>LPNX011099632.1:512942-706114 GCA_001517045.1 Pseudotsuga menziesii
CTAGTCATTGCAGGCTATACTAACATTCTTAATTTAAAAAATATAAAATATCATTTGAAATTATGGAAAAACAACCACTCAATATGTGCATTTTTTTTTTCAAATTTTCTTATTGTATTTAGATACCAGACCTTGGACTTAACTTAAACATAAACATTGTGTTTTAGAAAAAAAAACAACATATCAATTTGAGTAGAACAACATTTTCTTAAAATTATACTAATTTTCCATAAATAAAAATTATATATTCCATAAAATGATTTACTTATCTATATTTAGTTTTTTTAATTATTGTAATAACATATAAAAAAACTATATTATTTTCTTATTTGAGGTTTTCTCTTCACTAAAACATTTATATCTTCCATAAATTAATGCTCCTAATAAAAAAAATTATCTTCCATAAATTAATGCTTGTTATATAAATTTTGTTATGATAAATATTAACTAATAATTTAGTATCTTTTATGATCAAGCTTTATAATAATTGTAAAAAAAAAAAAAAAACTAAACAAGTTTTTGTGTAACATTATTTTGTTTTTCTATGGATAATGTATGGGGTACTCATCTACCTTTTTTATACATCTATAGTGTTGCCATGAACTTCCTTGTCAAATTGTAGCAATAATAGCTACTTAGTTGTTAAACTTAGCACCTACTTAATTATTAATGAAGAGAGAGGCTTGGGAAATGACCCTGTCTTTGGAATTCATGGATACATGAAAAAAGAAATGTAAATATTACAATTTAGTTTCCCAAATTCAATATAATGAATATATATAGCTTTTTGTTATTTATGAGATGTAATCTAAGTGGTTGAAAGAAATGATTGTTATCTTTTCTATTTAATTTTAATTCTTGTAAATAATAAATGTTGACATATTTCTTAATAAAAAAATATAATTGTTTGTTATTATTTATATGTTAAACACAAGTTATTATATATATAAATTGGTTGAAATATATATCTATCTATATATATATATATAAATAATAGTATATTTGTTCTATCTTCTTGATTGCAAGAAGATGATCCATCTTTGTTCACATTAAATTGTAAAATATAAACACTATATGTTTAACTCAATATTGTGTGGCTGTATAAAAAGGACCCATCTTCTTTTACCCCAAATTGTAAAACATAATTTAATCATCTTCTTAACTCTTGCAATTTAAAATTTAAGAGGAGAATCATCTTCCTCCACCTTAAATTGTAAAATATAAACACTATATATTTAACTCAATATTTGTCATTATTGCCATCAAAAAGAAAAACCATCTTCTTACACCAGAAATTATAAAATATAAACACCAATGCAACCGAATAAAGCTAAAGCTACACCAAAGGGAATCTGTGTATGAACAAGATCTTACTCCCCCTACCTTGTCTTTTTGTTGGTCGCTCACTTGGTGGGCATGACTTTGACGGGCTTTGGGTTCGAGCCGTTCCTTTGGCGCTCTTGATGGGGCCCTTCGTTTGCCGGGCAAGCGAGCTAAAAACGTTAAGTGGTGACCAATCCAACTCCTTAACTCCCACTGGCTTGTCTTTTTGCCTATCGCTCACTTGACGGGCATGACTGTAAAATATAAACACTATATATTTAACTCAATATTTGTCATTATTGCCATCAAAAAGAAAAACCATCTTCTTACACCAGAAATTATAAAATATAAACACCAATGCAACCGAATAAAGCTAAAGCTACACCAAAGGGAATCTGTGTATGAATAAGATCTTACTGTGCTCTTAATATGAAACCTGAGTTGTGAAATACTCTTAATCGCACAAATTTTCACTGGTGTGATGGGTTTATAATCCCAGCGATATAAAGATCATACGGGATGATATCAAACATGTTACTGTAAACAAAATACTAAAATATCATTCTTGAATTGGGGAAGTGCCCTACGGTCATCATTTCTAATAACAAAACGGCTGTCAAAATTGCCCTTGTTATAATCAACCAATCAAGCGCTCTTCTGTCCGGATCTCCTAATTTTCATGAATCTCATATAACCTCCATTCCTTCCATGTTCCCTTATAGTCTCAAGCACTGGTTTCCAAGATTGGCCTCTGGCCCTGACCAACTGCGCATAATCCTTCTGCAATTCTGGAGTATTGCAGAGCCCACGCTGCCCATTATCTGCGAAATCCCCAACCACTACATTGCCGTGTTCATTGGAGTTTATCCTCCCGTTATCCATAATCTTTGTCATGAAGTCTGCGGACAATCTGATCCGATTGTCTCCGCCCACGTTGGAATTCTCAATCTCAAACGGTTGACAGAGAGCAGCCTCACGTCCAATACTGCGGAGAGGGGCTGATACTCGACTCGCAGTGGGAGAAACAGGACCATTTGTGACCGTTGGTGATATTAGGGAAGCGAGCGTTACGAATGATAACGGAGACTGGAAGAAGTGGTTAGGCAGCACAAAATACTTGTTGCCCACCTTCAGTTGATCGTTCTCAGAAAAAGCCAACGTCTTCTGGCCGATGTAGAGGGAATCGGAGTGACAGACTAGATAGTCAGGGAATTCCAACATGATTTGGCCGGCACTAACTGTTCTATGAAAGTTCCTCACAGTGCCGTCTGAGCATACTATCTGGATGGTTTTTTCATTGTAGTTGCGTGCGACCAGGCAAGATGCGTGGCCACCCATACTTTCATTCTCTGTGCGAGGAAGAAGCAAAGCACCGAAGGAAATTGGAAAAAAAAACCAGTGAAGCAAAGCACAGAATCCCACGGGCTGTCATGGAAATTGAAAAAACCTGTTCTAGTAATATAAGGGCAGATATACACGTCAATGCTAACGTAAGCAATGACTTCGAATTCAAAAGTGTAGTCAAAGAGAAATGGAAAAAATTGGATTCTCCTGCCCCTTCGAAACACGGAAGCGGCGGAGTGCATGATGCATCTGTGTGGACAGCAATGGAAAATAAATGAGGTCATTGGATTTCGACCAGCTCTCTGCCCTAAGGCGATAAGCCGAGGATTGAGTAATTTTGGTTAATTTTTAATAAAATTAGGTGAAAATTGTTTTTAGAAATTGTTATTTGAGTAATATTGTGATATTAGTAATCATATTTTATTTTTCTTATAGAAGTGGGTCTTTCTCTTACTCAGAGTCTAGCTATGACTAGGCTCCTATTTTACAAACACAAAATCATTATCATGGGAGACCATATGACTTCCTAAACTAGCTTTTAATTCTAGACAAAACCACCTAAGACTCAAGCGAGGTTGTTATAAAGATACCAAGGCATTGTTAAATCACTGGGAGATCGACTAAATATTGCATTGCAAAATATTAATAACATCCAAAATATTGTTACTTCTAAGTTTAAAAAGAAACTCTGGTGTGAGAAAGATTTCGAGGCTAAAAGACAATTAAGATATTATAAGGACGTCATCAACCCTACTTTAGAAGATCAAAATTATCTCTCGGCCATTTCAAATAAAAAAACTAATATAGCCAAGATAAAGAAAAAAACTAATATAGCCGAGATAAAAACGAACTCTCATGGGCTCCATAGTGAAACAGGTGGTTGGACATTTCCTAAAACACCATGGGTGGAAAGGATCTGCCATCTCTGTGAGAATAGGAACATTGAAGATGAAAATCACTTCCTCTTAGAATGTCTAGCTTACACCCACATTAAATCTCAGTTTCATAATCTTTGGTGCAATACCGACCTTCCTAGCCTTTTAACTTGTAAAAGTTATAGTGAGCTAGAGACGCTTCTCATTAAATGGTTTCTTTAGATTCGATGTCATGGTTTTCTATGCTAAACGTCTTATTTTAAAATTATCTAAAACTATTTAGACTGTAGACCAAAACACCTTAACGGAGAATTTGACAAATCAATTCTAATTTAAATCACAATGTGAAAATTTTAAATCACAATTTGAAAAATTTAAATCGTAATTTTAACAATTTAAGTAGTTTAAAAATTAATTATTTAATCTCCAACACTCAAAATAACTGAAATTGCAAAATGGTGAAAATAACAATTTCCAACCAAAAAAATTTGACGAGTTTTATTCACACAGCCTAAAATCCAAGGCGTTTGAGTTTTCTCCAATATTTCTTTACCCGATTTCGGCAAGTTTGACCGTGGTCAATTTAATACTTTATTGTTCTGTCCGAATATTGTCATAGTTAGTTTTAGTATTTTATTTTGGATTTAATATTTTACTTTTAAAAACTAAGTAGGTTAATAGCATCTATTTAAACTTTTGGTCAATTAAATTTAAACATTATTATTATAAAGAATAGTTCCACCAAAAAAATTAGGAATTTTGCCATTTTAATTCATAATAATACATATTTATCGTGCATATGTTTTACTAGCCGTACTAAGTGTTCAAACCAAGAAAGACGGTGACAATTTTCAGTCTTTCCCGTGGGCCCGACTCGCCTTCCAACACACTATATAATTTGACTTGAGCATTTTCTTTCTTTTTCAGTTTTTTTTGACATTAGTAAATGACTTTAGGTTTTTGTTACTTATTTTTATTTTATATAAAATACAATTTTGTTACTTATTTTTATTTTATATAAAATACAATTGATTCTAACTTTATATATAAATAAAAGTATCGTTTTTATATTAAGATTATGATATTATATATATTTAAATAAAATAAAATAATATAAATAAATAAATAAATAACTATAACAAAAAGCCTCCTATTTTTTCTCTTCCACTCACATTCCCACATCGCGAGGAAAGTTCAAGGAAGGCTGGAAGTTTTGCGTATATAACTCTAAACGTATTTGACTATGACAAGCCACCGAATTCACAATTCATTAAAGTTCCGCTCGAAATAGATAGACCCGTGTGAAATGAAGACTCCTTTAGTAAAAGTTATATTTTGTGATGTCGATAGCGAGCAAGTAGGTTAGACGTAGCTTGTGCATTTCAAAAACAACTACCTTAGTTGTGCATTTCCAAAACAACTACTTTAGATGTAACTTGTGATTTTTCAAAAACAACGCCACTCTTATTTATTTTATGTTTTAGGTTTTTTAATGTTTTTTTGTTTGGTTAAAATCTTGTAATTTTGTTTTGGGTAAAATTTAAATGGGATATTTTAATGGTTTTTTTATTTTAATCTAGTAATTTTTTGGTAATATCTAAATTTGAAAGTTTTATTAATAAATTGAGCACTCTCAAATATTTCATTAGCATTCTCATTTTGCAATTTCCACAAGTAATATATGTGATTCTAAGATTTTTTTAAGATTTCCAAAACATACCTAGAAAAGGTTAAAAACTTATATTTAGATTACTCCATTATTTATTAGCAATTGCAGCATAAGGTGCAAAGGTATGCCAAAAGAGAAAAATAACAGAATGTATAGTAAGGTAAAATTAGTATATTGTTAGCAAAAGAATGGACCAACCCTACAAGACAATTGTCTTTGGAGCCCAGCCAATGGAAGAGGTATCGGTTTCAAATCCAATTCGTGGCATGGAAGGCAAGAAAAAGAAGTATACTTGGCCCTCTGCGTTTTTAGATGTTTTTTGTATAGTGCTAAATATCCGAATTTACAGTTTATCAAGGTCTATCCTTCCTCTAGTACGATGAATTATAGGAAGAAACCCATTTTTTTTGTAAATACTTTTACTATAGTCTTCTCGATCTTGGGAAATACAGAATACAGGAAAATACCTTGTTTCCGTAATGAATGGATGTGCACATCCTTGTTTCTATAATGAAAATATTTCCAATCTCTTTAAAACAAAATTCCTAAAAGCATAGGTCTCTTATTTTCGTTTTAACTTTTGATTGTTCACCTGTTTTGACAACGAAAAATAACTTGCATAAGCATAGATAAACTTGAAGTAGAAGAAAGAAATAAATTCATCGATTGTGTTACGATCCCTAAGGTTCCACCTAGCATGCCACCCTTAATAGAACAACATTTTCTTCAAACTATACTAATTTTCCATAAATAAAATTATTGATTCCATAAGGTGATTTGCTTATCTGTGTTTCATCTTTTTAAACTACTTTGACAAATAGTTAACAAAACTATATTATTTTTTATTTGATATTTTCTGTAAACTAAAACATTTTTATTTTCCATAAATTAATGTTGGTTATATAAATTTTGTTATAATATCATAACTAATAATTTAGTTTTGTTTAAAATCAAGTTTCATAATGATTGTATAGTGTAAGATGCATATGCCAAATTCATGTAATACCATGAAGTGCTAATTTGATTAAAAATGCCCATTTTATTAACTTTATGTTATAATTTTATTAAAATCCATTAATAATGTTATGTTGTGATGTATTACAAACAACGACAACAAAAAGATCCAAGGGTTAGCTCAGTTGGTAAGACATGTGCGCATTCTCTTGGTTTGGGGAGAGGTCACGAGTTTGAGCCTTAAGTCCTTTGGGGTTAGGCCTTCTGCTAGCATGGCCAACGGTTTACCACCTCTACCATCCACTAATGTGGGGAAGTATTGCTAGGTTTTTCGTGCATGTTTCCATGTGAAAAAGAAAACAACGACAACAATGTGTTGCGATGTAGGTCATAGACGTATAGAACTTTGTCATCAAATTGCAGCAATAATAGCTAGCTAGTTAATTGTTAAACTTGGACTTTTCTTAATGAAGTGGGACACTTGGGAAATGACCGTCTCTTTGGAATTCATGGATACATGAAAAAAAATGTAAATGTTACAATTCAGTTTTAATCACGGCGTTTGTTAGTTTTTCTCAGTAACGTTCACAACAAAAAATTATAAACTATAAAAAAAAATTGTTTGTTAGTTTTTCTCAATAACATTCACTACAAAAAATTATAAGCATAACTAACTCATTGTAAACTATAATTTTTTTTTATAAGTATAACTAACTCATTGTAAACTATCAAAGCCCAAATTTAATATTCAATAAAATGAAAAGACATTTGTTTATATAAAAACTATTTTATTTAATTATATATATCTGTTTTTTGTACATTGGACATAACTTAGGTGGCTAGAGTGAATGATTCCTACCTTTTCTTTCTAAAGGTGTTTCACAATGGAGATGCAGTCTCAAAATATTCTTCGTCTCCCTAGCCACTAAAATTTCAAAATGTGTCGCGTTGGCTTAGCGAATGGGGACTGAACAGGTGAGGTGTCTCGCGTCTCGCGTGTTCAACGAGGGATAGACGGCTTTACATGGCCACATTTTTTGACAGCTGGCTCCATCTCCTCCTGCAGTTTCTTTATCACATCAAGATTCTTCTGCCATTTCCCATTCCGTAGTAGTTGCAAATGTATCAATTCCAACATTCAACATGTCGAAAAGAAGTGCCTTTATGTCGTTTCTGCAGGTTTATTTTTTTCTTGTGGGGTCGATTTCTCTCTCAAACATGTCCACTCAGCGGAAATCATTTCCACGCTGACCAAATGGTTGCATGTTATAGCTTCCGATGCGCATGATGGATTGATTGTCCTTACATTTTTTTTTCATGTACGTATGCAGGTCAATTTTTTTTTCCTGCACTTTAGTTGGGTCCCCGATTCTACAATCTCGATTCCGGAACTTCAGTCCTGCAGACAGTAGGTGTCCTCTATGTTATGGTCAGTGTTGCACTTAAATGGATTGATGGATTTCATGGATTGATTTCTAGTTGCGGATCCTTCTTCCCACTTGGTGTTTAGCATGATTTTCTGATAAGTGGCTTACACGTTTTCACTAGACTTCTATCTGTTGTCCTAAACGACCGGTCATGGAATATTTTTTTGTACAAGGTTTCACTGTCCTTCACTGCATTTCATTTCTCTCAATTTGGCATAGCCCTTGCTAATGTTTTACGCCCAGGATTTTGCAAAATTTTTAGTCCAGCAGTTTTTGTGGGTTTAGGCTAATATTTTCTCAAGGGCTTCTATGGCTTTAGGCTCATAGTTTGTGGGGTCAATTTGGTCATGGTTTCATTTCAATCCTGCTTCAATCGATGGAATACACTTTTCCCATGTCCCTTCATCCACATTAATGTTTTATCAATGCATTGTTGCTCCATTAATGCAAGAAAGCTTGTCGTTTGATTCAAACATGGGCCTATATCTTCATTTTGGCTCACCTTATGATGATATGCAAGATCTTGTTACAATACTCGATTTACAACATTTGCTGCTGCACTGCCTTTGCTTTGCACATATAAACAAGCCTTCAGGTAACCACTATTTTGTTAATGTTTTCCTTTTCTTTGCTTGTATTGATTTTGTTGCGCTTCGTTTAAACTAAAGAGTTTCCAACAGAGGTTTTCACACCTTGTTAAATTTGCAGGAATTCCTTTAGTCGGCTTAAATGTTTTGAATATTCATTGTGGTAGAAATTGTTTTGCCTCATATTTGACTTTACAAACAGGTTCCATGACTGTCTTTAAAATTTCGTTAATCTATTTAACTCATGGTATATATGTATATGTCTAAAGAGGTGTTTTAAATGTCAATAAAATGATAGGTATCAGTTTTTAGGCTAAATGAAGATATTGTTGATGAGATGGTGAAACGCCCTTTCTCTGTTTTAATTAACTGTGACTCCTACTCTGTTGCAAAAGGACGGTGACTTGTATTGGTTATGTGGCTTTATAATGTTGTAATACTCATGCTATGTCAATAAAATGATAGGTATCAGCTTTTAGGCTAAATGAAGATGTTGCTTATGAGTTGGTGAAACACCCTTGCTCTGTTTTAACTGACTGCGACTCCTGCTCTGTTGTAAAAGGACTGTGACTTGTATTGGTTATGTGGATTCATAATGTTGTAATACTCATGCTATGTCAATAAAATGAGAGGTACCAGTTTTTAGGATAAATGAAAATGTTGCTTATGAGATGGTGAAACACCCTTTCTCATTTTTCATTGTCTGTCACTCCATCTCTATTGAAAAAGGACTGTGACTTGGATTGGTTATGTGGCTTCATAATGGTACATAATACTCATGATATGCCAATAAAATAATAGGTATCATTTTTAGGCTAAATGAAAATGCTGCTTATGAGATGGTGAAACACCCTTGCTCTGTTTTAATTGACTGTGACTGTTGCTTTGTTGCAAAAGGACTGTGACTTGTATTGGTTATGTGGCTTCATCATGGTGTAATGCTCATGCTATGTCAATAAAATGATAGGTATCAATTTTTATGATCCACTTGCTTTTGGTAAGGAACTCAACCTAAAGCTGCAAGGACACTATAACAGTGGGTGCTTCCCCATTCCACGGTGTAGAATGTGGTGATCCATTTTTTTCAGCTCATCGGGGAAATCTATTCCTGGCATCCTACTTCTACCTATGCGGATTCTAGAATTTTCATTTTTCATCAATAAAACTTTCTTGCCGACTTTCGATTTCCTCTGTGCGGAATGCGGAAATCGAAACATACATGTTCGCAATTAACTTTTCATGATTTCCGCCGCATGGAATGCGAAAGCCGAATAAGCTTTTGTCCCTTTTTTTTATTTTTCTCACTTTTTCGACTTCCGGTTTCCGCACTGCAGAAAGCGAAAATATGAACTTTGATGTTTTTCATCGCAAATTTTTTTCTTCCACTTTCCACTTTCTGAAGTACGAAATGTGGAATGCGAAACTTCGATACGTTTTTAGTTCAAATATAAGAAACTTTGTCCACGATAATTTGACGAATTTAAATTTTCAACAATATAAAACTTTTGAAATTTACATTTAGCAAAATTTGGTGGATTTAAATCTTCAACAATATAAAAATTTTGAAATTTACAGTTATGTAATTTGTATATTATTCAAGTTTTTTGCATAATAATTTAATTTTTTTTTTAAGAAAACAAAGTTGATTCAACTAAAAAAAAGTTAAATGAGTCTTTAAAATAAATAATAAAAATAGTAATAAGAAAGAATAATAAGAAGTCTTTATGTAAGTAGAGCTTGGGTACGACCTCCACCTTCCGCATTCTGCTTTCCGTAGCGCAGAATGCGGGGATCCATTTTTTTCAACTCACGGGGGAAATATATTCCCAGCTTCCACCTTCTGCCTATGCAGATTTCTTGCCGACTTCTGATTTCCATTGTGTGGAATGCGGAAATCAGAAGCTACATGTTCGCAACTAACTTTCTGTGCTTTTTGACTTCATCTTTTCGCTGTATGGAATGCGGAAGCCGAAAAATTATTTGTCGTTGTTTTTATTTTTCTCATTTTTCTGACTTTAGGTTTCCACACTGCGGGATGCAGAAATCGGAGCTTTGATTTTTTTTCTTCGTAAATTTGTTTTCTTCCGCTTTCCGAAGTACGAAATGCGAAATGTGGAACATCGATACATTTTTAGTTTAAATAAAATTATTTCTGACTTTTGCTTTTCATTGTGCAGAATGCGGAAGCCCTAGATGCCAAACAAACATGTAACATATAACATATAACATATTCAAAAATAAAAATGAACTAAAAATGTCACATGGGTTGAATTTTTTTTAAATATGCATTTTAGTTAGGTCACATGAATATGTTACATTGCGGAATGCAGAACTTCAATACATTTTTAGTTCAAATATAAGAAATTTTGTCCATGATAAGTTGACGAATTTAAATTTTCAACAATATAAAACTTTTGAAATTTACAATTAGGAAAATTTGGCGGATTTAAATCTTCAACAATATAAAACTTTTGAAATTTACAATTATGTAATTTTTATATTATTCAATTTTTTTGCATAATAAATTTTATTATTAGTTTTTAAGAAAACAAAGTTGATTCACATAAAAAACCAAGTTAAATGAGTCTTTAAAATAAATTATAAACACTGTAGTAAGAAAGTATAATAAGAAGTATTTATGTAAGTAGAGCTTGGGTAGCGCTTTCGCCTTTCGCATTCTTCTTTCTGCAGTGCGGAATTGTAACACCCTGGTTTCGACCTCGTTTGTATTAAATGTATATGATGCATATATTGTAATGGATCATGGTGTGGAGTTATAGGAAAATTCCCCACCATTGATTGTCGTATTATGTTTTAGTGACGTCGATGGTATTTTGTGTTAGCCAAGCATGTTATAATGTTGGACACCATGTACATATCCAAAATTTATTAAAAAGACCCACAATCGGCTATGTCGATGCAACAATAATGAAAAGGGCATGATTTCCTAAGGTTAATGGGGGGGATGTCTAACCCTTGGGGGCCATTGGGGAACATCCAAGTGTCGAGTGGTGAACCATATAGCTATCATCCAAGCCTTTTGTATTATTCACCCTTCCTTGTCTCATCCACAAACTATTTTTAAATCTACATGAATTGGTTGGGAAGTTATTACCCTTGGGTAACGTATGCATGGGAAGTCGTGGGTTTGGCAGGAATGTCAGTCCTTTGACCACATGAGTACTCCATGGAGGGAGTACACTCAGTCCCCATGGGGGCAGAGTGAGAGGCATTTGACACTCACACAGAGCGTTGGTTTTTCTCTCCCGCATAGGCAAGGATTCACATGTGTCCTTCATGACTGGTTCAGTTCTGCTTTCCTCGAATGGTTGTGTGTGTAGTTACCCTTCACGATTATGGGTCTGTGTAGGTGAATCCACCTTCATGTAGGTTGTAATATTCCCCTCACTCAACTGAGAGATTGCTACTGGTTTCCCCACAAATTTTGGGTTGCTGTGGGTTGTTGTTGAGTCATTTTGGCCACAATAGGGCCAAGAATGACTCTAGAGTCATTCTGTTGTGTTTGAGTTGTGTATTACCCAATCTGGTTTTGCTCTATAGTGTTTCCCTTAAAACCCAAAGCTGTGAATTGTTGTGTTTGGGCTGTGTGTGCACAGTGGTTGGTCATTGGACTGTTTGGGAGTGGAAGTAGAGCCTGAGCGTGCTTGATAAACCTAGTGTGTGTAGGGGCCTCACAGACAGAGCTAGAGGGCTATATTTCTTCTTTACAGCCCTTGAATAGCACTTGAAGGGAATCCATGGCATGAGGGACTCTGCAGCAGAGAAGGGAATGATTCCTTATGTTGGGTGTGTGTGGATGTTATAGAAGTCAGGTGAGATCTGGGGTAGGTGTCCTTAGCTCTTCATTGAGCCCACTATCTTAGCAGCTAGCGTTTCCAGCTCCTGATAGCCTGATAAACCCAACTACGTTGGCTTGGCTACGTACTGTTGTGTATCCTTGGCTATGTGTGAGCCTACTAGTTATGCCTTATCCCTTGTGGAACCATGCCTAGCTCGGGGGTGGCAGTGTTGCTGAGAGATTGATGAGCACACTAGCCTATGGTTGGCTAGAATGTTGCAACGACGTAGCTAGTTGTGGGACAAGATTTCCTGAAGATAAGTATTCTTGTGTTTAAATCCTTACAACTGTATTATTTTATGAATGAGCATGATGAATGCTTATTGTGTGAATGAATGCATTTTGCTTCCACTATATGTTTGATGAATTACACATCTACACATGTATGTTTTTATTTCACTGCGTTTTTATTATGATGTTCATGGGGCATAGTAGTTTGCTTGGGATTACGTATGTTAGTCGCATTCTCTCCATTGGGCTGAGGGTTGGGGACGTGATAGCTTGGTATCAAAGCCCAAGGTTGCAGCAGTGGGCCTCAATGGGCTGAGTCGAGTAGTTATTAGAGGCTGGAATCAACCCCTGTGAGTATTCATATGACAGTGGCAGACAGAGGAAATTTTCTTTGAAAATTATCTAAGTATCGGAAAACCTCCTTGGCGGATGAGAAAGTCCCAAGCTGAGCTATTATAGCAGTTGAGGAGGCAGAAGAAGAGCCGCAATAGCGGCTTTGTTGTTCCCTCTTACCAGAGCAGTGGGAGGCTATTGTCTATTGAGCTGCAGCAGCGGGAGAAAGTTGAATTCCAAGCCGCAACGATGGTGGATAGGAGATGAAATTTGAGCTGTTATGCAGCAGGTGTAAGTTTGACTCAGAGCCGATGAGTGGTGGGAGAAAGATGGTTTTCGATCCGCTACAGTGGCCTAATTTCCCAGAAACAAGCCATTATGGCGGCAAATGGGGAACAAAATATGAGTCAGCATGTGTGTAGCAGAAGGAAGTTGGAGTTTGGGCTATAGAAGAATAAGTGTGGAAAAATTGGAGAAACCCTTCCGATGCAGCGACTGCTTGGCAGGATGTGAGCCGCAACGACGGCGGGAAAAAGTATAAGTGTTCTTTGCTACGACGAAAAGAAACTGGACATTGAGCCGCTACATTGGTGGGAGCCAAAGTATGTTAGAGCCTCCATGGTGGTGAGTGAAATATGAGTAACGAACTGCAAGGGCGGCCAGAAACTGAAGATCAAGCCGCTATAGTGGCGAGTGAGAAGGAAAGAAGGAGCCTGTACGCAACGGAGAAGAAAATAAGATGGAGCCAATGCACAATGGCGAATGAGAAGGGGATGATTCCTTATGTTGGGTGTGTGGGGATGTTATAGAAGTCAAGCTAGCTCTGGTGTAGGTGTCGTCATCTCTTCATTGATCCCACTAGCTTAGCAGATAGCGTTTCCAACTCTTGATAGCCTGAGAAGCCCAACTACGTTGGCTTGGCTAAGTACTATTGTGTATCCTTGGCTACATGTGAGGCTGCTAGTTCCCCCTTATCCCTTGCAGAATCATGTCCAACTCGGGGGTGGTAGTGTTGTTGAGAGATTGATGAGAACACTAGCCTATTGGTTGGGTGGAACGTTGTAGAGACGTATCTAGTTGCGGGACAAGCTTTCCTAAAGATAACTATTCTTGTGTTTAAATCCTTGCAACTGTATTATTTTATGAATCAACATAATGAATGTTTATTGTGTGAATGAATGCATTTTGCTTCCGTTGTATGTTTGATGAATTACACATCTTCACATGTATGTTTTTATTTCACTGCATTTTTTATCATGTTTTTCATGGGGCATAGTAGTTTTCCAGGGATTATTTTATGCCAGTCGCATCCTCTCCACTGGGTTGAGGGTTGGGGAAGTGATAGCTTGGTATCGATCCGTTGTAGTGGGTGAAAGTCTAATTTTTTTTTTCAATATAGCAAGTGAAAATTTTGAAAATTTTGTCGAATCAAAGAAATTCAACAGGGTTTTTCAGTGAGATCTACAGGGCTAGAAATATGGAAAAATGGTAGCCTATTTATACACTAGATTGCATCCCCTTAATCCCCGTCATCCCCTTCAGATAGTCATTCTTTGGGAAAGAAAATTTTATGTTTTGACAAAGTTGTCAATGTATGATTTTTCCAAGTAAAGGTAAGTAATGTATAATTCATTTGAATGTTATGTGGCTAACAGTGGTATGTATTAACACATTTTATAGAATCATAGCCACTTTCCAAGGAAGTTTTCTAGGTAGTGCAGTTTGGTAAGGTAAGTTGTGGTTTAGCCATGAGAACCCATGATGGATATGATGCATGGAATTTCTACAAGCGTGCGCGAGATGCCATGAGGGAAAATTTCCAAGTTGGAAATGATGATATAGAGTGTAATGGGAGGATATTTCAAGAGACTCCACCAGACATTGCGGCTACCATGAGAATCTTGACTAAATCCCAAGACGAGCAGCATCAGTTGAATGCTGCTATGTTGCAAAGTTTGACTGACTTGCAAAGAAAGATAGACTCTGGGCATGGTACAACAAAACCAGAATACAGTGAGAGTAGTACGAGAAGAAGAAGAAGGATTTCTAGTGGGTCATATGACTCAGAATATTCCAGTGGGGATTCGGTCTCTTCTTCTCACAAAAGCAAGAGAAAGAGGTGCTAGAGGGATCGCTCTTGAGATGAATTCAAGAAGGATAAACCTCCTGCATTTGATGGTGAAGTAAAGACTGGACAAGAAGCTAAAACTTGGCTTCTTGGGATAAAGAATTATTTCCAAGTTCAGGACTATTCAGGAAACATGCACTAGTACAAAATGAGAAATTAATGACTAAAAAATGACTAAAATCAGACTATAAACAACTATTTTTGAGTCGACGACTAATAGTAGCTAATTTCCACTATCTTATAGCTAGTTGTATTTCACTTAGTCATTAATAGATTGAATTATTAGTTATTGATGTAGTCATTGATAGTCAATGATTTATTCATTGATAGTTAATGATTTAGTCATTGATTCAGTCATGGATTTAGTCACTGATTTAGTAACTGATTGCAGCAATTAATGACCAAATATACGACTAAATAAACTACTAGATGATAACATATTAATGACTAAGCTAAATATGACTAAACATGATTCACACTATAAGATACAGGAAATTAGCTACTAATAGTCGTATGTATGCGAATTTAGTCATTTTTGTAGTCACAAATTTATGATAGGGTACGGAGGAATCGAACCACCAACCTCCTGCCTATAATTAGGCAGGTGCTCTACCATTGAGCTAACACCCTTTAAGAAGTTTTTATTGCTTGATAATGATGATATTCAAACAAATTTTGCATCATTCAAGCATACAAAGTAATGATTATCAAGTTACTATAGATCCATAATAATTCACCCTGTACTAGTCCTTCAAGTCATTTGTGCACTTAATAAATGCATTTGAAATACTTGAAAGACTATTACAAGGTAAGCCATTATGTATCTATAGTAACTTGATAATCATTATTTTGTATGTTAATTCATCACATTCTACACAAACAAATATTTTCAATAATAACCAATCCAAGCATTAGTGTGTTCAACAATCCAATCTCCCCCTTTAGTAAACAATTTAAATGCAATGTTATAGGTGACTCTCCATGCAATGATCATTTTTTTAAACCTCCAAGCTGTCCCCAACAATGCATTTCAACCAAAATCCAACATATAGAAAAATTATATAAGAATGAATACTCACAGAAAATATTGGCATGCTTTTGTTATTTGAGTGCCAATCTAAGTAAGATTTCTTAAAATCAAATGATCCTAACCCTCTCTTCCTCTCTTCCACAACCATAGCCTTTCTACAATAACATCAACGGTTTTAGTTGTATTGGGAGAAATAGGAGCAATTTTAATAGTAATTCCAATGATCTTTCTATGTTGAATTTGCATGATACCACGGGCTTCATTATCTTCTATGGGTAGCTTTCTATGTTGAATTTGCATAATAGCCTAATATATAATAGTCTATTAATTTTTTTTTGGGTCCATCATTCTAATTTTTTTTTATCACTTATTCTGATTTTGTGGATAATCTACTATTTCAGTATCACGTTTCCCCATTTCCTAAATTTTTGGAGAGTGCCTCTCTATGTCATTCCAATATCGGAAACACATAACCGTTTCCAATTTTCATGCTACTTAGCCCACGAACTAAACTAGTGGTACTCAGTGTAAAATGCACATCATAAGTAACCCACACCATAACCTTTGAAATTTTGAGGGCCTACAACCCAATCTTTTGGTGCTCATTTGTAATTAGCAGCTCAAATAACCCACAATCTAACCTTACAATACTACAAGGGCCCACAACATAACCTACCAGATCAAAATATGTGTTCCAACTTCCAAGTCCCATGAACACAATATTTAAATTTCTTCAGTTTATGTTTGAATATTTCAACACACACAACCTATCCTTATGATGTTCTTTTATCCCTGACAGGATGAACCATAAATGGTTTTCTTGAACTAGGGAGAGTCTACAATAATTCCATATTTATTGTTGAGGTTGATGAGTGAAATATTGGAACAAGATATTCTTTGGAGAAGGCCAAGAGACTCATAAACTGGGATTTGGATTGTTTGTCATACCATAGAGGCAATATATTTAAAAATAATACAATAAGTATTCTTTATATTGCTTTGTTCAAATCAGTCAAAGTTATGTTTGTGCCATCTATTCTCCAAAGTAGTAGGGCACTATTGAAAGAATAGCCCTGGTGAGAGATGAGGTGGGGCACTACAAGTCTGCGTTGTCCAAGGACTTGCGCACTATGTTAATTCACAAGAACAACACATTTGAGTACCACTATTTCTAATTTATCAAAATAAATATACCTTTAGTTGATCTTGATATGCTTTACTCCATCCAACTTGTTCACAAACCATCATAGCATTGTTCCCTTTTTAAAATTTCTTATTTTCATGTAACATCTTGAAGGTTATAATAACTTTATAAAAATGTGGTAGAAGGGTTGTCTGAAAACTATAACCATCAGCAATTTTTGACAGGAAAGGGTGATCATTATATTTCAAGTCTGCTACCAACAACAGAAGGACAAAAGTTGAACAAAGATCCTATGTCCATATAATCCAAAAACATAACATTTAACCATAGAACCACTTCGTCGAATTTATCTAAATTACTTTTAAGATTTCATTGACTTGTAGAGCTTTTTTCATGAAGTCATCTTATTTTATTAGGCACAAATTTGAAAAAAAGCAATAAACAAATACAATTCTAAATCTAAAATGTGTATCTGTAGGTTTCTAAATCATTCAACTCAAAGAGTAATTAAATGTGTATATTTGTGAATAAATGTAGCATCTGAACCATCATATCATATAGTCATAAAATTCAACTTAACTCTACTCTCTTTGCAC
This sequence comes from Pseudotsuga menziesii, assembly GCA_001517045.1. Lineage (NCBI taxonomy): Eukaryota > Viridiplantae > Streptophyta > Pinopsida > Pinales > Pinaceae > Pseudotsuga > Pseudotsuga menziesii. Next base: position 530,443 of record LPNX011099632.1, read on the forward strand.
CATATAAAAGAGACACATTCCTTGACAAAAATCATACAACACTCAACTTTAAAGTTTGAAAATATCACATAAAAAACATGTAAGAGTTTAGAGACTACGTTAAATAATTTGACAAAATATTGCTGAATCCAGTTACAATCTTTAGAGCCTCTAGTGCACATGCAGATGATATGATAGCATTTGTTGCAGCAATGGCTGGAATAATGTTCTTAACAACACCCTGCCAAATGTTCCAAAAACTATTAAAATATGAAAACATTTAACATAAGTTACCTTCTTAATGAGTACAAAAACACAAAACACAAAACACCCTATCTCATGTCATCAGAAATAGCAGCAAGAAGCAGTAATTTGTTTCACTATTTTCCTCTTTCATATATACTAACATTTTTAAGCCTTCAGAAAAAACTTTGCAAATAAAATATTTTCATTACATACCTGTTCCATTAGAATCACATCACGTAAGCATATTAAATAACTATCATAGGAGGGAAACTGTGAGTGAACCTACTTAAAGCATATCAAACAAAAATTTCGTTCAAAGCACCTACAAAACAAATATGAAAAGTAGGTGAGGAAGTTCTAAAGGAGTATTCATAAAATCATTCCCACAAGTAAGTAGCTAGAGACATGTCATGCCAATAGAGAGAAATTCCATAAGAATCAGTATCCATCTATAAGGTGAATAAAAATTACCCGGGCGGATAATTCTAGAGTTTGTGCGATATTGCACAGTTTTTGTGGTGTATACTCACAGTAAAAATCTATTGTTATTTGTCCCCATGCCATGTTTATGTATTTTCTAACTGTACTTGTCAACTTGGCATTAACTGGATCCTGCACTTGAGTTGAGCGATAGTTCAATAGACTACAGTTATTTAATTTAGGGAAGTTCATTAGCAAATAAGTGAAAAAAGACCAAAAATCATTGGGGCAAAGAATTCTAGAGTTTGTGAGACATTGCATAGTTTCTTTGGTGTATATACTTATAAGTTGTAATAAAATTAAAAACCCACTGTTATTTGTCATCCTGCTTATGTTCTTGTTAACTGTACCTATGAACTTGGCATTCACTGGATCTTTAATTTAGAAAATTGTCCTTTGGCAGATAAGTTAAAAAATACTCGAACTAATATTGAGGAAGAATATGTGCTATTTATATATTAAGGAAATATCACTAAGTTATCACCATATTGATATCAAGCAACCACTGAGAAAGCTATCTCAAGTTCTCAACTATGCATATCCATCACAACAACAATGTGCTATCTTTGCTAGCAAGGAGTTGAGTTCCGCAACAATGTTAAGAAAGGAAAAACAATGAAGTGGCCACTAGACTTGAATAAAAAAACTAGGAAGCCAATTGTATTCTCTTAATTTTTTGTTCAAATAACAAAAATATAATAAATAATTATCTTTCAACTACTTCAACAAGAGCTCAAATAGTTTAAAAACAATTACCCTACTTGAAATCAGTCAATCATGACAATGGCAATGGTGATGGTAATTGCTCACATTCACTACTTAGATCCATATTGAAAATCAAATATTTTCTCAAAAGGATTTGATACCATGTTTTAATTTTGACATTGCCACAAGAACAAACACAAAGCAAGCCCACAAATGAACCACCAAATATAGGTGGTAAAACCCTAGCAAGGGAAACATACATAACGCAAAGGAAAAACTCGATTATTCTCTCATCTCAATCATCATAGTACAATGAGGACCTATGTCCTTTTTATGGAGAAAGGTGCTTACATGCTTACTGCTCAGATATATGCAGTTTACTAAGCCACAACTCAACTAGCTAAGCCTAAAATAGATGGATGCTTCAAGTTAAGCTTACTTCAATTTGGGCTCCAAATGCAAGGTAAGATCAAAATTTGTTAAGTAAAGTAAGTCGATCTTATCTCAATAACTTGAATGCTTAATTTTGATAATTATAAACTTAATTATTATGCATAATTAATTATTAGATGTGCAGACCTAATTGAATTATGTGCACAAATAATAATGCACCTCTAGCAAGGGGGCCCAAATGTATGTGGTAAAGGATATATTTTACACCTTTCAGATGACGTTTGCTTCAAGTTTCGGGCTGGTCTAGGTGAGGACACTAATAATTACATAGAGATGATGGCGCTAAAGCTAATTCTCATTATAGCTTTAGAAAAGTCATTTCCATATTACGAGTATTTGGTGATTCTCTTAACGTTATCAAATGGATCAAGGAAGAACAACAGTGTAATAATTTATTTTTGAGTATAATGATAAAAAAAATATAAAGGTTTGTTTCTAATCTCAACCCTTTCATCATTCAACATGTGTACCAAAAAGGAAATGAAGTTTCTAATATTTTATCAAAAGAATGTTTACAGATGCAGAGAGGAATGTGGTTTATTATGGAGAATCGTGCATGAAAAACCTCAGATTATTATCATCCTCCTTTTCACAAAGATCACCAAGCAAGGATCCTTTCATAATTATGGTTACTACACCTATGGGTCTATTTGGCCTCTGTTTTGTTACCTTTCTGCAGTTTTATGAAAACTTTGTTTTTCAGATGGTATAGTTTTGTTTCAGTTTTGTATATATTTCTGGCTGTTTACAAACTTTTTAATTGTAAACTTAATGAGGACTGGTTTCTAACTGATTTATTAGTGGCTACTATGATTTGTTTTCCATTTTTTGGAAGTTGAACAGAGAGGACTCAATATCTTAGGAGATCCGATAAGAATCAATATGTACGGTTTTGTTGGACATGGTGATAGTTTCTAGATCAATGCTTTAAATACCATCGACAGAATGCAATTTTGTTTCACTTTTGATCATACAAAATTACAATTCTTTTTTTGAGGAAAAAAATAGTGCAAAAACAAATATATTGAACAAAATTAAAAATGTTAAGACCCGAAGAACTACCACCCTAATATAAACTACCCAGAACCTTTATTGATAGATTCAGGTTCTTCTCACCACCATTTCTTAATATTACAATAACATTTTCTTTGATAAACTGCAAACTAGCATCAGTAATTAACTTGACATAACAATTCCTCACTTGGAGAGTTTGTCCAAAGGTTGCTCTCTCAAAATATATATACCATTTCATTTACAGCAATAACAATATTAATAAAGGGAGTAGGACAGGGAAATTCCATAGTTCCTTGCATAGTAAGAAGACCAAATAGTAAAAGGAGATAAAATATGCTGTAGGTTTGAGAATTCAACCACAGCTGAGCTAATGAATAGGTGAATCCACTTATATCATATAACTCTACTCTCTTGAGTGCCTGCAGTATCATATTGAAATTAAGTCTCAATTTCTATACAGTTCTAATGACTGAAATTGATCAAGCATTATTTATCGTTTTAATAATAGTGTACCTATGAATAAACCCATTGCATATGCTCTTGGTTGTCTGCATCAAACATTTTTCCATGATGTTCCTACAAGAGAAAAAAAGCTAACATTTTTATGGAGGCTTGTATTATGAAAACAAGAGATTTAGAAGACCTGCAACCCTAAATAAATTTCAAAGGAAAATATAAGGCATCATACCTCATTCCACTAAATTAGATGGGCATACTGGATACAATGAGCAGCTGTCCGTGCAGTCTAGCAAGAGTACATAGAGGAAATTTAACTGATGGTGGGAAAATCCAAATAGTACATTCAAAGCATGGTGTGATTCCTGGTAAGATCACTTTGGCATGTCCCTTGAATCCTTCAGTCGCCCCTTCAACCATAGGTTTAATTGTATCTTTGCATGGATTTCCATCAGAGTTGTACTCTAGATTTGCATATAACAAAAGAAATATTTTTAAGTCAAACTTATGTAAATCAAACTTTTTACAAGAAAAGGGTAAAGTTCAGAAAATGAATCCCTATTCCTATTTGAGTGTATTACAAATTAAAGGGAAAATAGGAAGGTTCATGTAAATAGAAATGAAATATGCATGGGCCAATCTGACAGAGAGTTAACATATAATCCTTGCTGCCAAACCAACTGCACCTCTTAACAAACCCATTTTTTCCAAAACCAAATCAAGAGGACCACAATCAATGAACATGGTTGGATCAAACCCCCGTGAAGCAAATAATGGCAAAGACATCCAACGGATTATGAATTCTTTGTAATGAAAATATGTTTCTTAGACTGAATGCAAATAAATTACATAGAAATCTAGATAGCTCTTTGCATGCCTCTGTAAAAATAAAAATGAAGGATTCCAAATGTGAACTTTTGAAAACATACCACAAGTAAAAATCAACAGACTCCTTGGATTCAAAATATAAAGTTGGGATAATGGCCTCACTTATCTTGGCCTTGCACTAAAGATTTATAGAACTAAATTACGTAATTGGAAACCTATGATCCAAAATGTATTGAGTCAAATTTTGAATTGGGTAATTATATGCTTATACTCACGATAATTCCCACTTTCAGTTTCTCATACTTTTCGGCTGCAGTTTCACTGTCATCAAGAAGAAATAATTTAATGGGGATTCTTGCGTTTGCCTTATGAAAACAACACGGGGTTAGGTCTTACGCACTAGTGATCTCTCGCTATATAGACAAACTCTTCTTTCCAAGGTGGGTCTATAGACTAGGAGTGTCCCCATCTCAGCTATTGCAAAAATACACCTTCCAAAATATTGTGGAGCATGCCCTGAATTATTTCTAATAACCTGTATCCCTTGACAAGATGACTGATAGGTCTTAATAGCATGGTAAGAAACTATTCCATTATTTTAAATTTATTATCATGGAATTTAAGGAGAAACAAGGTAAATATTTGGAGATATTTCATTGTGGGAGAGAATCCTCCTTCCCAAATATTGTATAATATTACCTGGATCACTTTTAACAACATTGAGTCCATTGGAAATCTAGCTCTGAGATATTAAATAAAAAAGTGAGAAGTTGTTTGATTATTCTTAACTTCTCTTCAAGTAGTTATTTAGCAGAAAACTTCACAATGTGACAATTCTCAATCTATGAGAATTTTAAGAATTCAAAATTTTTATGGATAACTGTCAACACTTGTCACTATGTATACTTATATAGTTAATTGACATACAATTAAAACTATAGGAGATAATATCTCCTACATCAGTTGCATATGGTGCTTAAAATGGTTACATACAAGTTTATAATAAAAGTATTGACTGGCCAGCAACAAAAGAGAACCACTTGGAAATCTATTGCCATGAAAGAGAGAAGAATAACTTATGAATATTTGAAGGGGATACATGTAATCGTGTAGATAGACTAGGTTGGATTAATTGTCTTCCCAATATTGAGTTACAAGACATATGTAAAGTGACCTATCAATATATACATAAAACTATTGATAAAAACATACAAGTATAATCTAACATACTTGAAAAACATACCTTTCATGGAATAAGGTTGTTGAAATCTCAAGGACTTATTTTGTGTAGCTTCATTAATAAGAATAGGTCTCTAGGAGCAATAAACACCATTCATTTCAGTCATATCTTGGTTTTTATCGTTCTCATCACCAAATCTGACAAACCCATAAACTTTGGTGTGAGCTGTATTTTCATCTATCACAACTTTAGCACCTTTGAAAGATGAATATCAGCTTTGGAAAGTCTCTCCCAAGATAATATCAGTGACCTTAGGACCCAAGTCCCCAACAAATATGGAATACCTAGTGCTTGGTTCTGTCTATCTATCACCGGATCCAAAAGTATCCCAATTCAACCTAAAAGGTTGTTGAGAACTAGGCATGGGTGTACCATGGAAATTTTGCAAAATTCTATGTGCAGTTGCACAAGAGTCAAGTTCCACAAAACCATAACCCTCTGGTTGTCCACTTTCCTTATTCTGAATAATCTTAACATAAAAAACAACCTACTCTAGATGGACTCAATTAGTTTAAATATTGCAAAAACCACTTCTTCTATAAACAAAAAATCAATGGAATTTGACCAAGTTGCACTTTCACAGACCCACAACTTGAGAAACTTGTTAAGAATACTTACACATCATGTCCAAGAAATAGAGAGTATACAGAAAAGATGAAGCACTAAATGTTGCCACATCCATAGTTATAACAAAAGAGCTTGTGAATAATCAAATACAGGAGACATGAATTCACGTTTATGTCATTAACTAATAGAGACTAGCTTCAAATTATATATTTTTATAATATTTTATGCTTTTACACTTCTTGATTTCAACCGTTCGCTGACTACCAACAGTCAGTTGACAGGATATCTTTCTATTTTAACCCATAGGCACTATTGACCCAAATTACAATCATGTTTTATTACTAAAATAAATATTTTAGTCTAACTAACTATTTACCAAAATTAATTCGAACTCTACTTTCCGACTTGCTTTATTCCTCTTTCATCTAAAATTTTCCTCGTCTTGCGACACAAATCTTTGTTTTTTCAATCATTATTTTGTCTAACTTTTCCTAGGTACAACACTGACCTTTGCATGCATCACTTGGTATATATAGAAGGGACGATTGACCTTTCTTGTGTCACTGGGTATATGTAAAAGGGACCACTGAATTTCCTATATCACTATGTATAGGTAGAAGGGATCATCAAAAAGTCCTTGTATTGATCATCAAATTTAATTTCTAATCTCCTATTAGAATCACCTATTAAGATCCCACTTTTTAATAAAAAATCCCAATTTCACAATTGGGATGGTCAACCTTTCCTAGATCATTCAATATATGTATAGGGGGGGACTGGCCTTTCCTATATCACTAGGTACATGTGGAAGGGATAATTTACATTTAATTTATCACTCGGTATATGTAAAAAAGATAGCTGACCTTTCCTTTATTAATGAATATACATGGAAGGGATGACATATTTTCCCTACTTTATTGAATATACATATAAGGGACCACATAGAAGGATTGGTCAATACTTCTATAGGTATACAAAATGTTCATTTTAAACATGACTATATTAGTAGAAGTCATAATGTGATGTATAATCGAGAAGAAATAATCAATAATTATCTATGTATTATAATTAACTCTTTGAAATATATGAAAATGATAGTTGGATCCCACCATGACACCTACTATGAGAAAAACCAAAACACGAACCCAAGAACCCGCTATATAATTTCCTATGGTTCCAATTTGGGCACAAATTGTTCACCAATGCCTTTTCCTTTTCGTAGCTCTCTATGTTTCATGATAAAAATACACTAAGATGAAGTGTCACTTCATCAGAGACATGGTCTAGTAAGGTAAGACTTCAATACAAAGTACTGAAGAGCATATTGCAAGAATAAAAGGCGTGTTAACAAATACTTTGTTAGTGATAAAGTGTAGGTACTTTTGAGACAAGCTTGGCATGGGAGAGAATTCCTCCTTCACTGAGAGGGAGTGTTAAATGTATAGCATCACAAGTCATTATACAAGACAAACTTGTGAAACTAGGATTGGACCTCATGGGTTGAGGTAGGGAAGCATGAGTTGGAGTTTAGTACTGGGAGTAGATTCTTAGGATTGGACCCAAGGATGACTAAGCCTTCAGTTATAAATTGTATTTCTCATTTGTTTAGTTGAATTCTTTGATTTATCAAAGTGATGATGTTGTAAAGTCTTGGCGAACAAGGCTCCGGACTTGTGAGTATATCAAGTCATGACTCTCATATAGAAGGTACCTATGAGGTGGACCTCTTGTTATAGAGGTGAATTCTTTGCATGTTGAAGCATAAATGTTATGTGATGTATTAATAACCATGGCCACCGATCATTATTAAGTATCATTTAGAGATTAGCTACCTATAGAGTGAATTAATTTAGCATATGACTGTATGATTCAAGAGTAATATAATATGATCATAGCATGTGACAATTCTTATGAGTTTAATTTGATATCACAGATAATTAATGTTAAAACATATAGAACATGCAGTAAGATAAAATATAAATAGATAATAATAGAGAGATAAAGAGAATTTGAATTTCCTAAGGAATGAATAAGTGAACTTGAATTGTAAAGCTAAAGTGAATATTGTTGAGCTTTAGTTAAAGACTAAATGTCTGCTTTAGTTAATTAAGGAACTCACAGTGCTCACTCCAAAGTAAATCAATCAATATGATTCAACTAATAATACTTAACTAAGTGTTAAAAATATGGACTAGTTAACTAAAGTGTTTATACTTTAGTTAAACTAAAAGACGACACTTAAGTTAATCAAAGGACGACACTTTAGTTTATACATTGGTTTGCATGACGACACTTGATTTAAACCACCATGACACTTATGCTATCCTATTAACTAAGTGATCATACTTTTAGTTAGATAATTAATTCACTCCAATGTCAGTTAATGATCAATTAATGTCAAATATGAAATGAATGGCACATATGTTGTGCATAATCAAGATTTCAATATAAGGAATTATTATTTCGTAAAAGCAATTCACAGTTGTTGTGTATGTGTGTATTTCTCATGCTGTCATTTGCTATTGTTTGCATGGTAGTGTTTATGACTCATTATTAATGTGTCGAGCACATGGTAGGTTCATATAGTTGATCAGTATTATCTATTTCTAAGTGTTCTCTATTATCTAGAACCCTAGGTGCCAAAAACAATATTCTATTGTGTAAAATCCATTCTCTGCAATCTATCTATTATACTTTGAAGAATTGTTGGGTTTTTCATCCTCATTATTTTTTAGGGTTTTCCTAGGGTATATCTTGTGTTGTGGATGAATTATTTATGTGATTAAATGATTCAGCGACTCATGTTTAGTATTTCATTGACAAAAAATTTAAAATTCAAAGATCTTCATATTTGCTCAAAAATAAACATTTTCAATGGAGACTAGGTCCTCAAAAATTGCAAGGAAAGAATCATTAGAAAAAAATGCATTGAGTAGTTGACTAGTTTCTAGCTAAGGGAAATGAATTCCTTTGATGAGACATTGATCCACTCTACTTTGAAGTAAATAACCAAAGCCTTTACAACTAGGAAATTCAAAGCCGAGTTCAAGGCACAACCTTGTAAAATTGACCTGAACATGTCAAACTGCTCAAACTTAAACTGATTAATGCATAAGCGTGATTCCCTTATGCAAAAACGTTTTGCATGGGTAAGCAAAATAAACAACACATCGTAGCACTTTCATCTATGGTAAAGGAGGAACAAGTTGTAGTCAGTGCATCTTGTTGGCAATCTAAGGACACTTAGAAATTTGGTATAAAGTGAAAAAAAGTGTTGGAATGACTTAGGGGCTAGGAACACTCTTCATTTGACTAATTATCCTTTCTATGTTCAATTTTCTATATGGGTGCTCAAATAATATTGCACAGATCCCTATCACTAGGCTTCACATGGGTGATTCTTCTAGATGGATCTTCAAAGGAAGAAACAAATTAAGGGTTAATTGAACCAAGACATAAATAGTGATTGTTGTTTCCATTTTTTCTTCACGAATGGTCCTGAAATAAACCTCATGGATGATGCAAAATGGCCCTTTATAAGTATGGGCTCACCACTAATTGAACAAGCACAAAAAACATGATATAGTCATGCGGAGATATTATTAATTATACTCATGTATATTATTTTGATGACTTCAAGACAATAGGCCCTTAAAACTGACTAACGACCCATATTATTGGTATGAATGATGAGTAAAAATATTTTAGGGTTTCTCTCTTGATCCTATTCTTCCTCTCTCATCGTTCTTGGTGATTGCTAATGAATGTAGGGATTTTTTTCCCTTTAACTGATGTATTTTATTTGAAAGGAAACTTTGCATTGATTTATTGAATCTACATAAATCAAGCTATTATTTTTTATATGAATAGTTATTGTATTGATTTTCCTCATTGGATTGTTTTACTATCCTTTTCTTAAAGATTCATGAATATAGTATATATTTAAAAATAGGTCATATCTCAAATATCTTAATTTCCTTATATTATAAAAATACAAGATTGCCATTTTTTGAAGTTTTGAAAAAAAATCAAAATTTTGAGAGGGATCTATCTGCTAAAAGACTCAATGCAAGTACACTTTTTTAAGAGTTTCAAAATGACAAGTTCAAGAACAATTTTAAGAATGTGCATGTTCTGTAGCAAATCATGAATCATCAACTTATTCAGAAAAGGAACAAGAATTATATATTGCACAACCATAATTAACAAGCATTCATGTGAAATTGGAAGAGGTTGAGAACAAGGGTTGTTCTCTAAATTCTATAACAGATGAAACTTCGAAAAAACTGAAATATTTTGAAGAGGAACATTCAAGAATCTTGTCTCGTTTGGATGCTCAAAAAAACTAATTGGGATGAGGAGAGGAAAATGAATCATTCTAAAAAGAAGGAACTTCAAGAACAAATGATGGAAAGACAAATGATGGTTACTTAAGACATAGATGCATCTATTGGTCTTTGCTTTATTTTTATAGTTTTTTTCATTGCTTTTAATTTTTCTTTTCTCTTATGCATGGAAATTTGTTGTTATCCATATCAATGGGTAAAAAAACATGTCAAATACCATAACCATTGTGGAAATTAATGGTAATGTTTATTTCTATGCATGTCACCATTGAAAAATTCATTGGTGACATTTAATTTTGTGCACTTCACCATTGCATAAATTAATGATAATGTTTAATTTTCTGACCATCACCATTAATGAAACTTCGATGACTAACATTGAAGGATCGTAACATTTTTTTAAATTGAATAAATATGGTGACGATCCATTATAGATTGTAGCTAATGAATTATAGAGTTAATAAAAATAATAATGGTCCTCTAAGTAGTGAGGGTCATTAAAGACATGCCACTATTGTTCATAGGAATTGGAAATGGTAACCGACCATCACTAATAATGATCATTGGTGATGAACCTAGTATTAATATGTCACAATAATCTAGGGACTAAACACAATCTCATCAAAGATTAATAACAATAACGCATGGAAATGGTGTAATTGTGCTACAAAATGAGTAGCTGCTCTGTATATTCACACAAAGAATGAGTAATACAATACAATATCATGCTGCAAGCATGAATGAAAAAGAAATTTGAATTCCCAAGGAGGTCATTTGAATTGAAGGAGTGAGTATAGCTTAACTGAATGTAAGCCACAGTCAACACTCAAGTTAACAACTGATCAAAACCCTAATTGACTCAACCGATCCCTAATTGAAGTCAAAGTGCAATAAATGACTAAGTCTAACTGAAAGTAGGTCAGATGCATGTCATAACAAGCTAACCATCAAGTGGTAGCACATCAATGACTCCAATGAACCCCGATGAGATCAACTGAAGTGTAACTAACCATCATAAGTGGTTGGAGGTGCCCCTGTTGACTCCAGTTCATTAAATAGTCAGTAAATAATCAATTTAATGAAGGAAGGTTCCTTCACTACTCTGTTTAACTGATTGTAACCATCAGTTAGCAATATGGGGCATTAATGACACTCAGATCACCACTGGAGTGCTCTAGTTAGCCTCCCTGAATGTAAGAGAAGGATAAGTTGGACTCCTTGACTGAAGGTAGGAATGGATGTGATATTTTTGATGTAATCTAGTGCTCCTCTAATGTCAATTAAATCAATAAAACTTAGGATAGTTGTTTAACTAGGCCAAATTGACCAAAATGAGTGTGTATGGTGGTAAATGTCTCCAACACCTCCCCTTAAGCTATACTCAAGAGTAATAGAAAACATAAAGTGCATAAGAATGCTAGGTCCCCGGAAACAAATGCCATAGGTCACCCTATACAATAAAGTAACTACTTAATATAACCAAGGAAATGGGGAAAACCTCATGGGAAAAATACCCCCCCTCAAACTAAGTAGTAAATTAAGAAATTTTTGGTTCTTCTATGCATTGGCATCTTGAGGCTATGCATGTGAACCTATGAATCCAAACTAAATGAATATTTCTAGAGGAATCTTCCACTTTGGAAGAAGAACAATGCACTCAACTAAATCAAAAATATAAACAGCTGCACAGTGAAAACTGGACCCATGTAGAGCAGCTGAAATCATCTAAAGAGAGAGAAAAGGTTCTTGAGAATTCTAACCATGTGTGGAACACTCAAGAAACTGATATTTTTCATCCTTGAGCAGAAAACCATGATTGGTAAAATCGTCCCTAAATCTTAGGAGCAAGTGGCCAAGCGGATGCAGAAAGTCTTCCTCTTTACTAGTTCTGTGAGGAGATGAGCATGTGATCAAAGGTAGAGAAACCCTGGGACTGTGGAGAGAAAATGATTGAGCTCCATAATATGATATAGCTTCAGAAATATTTAATCATTCACAAAATAAAATATCATCAACCTCATATGAGGAAACTAACACCAAATCCCCATCAACGGTTTTGAAGAGAAAGTGCGGTACTTGATTTTTCGCATCGGAATTGGTGAGAGCATCTATAAGAATGACTGAAAGATTTTGGATTTTAAAATATGAAAAAAATAATATCAGATCAAAAATTAAATTATATCTAAATAATTTCACAACAGATCAAAAAATGTGAAATGAAATCAAATCCACAGCAACAGTTTTGTAGGAGACTTGCGGTACTTGTTTCTTCACACCGTTGATGAGAACAACTACAAGCAGTACTGAAAGATTATGAATTTGAAATATTAAACCAAGAAATATTAGATCAGATATAAATAAAATCATATCAGATCCAATAAGGTTCATATCAGATCCAAATAAATGGTCAACCGAGATGGTGGATGCACAACTTTCTTCTTCTTCAAAATTCTGAATTTTGGTGCATGCAATCCTGCAGGAATTTGCGGGAAGATCTAGATCATGGGGAGAAAATGGATCACTCTAGTAATATTATATTTATTCCAAGATATCCAAGGTATCACATATTTTCACACCAGAAGCAAGATTAGAGGGAGAAAAATCAAATTTCTCTTCACTTTCGGAAGCAATTACTGGTCAATTTTGCACAGAATTCAAAGGAAAATCACCGGTGAATGTTTGCATGGAAGTGCAGTAGTGTTTTTCTTCAATATCAGAGATTCGAATGTCTTCTTTTGTTTCCAAAATATAAGGATATGAGATATCAGAGATCTCATGAACTTCCGGAGCATCAGGAGAAGGAGTCACTGCATGGAGACTTTCTTCAATTCAAATTGTCTGTATAGAAGATTTTGCTTCATCTTCATCTTGAACAACTTCATCAGAGAGAGTACATGCCAATAATTTTGAGTAAAGAACTCTTTTGGTGTTAGATGTAATCTCCAAAGTGCTATTATGATCCTCATTGTGCTTTCCAAAGGTTCTGTCCAATTTTGTCCAAAGATCCTTTCGGTATTCAGCAGAACCAATAAGGTAGCGCAAGCTAGGAGAAAGGGCCAGGCATATTGCTCCAAAATATCTATCACCATCATTTAGCTAGTCATTCTCATTCTCATAAGACTATTTTCCAATTCCAATAGACACCTCATACAGAACTCATATCTTTAGAGATGCAACCATCTTCAACTTCCATTCTGAATAGCTTGTGAATGGGGTGAGAAGAGGGACTGATGAGTCCATTCAAACTTGTACCTATTAAAACCTGCAAATCACAACAAAAGGGGCACTATAAGGTCAGACAACCTGCATATTTTAGGCTTTCATCACACCCAGCATAGTTGATCAAGCAAGCTTGACCAACAATTTCCTTACTTGGGGTATTAGGCGGTAAGCCTTGGCTTCTGGTGCAGTGCCGGAATTTTTGAGCTTTGCTCATTTTTTCATGCAAGATCTGTCAAAAAACTTGTTTTTGAGAGATTTAAGCTTCATCCCGCTGTGAGCTCTGATACCATATTAATCTGCCACATTAATCTAGGGACTAAATGTAGTCTCATCAAAGATTAATAACAATAAGGCATGAAAATGGTGTGATTGTGCTACAAAATGAGTAGGCACTCTATATATTCAGACAAAGAATGAGTAATAAAATACAAGATCATGCTACAAGCATGAATGACAAAGCAATTCGAATTCCCAAGGAGGTCATTCGAATTGAATGAGTGAGTATAGCTTAACTGAATGTAAGCCATAGTCAACACTCAAGTTAACCATTGATAAAAACTCTAGTTGACTCAAATGAGCCCTAACTGAAGTTGGAGTGCAATAAATGACTGAGTCTAACTGAAAGTAGGTCAGACACATGTCACAACAAGACAACCATCAAGTGGTAGTGTATCAATGACTCCAATGAACCTCGATGAGGTTAACTGAAGTGTAACTGACCATCATAAGTGGTTGGAGGTGCCCCTATTGACTCCAGTTCATTAAATAGTCAATAAATAATCAATTTAATGAAGGAAGGCACCTTCACTACTCTGTTTAACTGATTGTAACATTCAGTTAGCAATATGGGGCATTAATGACACTCAGATCACCCCTAGAGTGCTCTAGTTAGCCTCCCCGAATGTAGGAGAAGGCTAAGTTAGCCTCCTTGACTAAAGGTAAGCGTGGGTGTGATCTTGCTGATGTCATCTAGTGCTCCTCTGATGTCAATTAAGTCAATAAAAATTAGGATAGTGGTTTAACTAGGGAAAATTGACCAAAATGAGTGTGTATGGTGGTAAATGTCTTGAACACCTAGACCATCTCCATATCTCCTTTACTTTTGGCTACACTATCTTTGGTGGCGTTCAGTTTTTGGTGGCGTTGAAAATCGTCATATATGCATCAATAGTGAGGGTCATTAAATACATGTCACTATTGTTCATAAGAATTGGCCACAGTCATTGAACATCACTAATAATGATTATTTGTGATGGACTTATCTTGTCTCCATATATCTTTTGCTTTTGGATACACTTCATTCTGTGATGTTCGGTTTTTGGTGATAGAGGCCCTTTTGACAGTCACCAATGAGGTTATGGTGACTTTTTTCACCCCTCACCAAAGCCCTTTTTTCTTGTAGTGAGTTATGAATTTGTCTTCACAAAATGGTTAAATCAAATGGATGTTAAAAGTGCCTTCCTAAACAATGATTTAAAAGAAGATGTATTTATGAATCAACCCCAAGAAATTGAGGTTTAATGGTAGGAACATAAAGTATGAAAACCGATAAAGGATTTATATGGATTGAAACAAGATCCTCAAGCTTCCTATGCAAAAATTGATTATTACCTTCGAAAAGTTGGTTTTCAACTAAGTGAGTCTAATGATACTTTGTATTTTCGGATGAAATATGAAAACTTCATGATAATTGTAATCTATGTTGACAACTAAATCATAACATAAAATAATGAAACCCACATAAACTAAGTTAAAGGAGAACTTCAAGCAAGTTTCAAGATGATATATTTAGGAACACTTCATTATTATCTTGGAGTTTAAGTCTCTGAATGTCCAAAACACATATTCCTTATCCAAACAAAGTATGCCATTGATTTATCGAAGAAATTTGGCATGGAATATTGTAAACCTTCTCTTATCCCTATGGAGTAGAATTTGAAACTTTCAAAATTTGAAAGGGGGGACTTGGTGTGTGGTAAAAGGTATAGGTAATTGATTGGAAGCCTCATCTATTTTGACAATGATCGACCAAATTTTTCATATTTAATCAATATACTTTCAAGGCTTATGCGTGAACCAAGGGGAAGTCACTGGCAATCCAAAAAAATGGTATTGAGACATATTCATGGTACAGAACGTTTTGGTCTTCTTTACAAGAAGAATAAAAACTTTACACTTGTTCGATATTCAAATGCATATTTTGCAAGGGACATTGCAAATTGTGCCTCAACCTTTGGTTACTTAATGAATTTGGGTTTAGAATAAATATCTTGAATTTGTAAAAAAGCAACCTACAATTTAGAATTATTCAGCAAAAGCAGAGTACATATGAGTTTGGGAAGAAACATGTGAGATTGTTTGGCTACAAAGGATATTATAGGATCTTGGTGTTATTCACAAAACTCAATGACTACTTTATTGATTGACAGTCGTTCAACAATAAAGATGGCCAAGAATTAATTTTTTCCTTGAAAGACAAAGCATGTCAACATTGAGTATCACTTCATCGGATCTATTCTCATCAAGGACATCATCAATCCTCAGTTTTGTCCATCTGAAGATAAAAATTCAAATATTTTTACCAAGCCACTTGGTAGACTAAACTTCACTAAGCTTAGAGATGAACTTGGTATTTATAATTATGAAATTTTTGAATAAATGGGGGAATATCAGACCTATTAATCCTAATTTCTAAATTCTAAGTATTTTCTAGGATTAAATTTGAGAATAAATTAGTTTATTTAGCATTTTTGGATGATGATAGTTTTTTTGGTAAAGGAAACATATCATACTCATGTTAATATGTGATTGGTTGTCCTATTATTTTTTAGTTTATAAATGAGGTATATAAAAAATATCTCATTCAAAGTGAGGTTAAGTGTGTGATGTGAGACCTCACTTCTCTATGTAAATTGAATTTTCCTTATTAATAAAATTGTGTCTGATGACACTTCTTCATCATGGAGATCAAAACATGATGTCTCCAAATGGCCGATTCTATGACATTGTTTCCATTAAATAAATACTTCCATGTGTTTTTCATCAATTACTTGAAAAACTTCTTCATTAGCTTTAGAGCCTTCAAATCTTCTTCAAGAAATCCTCCACTCAAAAACTGAGTTGGTTTGGAATAATTTGTAATATGAAATATGTTGTATTTTTCATATCCTAATCCATATCGATTTCTATTGGATTGTAATTCTTCCCAAGGTTTGAAAATGTGTTTGGAAATATTATGGTGTACTTAATTATGTCCTTCATTAATATGTTCTTCAAATTCAAATTCACATTCAATACTACTAATGTCATCATTATATTTGGATTGTGACTCGTATTTAAAACTTATCAATTCATTTTTTATCGATAGTGATCCATTCTAATGACCAACTCAGGAATAATTATAATATTTGTATCATCCAATTGTTCTAGGTAATTTATTCCATACAAAGCATCAAAATTTTGCAAAAATTCATATGTATCACAAGTTGTGTTAACCATGTGCATTCGTACCATTTCCTTCTCTTTTTCAATTAACTTTAGTTGGAGTCCTTCAATCAATTTATCTTTGGATCATTTTTTTATGAAGATCAACAACCCAATTATCTAATACATCCAATGAGTCATGTAGTTATTTAATTTCTTGTTTGGTGTTTTGTAAAATCTTTCCTTCTTTACCCATTTTAGAATTTGCAATTTTATCATGCTCACTTAAACTCACTTCCTTGAACTTGTTTGTTTTTTTTTTATGTTTTCACGCTCCCTTGAATTTGTTTTTTTTGTGTTTTCACACTCCCTTGCACTTGTTTTTTTTAGTGTTTTCATGCTTACTTGCAATTTTTTACTTTTATGCTCGCTTTCTCTTATGTGAACTATAGAGTGACAAATAGTACTGATCATGCACCCCAAAATTGTGATTTAAATGATTTTGGTATCGGTTGACTTGAAGAATACAATAATTACTTATTCAAATTTCAGGTAGGTCTATTTTACATTTTTATGGAACACCTTCCTTCAATATTACAATTCAATGATTCAATGATGCACTTCAATGACTTGTTATTTTCTTGGTTAATGGATTTATGTCGAGAGGACTTCAAAATACTTAATTGTTGCTTAATGATTACAAACTATAATTCATTAATTTGTGGAGATGGCACTAGAAGCCACTGATTTGAAGCTAGAAAGGCTAGTTACCTAAGTATTGGAATTAAGCAAATGGTTGGGGGTGAACCAAATAGATTGAGTGAAGATTTTACCTAAGGCATAGATCTTGTAGTAATATTTAAAATGGAAAATATTGAGACTAGATAATTTGTGTTGAGGAGATTTGGATGGGTATTGTGATATTAAACAAAGAAGATCAAGAGTTGATCTAAACCAAGCATAGAGTGTACACTGTATCAAATTATGGCTCCATGATATTTACATCAAATTTATTTTCTCTCAAATCTTGAATAGAGTGTCTTACAAACTGAAACAAATACTCAACCTTCAACATAGATGGAAGGCACTAATTTAATTTATATCCTAATATGCTTTGCACACAACCCACAAAACATAGCACTTGTAAAAAATTACTTGGGGAAATTAAAAGATTTAATTGCATTAATGAAATGTTAAAAAAAAACTTAATGAACTAAAATATGATATTCCAAATTTGAATTTATCAGATTAGATGATTGAAATATTTTGTGTTCTTCCTCATTGAGAGTTTCTATATTTGAATAATGGTGTATATCACTTGGCTATAACCTTGGAGCATCAAAGTGATAGTATCATAGTAATTCTTTCAGTTTGTAAGTTTCTGCGGTGAGGTAGATTAGTAGTAAAAAGCCTAAACAATCAAAACCTATTTATTACTCCAAAATTGCATCTCACCTCTCTGAATTTTTGTCTTGATGATGGTTCCTGATTCAGAATCAAAACATTGACATTCAAGCAATGGACACTATGGATTCTATGGAAAACCTTACTAATAATAGTAATTCTTGTTAACATGCAGTAAAATAATGAGGAAATTAAGTCTCATAGTTGAATGAGGAATAAGACATATTCAAGTTTTATGTACATAAAATATTCACATAAGAATGTTGCAAATGCAAGAGATTAGATAGTTGGTAAAAGTGATAAGAGATAATGCATAGTGCATGTGAATATGCTTGTGCATGCATATGATACGGCATATTGGTAAAAGTGGTATGGTTTTACATATGCAATGAACCAATGATAATAATTATTATGATTGGTGGTGGTTATATGAATAGAGATAATTGATAAATGGATAAATATGTTGATGATGTTATTGCACATGATCTATATCATTATGAAGAAATATTTGGGAAATAAATATATGATCAATAGGTTGGTGGAAGGATTGTGTAATCTTTTGTAACTTGACCAACTAATCATGTAACATCAGATATGATGACGACACCCATGCAAGAAATAGTTTATTTATGATGATGACATAAGTTATAGAAGGGGGTGGATAAGAATCCCTTTATCCATATTTTAATCATCATAAATTGGTATGCATGTGATGTTGAATGCATTTATGTGAATGATATCCCACCAGGTATGGTGATGTATGGGGTAGTAAGGGAAAACAACCTTATACCATATGATTGTTTAGAATTTAGAATGCATTCATATGAAATAATATCATGCCATGTATGTATGTATGTTGGTTATAATGATTTAATAACCAAGACAAGTGAGGACTTATGCTCTTGTTGTGGTACTAAATACCATATGAAACAGTCATGCGTAAGTACATATTGTGGTTGGATATGGGAATGCTATAGTGCTACACAATTGTCTTATGGTATTCCCACTTGCTTCACTTTTCTAGATTGTAAGCTTCTTAACAATACATAGTTACAATTAAAGGGGGACGATTTCTGATGCAGGAGCATCGAGAAAAAGTCTTATGTTTGTTGACTAAGTAGTCATTGTTGTTTTTTCATTTTCATGTAATCAAATTCTAGAAGGATAGGGTTAGTTATTAGGATTTATTTTGATTCTAATAACTTGTAATTTTCCACTATTGTCCTCAAATATTGTAAGAAGTTTCTCAAGGATAGGTTAGTTGTAGATTTCCTTTCTTAGAGGTTCAAATCTTGCTAATTGGATCTGATAGGTTGATGAAGCTCTATTTAAATGTATTTTATCTAATGTATAGGAAAGGAGAATAAGGGAAGCATATTATAGAGTATGTAAGTGTGTTGGTTCATTGAATGAAGAACAAAGTTTTAAAATCTCTGCATCTGTTTTCATATATTTTACGTCTTCCTTCAATAACCAAAAGATATGATTTTTATCTCTATGTGTCTATGTGTGTGTGTGTGTGATTTAATGGTTCAATAAAACATTGAAGAATCCCCAATAGTGTAGAGTCGTTTCCGCATCATGAATTAATCATTCCATGGATTAATTTGATTTTCACAGTATAATCCAAGAATCTGTGAAATTCAGCAGATCAGCGGTTGTGGTTAATTTTTGCAAAGGAGAAGTAAATATCTGCAAGTGTGAAGACAAGATCATTAACCAGCAACAAATCGAAAGTCAAAAGTGAGGCCATAAAGAATCGATGATTTAGAAAAATAGAATTGTGGAAGCTAACTTTAGAAAAGTTGGAAGGAGGACCCACATTCCGCAATCTGCATGCAAAAAAGGACCATTGCAGCCGCAAAGTTGTGGAAGTTCGATTATGGAAGTTAGTGAACCTGCAATCCGCAATATGAAAATTGCAGAAAAGAGCCTTGCAGAATGAATCTTACGAAAATAGGCTTGCGGAAAGATGGTTGTGGAAACCTTATTTGTGGAAGGATTGATTTGCGGAAACTCAAGATTGCAGAAAAGTGAAGCTGCGGAAGGACTTGGTTGCAAAAGAAATTGGTTGTGGAAGGGAAGAATCATAGAATAAAGAGTGTGGAAGAGGGTTTTATTTATCAGTATTCAAGTTGATTAAGAGAACTTTAGGTCTACTAGATTTCATTTTCCATCAGTTTTGGTATCAAAGATTATCATAACTTGTAGAATAATAATGCAGAGATGGGGATGAGCACGTGGAGTTCTTGTAGGACATGGTAAAGGAAGATAAGCTACAGAGACATACACCCAAAGGGAATTAAGAGAAATCCAAGATAGAATGGAAGCTATGGAGTAAAAGAACTCAGAAAATATAGACACTAGTGATGAAGAAGAATCTTCTGAAGACGAGCAAGAGGAGGTTGTTGAAGAAGTAAAAGTGATGAAGATACTAATGAGGGCCAGTAAGATAAACAGAGTTGAAGTCCCTATGTATGGAGGTAATATTGATGTTGAATAAATCATGGACTGGATCAATGATCTAAATAAGTATTTTGACTTTGAAGAAATTGAAGATAAAAATAAAGTGATATATGTAGCGACCAGACTAAAAGGACATGTAGTTATCTGGTGGGATAAAATCCAGATTCACGGAGAAAGAAGAGGTAAGTATAAAATTCATTATTGGGATATAATGTTGTATAAATTAAGAGTCAATTTATGCCTAAGTATTATCAGTTAAATATATTTAGACAACTACAGAACCTTAGACAGAAAGGTACGACTGTTAAGGAACATACTAAAGAGTTCTTTAAGCTAAGTATTAGAGCTGAAATTGATTTTTTTTAATTCATTTTCTACGTTTTGTCACTATATCGACAAACTTGTCATCCCTATAATGTTGAAAATATGGCCAAAAACTGCTAGGAAAAATTTTGTTTCCACGAAAAACCAGGGAACACTTTTGACAAATGTTTGTCTCTTTATCGACGAAGTCTGGAATTTGAACAGAAATTTATTCCACGCAAAACCATGGAAAACCAATCTCTATCGACAAAATCTGCAAGTTGAACGATAATGTTTCCATGAAATTGCATCTCTATAGCGATGGTATTCATGGAAAGCCACTCGAGGTTTCGACGTTTTGGTAATACCAACGACGAAAGTTTCTCTATATTGCGATGAAACATGGAGGTTTCAAAAAATATATAAACCATGGAAAGGCACATTCCTTTCCATCGTTTTGGATCTTCAATAAGTGCTTGTGATTGATGTGCAGTCTCATGGAGTTTTTGTGTCTATGGACAAGCGAATCCATAGATATGCTTCAAGAATCAGCAATCGATAAATCAATACCTTCAATAACTTATCCCATTCAATTATTTCTAGTGGCATGATTATATGCCTAGATTAAATTTTGTAAGAACTTATTCAAAACATTGCATCTATTGTATATTGGTCTGATGTACACATTTCCATGTCGGTTTCTAATTACTTGCAATATTTCTATACTGATTCATCACAACCAAATAGGGTCCTTACAGAATGGTCTTATTCACACCCTCTATGCATATGAAATGTTGGAGACATTTACCATCATACACACTCTTTTTGGTCAAATTGGCCTAGTTAAACCACTATCCTAAGTATAATTGACATTAATTGACATCAGTGGAGCATTAATTTCCATCATCCAGTCACACCCACGCCTACCTACAGTCAACGAGGCTAACTTAGCCTTCTCCTACAGTCAAGGAGGCTAACTGGAGCACTCCGGGGGTGATCCGAGTGATATTAATGCAACTAATTGCTAACTGGTGTTTACAATCAGTTCAACCAGTCAGTTAAGGTGCCCCATCTCATTAAATATATTATTGAATGATTATTTATTATTATTTAATGATCTGGAGTCAATAGGGTGCCTCCACCAACTTCTGATGGTTAGTTCAGCTTCAGTTAATCTCATCAGGGTTCATTGAAGTCATGGAGCACTAGCACTTGATGGTTGGCTTGCTATGACATGTGTTTGATCTCCTTTAGTTGAGATTCAGTCATTTATTGCACTTCGAATTTAGTTAGGGTTTGGTGAGTCAATTAGGGTTTTGTTCAAGTGGTTAACTAAGTGTGAACCTATGGTTGAGAGTCAATTAAGCTAGACTCACTCATTGAATTCGAATTGTATCCTTAGGTATTCGAATTCCTCATGGATTCAAGCTATTGCTTAACATTGGTATTGTAATTATTCATTGTTTATTGACTATATAGAGAGGAAACCATGCTGGTTCCGATTAACACCATTTCATGAGTATTTGTTGATTATTCTTTGATGAGATTGATTCTTAGTTCCTAGATCAATGTGCAAGATTAATATGGTATCAGAGCATATAGCGGGACAAAGATCTATCTCTCAAAAACAAGATTTTTGACAGATTTCTCCATGAAATTTGAGCAATAGCTCAAAAATCCAGTACTGCACCAGAAGCCAAGGCTTACCACTTAATACCCCAAGTAAAGAACTTGTTGATCAAGCTTGCTTGATTGACTATGCTGGGTGTGATGAAAGACTAAAATGTGCAGGCTGTTTGACCTTACGGTGCCTCTTTTGTTTTTATTTTTAGGTTTTAACAGGTACAACTTCAAATGGACTCATCAATCCCTCTTCTCACCCCATTCACAAGCTATTCAGAATGGAAGTTGAAGATGATTGCATCTCTAAAGAGACGAGGTCTCTATGAGGTGTCTATTGGACTTGGAAAAGAGTCTTATGAGAATGATAATGACTGGATAAATGACGGTAATAGATATTTTGGAGAAATATGTCTAGTCCTTTCTCCTATATTGTACTACCTTAATGGTTTTGCTGAATACCCAAAGGATCTCTAGACAATATTGGACAGAACCTTTGGCAAGCACAATGAGGATCATAATAGTACTTTGGAGATGAAATCCAGCACCACAAGAGTTCTTCACTCAAAATTCTTAGCCTCTACTCTCTCTGATGAAGTTGTTCAAGATGAAGATGAAGCAGAATCTTCGACACAGTCAATTCGAATTGAAGAAAGTCTCCATGTAGTGACTCCTTCTCCTGATGCTCCAAAAGTTCATGAGATCTCTGATATCTCATCTCCTCATATTGCTGAAACAGAAGAAGACATTCAAATCTCTGATATTGAATAAAAATACTACTGCACTTCCATGCAAACATTCATCGGTGATTTTCCTTTGAATTCTGTGCAAAATTTACCAGTAATTGCTTCCAAAAGTGAAGAGAAATTTGATTTTTCTTCCGCTAATGTTGCTGCTGGTGTGCAAATATGTGATACCTTGGATATTTTGGAATAAATATCAGATTACCAGAGTGATCCATTTTCTCCCCATGATCTAGATCTTCCAGCAAAATCCTACAGGATTGCATGCACCAAAATTCAGAATTTTGAAGAAAAAGACAACTGTGCATCCACCGACTCGGTTGACCATAATTTTGGATCTGATATGAACCTTATTGGATCTGATATGAACCTTATTGGATATGATATGATATTATTTGGAACTGATCTTATATTTCTTGGTTCAAAATTTCAGGTTCATAAACCTTCAGTACTGCTTGTAGCTGTTCTCATCAACGGTGTGAAGAAACAAGTACCGCAAGTCTTCTACAAAACTGCTGCTGGAGATTTCATTTCATTTCATAGTTTTGGATATGTTGTGAACTTATTTATATCTGATTTACATTCTGATATGATATTATTTTGTTCATATTTTAAAATCCAAGAGCTTTCAGTCATGCTTGTAGCTTCTCTCACCAATTCCGGTGTGAAAAATCAAGTGCCGCAGTTCTTCTTCAATTTCGCTGATGGGGATTTGGTGTTAGTTTCCTCTTATGAGGTTGCTGATATTTTATTTTGTGAATCATTAGCTATTTATTAAGCTATATCATATTATGTAGCTCAAGCATTCGCTCTCCAGATTCCCATGGCTTCTCTACCTTTGGTCACATGCTCATCTCCTCATAGAACTAGTAAAGAGGAAGACATTCTGCATCCGGTTGGACACTTGCTCCTAAAATTGGGGCTGATTTTACCACTCATGTTTTTCTGTTCAAGGCTGCAACATATCATTTTCTTGAGTGTTCCACACATGGTTTGAATCCTCAAGAACCTTTTCTCTCTCTTCAAATGATTTCAGCTACTCTACATGGGTCAAGTTTTCACCATGCAACTGTTTATATTTCTGATTCAGTTGAGTGCATTGTTCTTCTTCCAAAGTGGAAGATTCCTCCAAAAATATTCATTTAGTTTGGATTCAAAGGTTCAAATGCACAGTCTCAGGATGCTGCTGCATAGAAGAACCAATTCTTGACTTACTGCTTAGTTTGAGGGGGGGTATTTTTCCCATGAGGTTTTCCCCATTTCCTTGGTTATATTAAGCAGTTAATTTATTGTACAGGGTGACCTATGGCCTTAGTTTCTGGGGCCCTAGAATTTTTATGCACCTATGTTTTCTAACTCTTCCTGAGTATAGCTTAAGGGGGGGTGTTGGAGACATTTACCATCATACACACTCTTTTTGGTCAAATTGGCCTAGTTAAACCACTATCCTAAGTATAATTGACATTAATTGACATAAATGGAGCATTAATTTCCATCATCCAGTCACACCCACGCCTACCTACAGTCAAGGAGGCTAACTTATCCTTCTCCTACAGTCAAGGAGGCTAACTGGAGCACTTTGGGGGTGATTTAAGTGATATTAATGCACCTAATTGCTCACTGGTGATTACAATCAGTTCAACTAGTCAGTTAAGGTGCCTCCTCTCATTAAATATATTATTTAATGATTATTTATTAGTATTTAATGATCCGGAGTCAACAGGGCACCTCCACCAACTTTTGATGGTCAGTTCAGCTTTAGCTAACCTCATCGGGGTTCATTGAAGTCATGGAGCATTAGCACTTAATGGTTGGCTTGCTATGACATGTGTTTGATCTCCTTTAGTTGAGATTCATTCATTTATTACACTTTGACTTCATTTAGGGTTTGGTGAGTCAATTAAGGTTTTGGTCAAGTGGTTAACTGAGTGTGAACCTATGGTTGAGAGTCAGTTAAGCTAGACTCACTCATTGAATTCGAATTGTCTCCTTAGGTATTCAAATTCCTCATGGATTCAAGTTATTTCTTAACATTCGTATTGTAACTATTCATCGTTTATTGAATATACAGAGAGGAAACCATTCTGGTTCCAATTAACACCATTTCATGAGTATTTATTGATTATTCTTTGATGAGATTGATTCTTAGTTCCTAGATCAATGTGCAAGATTAATATGAAAATTGTATCGTTTCATCTGGGTACAATGTGCATCCTATGAACTTCCAAAGTTTTTATAAGGAAGATAGAGAGGTGATAGAAAATAACAACAGTAGAAAGAAAAAAAAGCATAAAATAAAATAAACTAAGAATTACAATAAGTCTCTCTACCACCATTCAAGTGGGCTATATCATAGATGTTGCAGGTATTACAATGTTATCTGCAATGGAAAGTGTTAACACCATATCTGTCCTGTAAAGGTAGTAGGTTGTAGGATCTAGCTTCTATTGAGATGCATTATTTGCAATTACAAGATCTAGTTCCATAAGAAAATTTTAAATGGATTGATATGATCAATGGACTAGTTGATGCTACAAGGGATTTTAGTAGTGAAGAATCAGGGTTTGAGAATTTATTAGTGTATATGTGAAAATATCCTCAAATTTGAGATCTGAATTAATAAGTTAAATGCTGCTACAAACTTGCAAATGACATGTATTTTCCAACTACCAACCAAGATTTGTGACAGCATAATGTTTTAACCTTTAGTTAGATTTGAAATAAGGTACACATGAGGCTAAAACTAGGGAATATCTAGGAATTTCACTTATTAATATGAAGTTTTCAACCCTACAAATAAACCTTTTAATTATGTTTTAGACTAGATTTAATTTGCGCTACAGAGCAGATTTTTAGAAGGTAATTCCCGGCCACAAACTCGGGAAAACATACCATGCGATTTGATGTTTTAGGGCTGAGTTTAATACATGTAAATTACATAAATTTTAAGATCTTATAAAATAGAAAATGAAAGATGAATTAAGATTTAAAATGGCATAAAAGATGTGATTAGTGCCTAACAAATCCAAGTTAGGCAGATGGGGTCAATTGAGGATCTCATGGAGGCTTTAGTGATTAAAGAGTAGAAAGGGTTGAATGGTTCAAACCCAATCTACTCCTTAATAAATAGATCCACTTCAGAAATATTCAATAGGAAAATACTAAGCGGGACATTAGATATTTGTAGTTTCAAAGATGGAGGATAAAGGATACTTGTTCTTACTAGGTTTTAAAACTAGAGACTCCTCTTCCCCATGAGAAGATTGGAAGAAGCTTGGACGACAAGAAAAGCACCTCCATTTCCACCCAAAAAAGGCTTCTCATGCAATATTTTGGTTTGGTATATAATAAATGAGAACAAAAAATTCCAAGCTGTAGGTAGAAAATGAAAAATAAAACACAATTTTGAATAGTAATTTAAAGAAGTGATGAAGAAATGGAGCCAAAAGCTGAAAACAAACAATTCTGATAGAGGGAAAGTGGTAAAAAACAGAGGTGGACAATGCACGGAGAGAAAATAAGAGTGCTAAAAGAAGGGAATGGTACAGTAAGAACACAACAAAGACAGTTAAGTATGATATTTTTATGTTTCTATACAAACATTGGATAGGAAGCATGATGAAAAGGCTATAAACGAAAATAACAAAGTTATATTATACGGCAGGTAGAAGCAAGTCATATAAAATATTAATGCCTAGGGAGAATGTAGGCAATGTAAGAACCCGTACCTTATCAATCGCCTTTTGCGAGGTCTGTTGGCCCATACCACTTGCAAACAATTGTCCTAATAAACGGAAAACCACTATGTTGGCTGGAAATTAAATTTATAAATTAAATAAATAATCCATTCCTAGACCTATACATAAGTGGTCATTTTGCTAGGCATGGAAAATATCAAAATACTCTATGAAATAAAAAATGGGCATACAATTAAATTAGCTAATGTTATCTGGAAAGTGTGTTCTTGGGGTAATTCCACCAAGAGATGTGGTTCTGGAGTCACATTCCACATGTTCTACGAAGGAAATCAATGATCAATCTATCCAGCACACATTTTCCACCAGAATATCAACTCGCATTTAAATGCTATATTACAATACCATTGCCTCACTAATGTGGAAAATTGTGTTTGTATTCGACAAGATTTCTTTAACCATTGTATTAAAACGAAAACAACACACAAATTTGAAAGTTTAAGACATAAATATATTAAATACACGTATAAATAGGTTTTTACTGGAAATGTGTTGACATCGTTAACACCACAATCCTATCAAACAATTTTTTTAAAAACTAGCCGAGTCTGAGTTTGAGCTGTCCGAGTTACCCGAGTCCACTAAGTTGACCTAGTTGCAACTTGAGTCAGCCGAGTCAGCTGTGGAAGACACCCACAAGAATGTTGACTCCAAAATAACATGTTAATTTTTTATTTTTAATATTTTTCTTATTCTAACCATAACCTAAGGCCATAAGATGACCCCCTACCCCTCTATTTACCTCACATTTCTGTTGTAATATGTTTGTGAGAATTTGGAATTATTATTGTTTGGATTCATGGAGGCTTGGAGGAGCATCCAACAGTGAAGAACAATAAACATGATTGGAGGAGTTGGACTGTTGGAGATTGATTTTCTGTTACCTAGATGTATGTTAGCTTCTAGCTAGCCATTGTTTCCTTTTTCTCTCATTAAATTAACAGAATTCACTTTGAGGAGATCATGGAATGCTTTTGTAGTGCACATATAAATGCATTTTTATTGACTTATAAGAAAAACTAAAGAAATAGTTTAGGGGAGAAAGTTCAGGGATGAACCTGCAGAGCTACGAGCATGGGCCTGTTGTGAAAATCATTGCATATGATGTTTCCATATTTATTCGTTCTCCCATTGCATCTTCCACATAGACTTGGGGACCCCTGGTAGAATATTCTGCTATCTTGGACACAAGAAAAGGAAAACCGTCGAGGGAATATTGTGTTCTTCTATAGCAACACTTGCCTACACTTAGAATTTGCAACTACATAGTTAAACATAGTTATCGGATTTAGCCCTAGGCCTAATAAGACCTGAATAAGATTCTTTTGAATCGAATTCTTGGATTCTTCATCGAATTCTTCCACCTCGTTTTGACTAATATAAAGTTTTTTACTTAGGATAATTAAGGTTAATTAGGGTTAGGGTTCCGAATCCCCGATTTCTGATTTTGGGATGAGTGTCGAATTCATATCGGATTCTTTGGCCGATTCCAATCGCACCCACAGTTAGTGTAACCTTGGAGTTAAATTCAAACCATTAAGAAGAAAAACCCTGAACATGAATTTGTTCTTTTCAAGTTCAGGCTTAGGTTTCTTCTTAGGAAGCACTCCAAGGTAGCCCTCATTGCTGCTTCTTTTCCTCCTGGTAGAATATTCTGCCATCTTGGACATGAGAAATAGAAAACCATAGAGGGAATATTGTGTTATTCTATCACAATGATTTCCTACACTTAGAATTTGCAACTAAAGAGTTAAACATAGTTACCGGATTCGGCCCTAGGCCTAACCGTACCTGAATCAGATTCTCGGATTCTTCATCGGATTCTTCCATCTTGTTTTGACTAATATAAATTTGTTTACATATGATAATTAAGGTTAATTAGGGTTAGGGTTCTAAATCCCCGATTCCTAATTTTGGGATGAGTGTCGAATCTGTATCAGATTCTTTGTCCTATTCCGATCGCACCCACAGTTCATGTAACCTTGGAGTTAAATTCAAACCATCAAGAAGAAGACATACTAAGTTGATTTAGTACTTATAGATGCAAATGTAAATTATATCAAGTCAATGTATTCAATTCAAGATATATGGAATTAGTAGCAAGGTCATCTAGTAGCACTTTGGTATACAAGAGATCATTAGCCATGTAATGATATACAATTCAATTGCAGTATTTAACCAACCAATAACCTTCCATTCAAGTATGAGGACTCATATAAATATAGCAGAAATAATATAGTATGACAGTTCTAATTATGACAATTTTATAGCAACAAAAGAAGACATACTAAGTTGATTTAGTGCTTATAGATGAAAATGTAAATGATATCAAGTCAATGTATTCAATTCAAGATATATGGAATTAGTAGAAAGGACATTCAGTAGAACTTTAGCATACAAGAGATCATTAGCCATGTAACCATATACAATTCAATTGCGGTATTTAACCAACCAATAGCCTTCCATTCAAGTATGAGGACTCATATAAATATAGCAGCAATAATATAGTATGATAGTTCTAAGTATGAAAATTTTATAGCTCCAGTGAAGGTTACCAATGTAAGGTGTATAAGAGTTTTAGTTTTTCATTCAATGTAAACCACACCACTCCAAACCTTGTTGATGTATTTGTAACTTCAGAATGTATTCACCTATGTATCTTATGTCTTGTACCCCAATGGTTATTTCGGGATGTGTCTATAATGAAATTGAGTCATGTCATGCCTCGATGTTCTGATCGGGAGGATCTATAATGTAAATAAGTCATGTCAAGTCATTGTGGGTAACCCTCCTATTGATCAAGGGTTGAAGTCCCCACATTTCTAGGGGACTAGGGTTATTAGACTCACCTAGTGAAGTCGGACCTAGTTGGGTTTAGTCAAGTCAGGAATTAGTATAAATAGAGAGCTATCATCTCTATTTGATACACACTCACTCACTCTCAGTCTTAGCACATATCTAAGAAATAAGAAGACACCGGGGCTAGGAATAAAGAGGTTATTGTTGTCAGGAGATCATCTTACTGTTTTGGGATTTTCTATTTGGTGCTGACTCTATCTTTGAGGAAGTTGCGGGGTTTTCTCCATTTATGGTTTCCTTGAGGAAAAAAACTATGTTCATTGTCTCTTGTCTTTGATTGTTGTGCTTGTTATTCTCTCAATTAAAGATCCTAATATAATGCTAGCTTAATGTTAAAAATCTAACATGGTATCAGAGCTAACCTGAGAAGAAGACACTGTGTAACTGTGGGAACTAGGGCTTCCTATTTTTTGGATCTCTCTCCACATATTTTCAGCAAAATAAGGTTGGAATAACTCTCCTCCCTAGGGTGAATCTTTCTATAGAAGAAGAATCCAATTCTGAGGTTTTTTAGTTTTGGACCCGACACTACTGCCGAAAATTAGGGCTTTTCACAGAAGTGGAATTTTTCAGTGAGCCCAGGACTGGACTGATATCCTCCCCAAAATAGAAGTTAGGAATAAAAATCAAATCATTTGGTTGGACAAAACTACAAAAAATCAAAACCCTAATCTGCTCCTGAACTAGCACTGCAGAATTTCAGCTCCAGATTCAGATCCGACATCTTCACCTGGTAAGATCTAAATATTTTGTATTTCCATTTGAGGTTCTCAGTTAATATGTCTCATCATACCAAGCTTGATGAAAATCTTGAGGGAGCTGATAACTTCCGAGCCTAGAAGTATAGGATCTCTCTAGTCCTCGAAGAGAATGAGTTGGACTCCTACATCAGTGAGGAGATTCCAATTCTAGAGGGAGATGAGGATAAGGCCTTACATAAGAAGAAGTTGGTTATGGAAAAGAGGCCCCATTGCTGATTCAATCAAGGATCACCTCATACCATAGGTGTCCTCCCTAAAGACACCTAAATCTATGTTTGATGCCCTAACCAAATTGTTTGAAGGAAAGAACATAAACTGAAAGATGACCTTGAGGAACCAGTTGAAGAATGTGAAGATCCAGAATGCAGAAACCATCTAGTCTTACTTTACAAGGGTTTCTCAGATCAAGGAACAATTGGAAGAAGTAGATGAAGAAGTGCAGAATGTAAAGATTATAATGACCACCTTGAATGGTCTCCCTAGGACATGGGACTCTTTCATTCAATGGATCTGTTCCAGAAAGAAGTTAGTCAAGTTCAAAAGACTGTGGGAAGAATTCTCTCAACAATAAGCTCGGATAGCAGCTCGAGAAGAGAAGATGCGAAGTGAAGATCAAGCTCTCACAGTACTATCCAAGAAAACCAGATCTAGCCATCACAGAAGTAAGTACTCTAATCAAAGGAATAACTTTAGAAATCCTAGAGATAAGTCTAAGTTCATTTTCTATACATGTGATGAAAGAGTACACTTTTCTAGAGATTGTCCTAAGAACAAAAGTAGCTCTCACAAGAAGAAGGGAAACAATAGAAGACATCATGCTCATACTGCAAAGTATGATGAACCTTCCACAAAGAGAAACATACAAGACAATGATGATTCTTCAAGTGATGAAGAATATGTTCTGATTTCCACTCTCACGGGAACTATCACATATGGCAGTAATGATTAACTTATAGACAATGGTGCTTCGAATCACATGACAGGATTCAAGGAATCCTTCTTGAAATTTTATGAACATGAATCACCTCACAAGGTGAAACTTGGAGATGACTACTAGTATCCAATAAAAGGTAGCAGGGAATCCTCCTATAAGCTAGACTCTGGAAAGTCTATCGAGATGAAAGATGTATTGTTTGTACCTAGACTAAAGAAGAACCTCCTCTCCATATTTTCATTAGATGAAAAAGGAATGAGGGTTGCATTTGTAGATGTCCAAGTCCTCATGTGGCCAAAATGAATGTCTTTCGAGGATGCACTAGTGATTGGAGAACAAGAAGGAGGACTATACAAATTGAAGGGCCAACCAGAACAAGATTTGGTTCATGACTCCGTAGAACCAAATGATCTTTGGCATAGAAGACTTGCACATGTGCATTACAGAGCACTACCACTTGCAAGTAAAGTTGTTGAAGGTCTCCCAAAAATGCAGATAAAACATGAAGGTGTATGCAACAGATGTGCGAAAGGGAATAACACAAAGAAGACATTTCCAAGTAGTGAGAGCAAGGCAAAAGGAATCTTGGAAATCATCCACTCTGATGTATGTGGCCCAATGTCATCCATTTCATCAAGCAGGTATGCATACTATGTTTCTTTTATTGATGATTTTTGTAGGAAGACATGGACCTACTTCATGAAGAACAAAGATGAAGTATTCAACAAGTTCAAGGAATTCAAAGCCTTTATTGAGAACCACACTGAAAATAAGATCAAGACTTTTTTATCAGATAATGGTGGAGAATTCACATCGAATGAACTCAAAGAGTTGTGCAAAGATTCAGGGATTAAGATGGAGTTATCCACTCCATATAATCCACAATAGAATGGGATTGTAGAAAAGAACAATAGGACTATCATGGAAGCTACAAGAGCAATGCTTCATGATCAAGATCTTCCTATGCATCATTGGGCAGAAGCTTCCAGAACAATGGTTTATGTACATAACCGTACTCCACACAGAGTACTCGAGAACAAGAATCCTGAAGAAGTCTTCTCTGGCAAAAAACTAGAAGTCAGCCATCTCAGAATATTCGGATTTCCTATGTACATACACATTCTGAAATAAAAGAGGATGAAGTTAGATCCTTCAGGAAACAAGGGTACATTTGTGGGATACTCTAAAAGCTCGAAGGCTTACAGAATATACTTCCCAGGGTTCAAGAAGATTGACATCAGAAGAGATGTAACATTTGACGAAGATTCAGCCTACATCAAATCCATGAAAAAACCAACTGAAGAACCTAAAGAAACAAGAGAACTTAGAATTCATCACACAATCATGAACGAAGAAATTCAAGAAGAAGATCGAGAATTTGAAGAACCTCAAGAACTTTCAGATCGACCTATGGAGAAGAATCCTCATAATAGGAAAATTGCTTGGGTACGTGAAATTATCCAAGGTGCAGAAAGATATGGAGCTTCAGAAGAAACACCCAGAGGAAGAAAGAGAACTATATCTTTCTCTAATTACGTAGCCCTACTATGTGACATTAGTGTCGATAAAGAACCTTCCAACTATGAAGAAGCAACATAATGGAAAGAATGGAAGGATGCAATGACCGAAGAGTATCAATCGATCATGAAGAATGATGTTTGGGATGTTGTCCCAAGACCAAGAGGCAAGTCCATTATAACTTCCAAATGGATCTACAAGATCAAGCATGCTGCAGATGGTAGCATCGAGAAATATAAAGCAAGATTCATGGCTCATGGTTTCTCTCAGAAAAAAGGAATAGATTGTGAAGAAACCTTTGCACCTGTAGCCAGATACACTTCCATCAGATTAGTACTTTCTCTAGCTACAATGATGAAATGGAAGACACACCAGATGGATGTCAAGACTTCTTTCTTCAATGGTGTAGTAGAAGAGGAAGTGTATGTGAAACAACCACTTGGTTTTGACACACATGACAAGGAGTCTCATGTGTGCATATTAAAGAAAGCCCTATACAGTTTGAAACACGAACCCAGGACATGGTAGGACAGAATTGATGGTTTCCTATCCAGTTTGGGCTTTACCAAGAGTAAAGCAGATTCCAACCTTTACTACAAGTTTGAAGATGGAAACCTAGTGATACTCCTGCTATATGTGGATGATGTGTTTGTAACAGGTATGGATGGGTTGATTGCTAACACGAAGAGGAAACTTGCTACTGAGTTTGAAATGAAGGACTTGGGTATGATGCATTATTTCTTAGGCATGGAGGTGTGGAAGAATGTGGATGGAGACTTCCTTAGACAAGGGAAGTATGCAGTAGAGATTCTAAAGAGATTTGGGATGATGGACTGTAAGGCCATAACCACACCTATGGCATCGAACCTAAATCTATTGAGTGATGCTTCATGGAAAGAGGTTGATGCTATGATGTATCGTCATATGATTGGGTCCTTGATGTACCTGATGAACATGAGACCAGATATTTTCTTTGTTGTGAACACCTTGAGCCAGTTTTTGATTGATTCGAGACATGTTCACTTGATTGCTACAATGCATATTCTGAGGTACCTGAAGGGTACAATTGATTATGGGCTTAAGTATGAGGAAAATCAGAATATTAACTCAGAGGGTTATGTGGATTCAGATTGGGCAGGAAGTTCCATTGATAGGAAGAGTACTTCAGGATGTTGCTTCAGTATGGGATCAGGTGTGATCTCTTGGTTTAGCAGGAAGCAATCCTGTGTGGCACTGAGTACAGCTGAAGCATACTATGTTGCAGCTTGTTCAGCTAGTTGTGAGGCAATATGGCTGAGGAAGCTACTGTTTGATTTATTTGATCTCCAGATGGATGCTACTTGTATATATTGTGACAACCAGAGTTGTGTGAAGTTGTCAGAGAACCCAGTGTTCCATGACAAGTCGAAACATATCGAGATCAAGTATCACTATATCAGGGATATGGTGCAGAGAGGAGCAGTGAAGCTCCATTATGTCACGATGGATGAAGATATAGATGATGTATTAATGAAGCCATGGGCTAGAGTGAAGTTTGAGTACTTCATGGAGAAGCTTGGTGTTCTCCAGATTGAGGTTCCTTCCAAGGGGAAATGATGAGACCTAGAGCCATTCTGACATGGGAGAGGATTAAGTTCCTTCCATGGTTAGATGTAAGGGATGAGCCATTATGTCATGGTGAGAGGATTTAGGTTCCTTCCATGTCAGATGTGAGTGCTGAGCCATTCTGATATGACTGTAGGATTGGTTCCTACATGATTAGATGTAAGGGCTGAATGCCATTCTTGGAATGTACGCATCTGGTCAGTTACCAGGAATACTCAAGCTGGGACTAAGGGCCATTCTGATATGACTGTAGGATGTAGTCTTACATGATCATATGTGTGCGCATGGCCATTCTGATGTGATTGAGGGATGTGTCCCACTTGATCAAATATAAGGGCTGATGCCATTCTCTAGGAGAATGGAGGCATCTGGTCAGTTACCAGGAATCCTTAGTCTGGGACTGAGAGCCCTTTCGATGTGATGTGTTTACACATGGTTGAATGTAAGTGAAGAGCCTTTCTAACAGGATGAGGTCAAATATAAGTGTTGAGCCATTCTGGCGCGATGTGTTTACACATGATCAGATGTGAGTGCTATTCCTTTCTAACAAGATGGGGTCAGATGTAAGTGTAGAGCCTTTCCGACAAGATGAGTTCAGATGTAAGCGTTGAGCCATTTTGGTGTGATGTGTTTACACATGGTCAGATGTGAGTGTTGGGGTTTTTTGACAAGATGAGGTCAGATGTGAGTGCTAGGCGTGCCTTTATGAAAAGATGAGGTCAGATGTAAGGGCTAGGTGGGCCTTTCTGACTTAGGGTCATATATAAGTGCTGAATACCTACATGAAGGGTAGGCCTACAACCAGCATGAAAAAGGGCTAGCTCTGTAGAACTTCCTGTGACAATAAGAATTGAGATAGCACCATTCTGAGATAGCATGTGATGATGATCCAGACTTGATGATCCAGATCCCGAGATGAAGAAGACTTCAAGAAGAAGATGAATTAGAAGAAGAATTGAAGACGAAGATGACTCAAAGATGAAGAAGACTTAAAGACGAAGAAGATGAAGAATACGAAGAAGACAAAGAATACTTGAATATGAAGATGACGAGATGATCTAGTCGATACAGAGAAGAAGACCAGTGCTGAAAATTGTGTCGAAAGAATACCTTCCTAGTTAAGAGGGAGTGTTGATGTATTTGTAACTTTGGAATGTATTCACCTATGTATCTTATGTCTTGTACCCCGATGTTTATTACGGGATGTGTCTGTAATGTAATTGAGTCATGTCATGCCTCGATGTTCTGATCAGGAGGATCTATAATGTAAACAAGTCATGTCAAGTCATTGTGGGTAACCTTCCTATTGATCAAGGGTTAAAGTCCCCACAATTCTAGAACACTAGGGTTATTAGACTCACCTAGTGAATTCAGCCCTAGTTGGGTTTAGTTAAGTCGAGAATTAGTATAAATAGAGAGCTAGCCTCTCTATTTGATACACACTCACGCACACTCAGTTGTAGTGCATAAATGAGAAAGAAGAAGACACTGGGGCTAGGAAGAAAGAGGTTACTGTTGTCGAGAGATCATATTAAAGTCATCTTAATGTAAACAAGTCATGTCAAGTCATTGTGGGTAACCCTCCTATTGATCAAGGGTTAAAGTCCCCGCAATTCTATGGCACTAGGGTTATTAGACTCACCTAGTGAAGTCGGCCCTAGTTGGGTTTAGTCAAGTCGAGAATTAGTATAATAGAGAGCTAGCCTCTCTATTTGATACACACTCACTCACACTCAGTTGTAGCGCATAGATGAGAAAGAAGAAGACACTGGGGCTAGGAAGAAAGAGGTCACTGTTGTTTTGGGATTTTCTATTTGGTGCTGATTCTATCTCTGAGGAAGTTGTAGGGTTTTCTCCATTTATGGTTTCCCCAAGGAAAAACATTGTGTTCATTCTCTCTTTTGTTTCATTACTGTGCTTGTTATTCTCTCAGTTAAAGCTCCTAATATAATTCTAGCTTAATGTTAAAAATATAACAAACCTTGAACACTATTCTTAGCAATATCAGACAACTACCAAATGTATGTTCCATACTTGTATCTATGTAAATAATTTAATTTTTTAGACTTTATTTACCTCTCTTAAACAATATCACCATCCAGCTAATAGTTAACCTTTGATTCAATTTGTTGTTTAATGTGGTTGCAGGTAGGGAGGGTTGTCAAAGTTTGATAGTTTGCAGTTTATTGCATACTGTAGGCAGCAGGTGGAAGCGTGTTGATATAGGGATATTACAACCTTGTTTTCAAAATGGTTGCTGAAATGGTAACAACCAACATAGATTCCTCCCAAATAGAATACCTGGTGGCCCTTTAAAGAAAAAACATGGCATGGAGTTATCTTGGCACTTCAGAGAATTAGGTTTTCGAGTCCACAGAGCGCCAGTTATTGTATTATAGTTAACACAATAGCCACTTACATATCCTATTAAAAACATTCACAGTCTAGCTTTGAACTGTCAATTCATCAGAATTTTGACATGATTCCCGAAAGGAATGAACAAAACTAAAAAAAAACCCACATTTTGCAAACATGCCAACTAGATAAATACCCACAAAATTATATGAATCAAATCCATATTTTATGGTGAGGGTATGAAATTTCTTACCCTGATCATAAGTCATGATGTTTGCACAAATCAGAATCACAGTCGAGAAATTAAAATCATCCGGCCTCATCCCCATCATCAAGGCTTTCCAGTGCATCTTGAGAGACTCTTCATATTTCCCATTCAGAGCATACCCTGCAAGCATATAGCTCATAGTGATCAATTACCCCCCAATGGTGAAATGAAAACAACGAAACACATGCATGGAAGAATTAAAATATCTCATTCCCTTCTTCCTTTTCCTCGATAACTATTGGTTTTATTTCTCACATTGAATTTCCCAAGTTCACCTGGAAAGATCGTGCTTCATGCTTACAAGGATATTTGATCCATTTCATTTCCACCACATCCACAACTACAAAAAAACCATGAATAATATAAAAACACAATAGGTAATTAAGAAAAACATAGAAGGAAACGAACTTGAATTTCTAAACATTACTGCCCTTCTGGAGGTGGGGCAGGTGGTTCTAGAAGCATGGGCTCACATGCGAAGAGAGTGGATGATGAAGTGATAGGAAAATTCCTTTGCTTGCTCTTCCTATAAAAAAACATCATATCCTGTTCCAGATCCTTCAGTGAAAGTTCAAAATCAAAAACCCCCAAATGGGAGCCGGAGCAGATCCTGCGTGGGTCTTTTTGAATACTAATGAGCTAGTGCATGGGTGTTTTTGAATTCTACATTTTTTTGTTTGTTTATTTTCATATTTTATATTTTGTGTTTTGTTTTATTTTATTTTATTTTGCATATTATCTTTTGTTTAGTTTATTTTGGGTTTTTTTTTATTTTCATATTTTATATTTTGTTGCATTTTAAATTAATTATAGTTAAACAACTGTATGTTTTTAATTTAGTGCAGTTTAATTTAATTTAATTTAACTAGGATTTTGTCATAATTTGTATTGGTTGCATTGCTTATAGTGAGATCATATTCATAAGTCCCTTCAAGGACAAACACGATGATGATGAGGATGATGATGATGATGATGAAGACAGTTAAGATGATGTTGATGATGAGAACAACGACGATGATCATCATCATCATTGTCATCATAACCATCCTTGTCATCGTCATCACCATCATCATCATTGTCTTCATCAATATCATCATCATCATCTTCATAATCATCATCATCGTCATCGTCATCATCGTCATCATGATATTCTTCATCATCATCATATTCCTTATCGTCATCATCATAATCATCATATTCATCATCAACGTATTCATTATCACCATCATCATCTTAATCATCATCATCATATTCGTCGTCATCATCATCAACATCTTCATTTTCTTTATCAACATCATCATCATCCAATTCATTAGCATCTCCATTATCATGATCATTATATTCATCATCATCATCATCATCTTCATCGTCATCATTTTCATTATCATTTTCATCATCTTCATCATCATCATAATCATCATCATCATCTTCATCATCTCAATTTTAGGGGGAGCTTAGTGAATGGAGATGTCTACATGATAGGGGGAGCAACCAGTTGAGTGAAAAATTAAGGATTTCTCCTAACACCTGTTAGAAAAATCAACCCATAGTTAGCTACCTTAGACGTTAATTAATCCATTTTTGTCTTATTTGCCTAGTTTCCAATATTCCACTCTATGCAAGTTGTCTTCCACATGTCCTCGAAGTAAAAAATGCTAACAATAAGTCATGGAGTGCTTGAGAAACCTCATGGAATACATATTTATCATATCTTATTTATTCCATATCCTCCCTAGCGCATATCTGCTTTTTCTGCTTTATTGCCTGCTTTACTGGGATTTATGGCAAAAGGGAAAGTAAGACTAGGTGCAGTTGACTTGTTTTTTGCCCTCATCATCCTCCATTTTTTTCTCCTAATAAAAGAATGTATTATTTGTATTTTCCATCACCTATTAGCTTTCCTACTTGAATTTTCCAATTCGTGAGCTCCTAGGAAGATTTGGAAACTACTTTATGCACCTATGGGGGATTTGACTAGATTTAGTAAGCCTTCTTTTGACTATTTCGAATAGCATCCTTATGAATTTGAATCTCTCATGTAATTATATATTTCAGCAGCCTATGAATTCATGAGGTTGGATATTGTACACTTATTCAATACAGATTAGTGTTATGTTCCAATTTCAGTCTCTTTTGTGTGTAAATTTGCAAGTTTGATTAGCAATTTTGTGAGTGCAATTGTTCTATTACTTGGGTTCAATTTCCACATGGTACCAGATCCTTTGTAGATTGATTTCTCTCTTTCCATATTGCTATTGCAAGTTTGAAATCTTGACTGGGAGCTATTCTGCTAACTGAAGGGACAATTTCTGAGCTATGGATCAATCTCAAAAGATCATCTTGACTCCATTTAATTTCTTTGAATGGAAAGCAGGGATGGAGATACTATTGAGAGAAAAAGGTCTCTACAGGGTGAATATGGAAATTGAATCAGAGCCCAATGCAACTATAGAGAAAATTAAATGGCACAACAGGAGGAATGAGGCCTATGGTCTCTTGTGTCTGAGCATATCCAGAGACCTCCTCTTCCATCTTGATGGATTGACATCACCTAATGAAGTATGGGAAAATCTTGTAGATATTTTTGGTAAAATAGATGAGATGAGAGGACATCAAATCGAGAATGAATTGATCTCTTTGAGTCCGAGCATCTTCGAATCCCTGCAACTCTACTTTTCCAAGTTTAAAGCCCTTGTTTTGCAACTAAAATAGTGTGGAATTGAAAAGAAGGAGGAGCAACTAGTTTTGGCCATACTCTCAAAGATTGGCCCTAACTATTCAGTGTTTTTTTCGACCTTCCATGCCACCAAGTTGAGAGCTTGATCCTGGAAGATGCCTAAGCTTACAGATTTCATGGAGTCCCTCACACAAGAACAAGATAAACTGGTGATGATGGGCAGCATTAAACCTTCCAAAGACCAAGCTCTAGTTGCTGGATATTCAAGGGTGGATTCAAAATTAAAGAAGAGAGCTAAGAAGCCACCTAATTAGAAGAGAGACAAGAACAAGTCTCAGGAGGACCCCTAAGGCTCAAAGAAGAACTTACAGAAGAAGAAGAACAAACGAGAAATGAGCAAGTGTGCATACTGCTATAAGGGCTATCATCCTGAAAGCTCCTGCATGAAGAATAAAATTGACATGCTGACGCAAATCCTAAAGAAGAATAAAATCTCCCTTCTTGATAGCTCAAAGAAGAGGGAAGGAGGATCAAATTCAGAGGATAGAGAGAGAGTACATGCATTGGTTGCTGGCACATCAAGCTCACCTAGCTTCACCATAGACTATGGAGCTTCAAGACATATGGTTTCGACCAAGGAGGAATTCTCCTCTCTTGACATGTCAAAAGTTCCACCAATAGTGCTGGGAGATGAATCTCTCACTGACAGTTTGAGCAAAGGAAGGATTGATCTTGACCATGGTAAGTTCAACAATGTATTGTATGTTCTAGGTCTTGCCTCTAACCTCTTGTCAGTGTATCAAATGACCCACACAGGGTCTCCAAAGAAGGTCATATTCTCCCCTGATGATGTTGAGATCACATATATCTCGAGTGGTAAATTCATTGCAAAAGGAGTTGCTGATCACACTTTGAAGGTATACATGTTTTCACATTTCCTACCCTAACCAAACCCCTCTACTCTTCTAATTCATGCCAATGAGGCAAGTAAGCTTTGGCATGAAATATTTGGCCATCTTAACTATAAGTATATTTCTGATCTAAGTGAAAAATAAATGGTCATAGGGTTACCAGAGATTAAGTTTTCCAAGGGAGTCTGTCAAGGTTGTATCTTAGGAAAACACCCAGAGCATAAATTTGAGAGAGCTAGCCATGAGAGAACCTCTGCACCTCTTGAGTTGATCCACAGTGATGTTGCTGGTACATTTCCTCATATGTCAATGAGTCAGGCCAAATATGCATTGACCTTCATAGATT
The DNA here is from genome assembly GCA_001517045.1 of Pseudotsuga menziesii. Classification (NCBI taxonomy): domain Eukaryota; kingdom Viridiplantae; phylum Streptophyta; class Pinopsida; order Pinales; family Pinaceae; genus Pseudotsuga; species Pseudotsuga menziesii. The sequence goes on from LPNX011099632.1 coordinate 571,927, forward strand.
ACTTTTCCACGTACTGTTGGGTTTACTTCCTGAAGCATAAGTCTGAAGTTTTTGGCCTCTTCAAAGTCTTTAAGGCTTTGGTTGAAAACCGGTCTGGGAGGAACTCAAGATCCTCAGATATGACAATGGTGGTAAGTATTTCAAGTTTGAGTTCATTCAATATTGTGAATATGTAGTTATTTAGATGTAGAATTCAATCCCTTACACACCACAACAAAATTGTGTTGCTGAGAGAAAGAACAGATCACTGAAAGAGATGGCAACCTGTATGATGGAGTCCAAGAATTTGCCACCAAAATTTTGGGCCAAGGATATAAAATATGCATCCTATATCCAGAATAGGGTGCCTCATAAATGTCTTGATGGTATGACTCCTTTCGAATCATGGAGTAGGCATAAGCCAGATGTGACCCATTTCAGTATTTTTGGCTCAAGGGCTTGGGCTAGAATTCCAACAGAAAAGAGGAAGGCTCTGTAGCCCCAAATCCAAGAGTGTCTATTTTTTGGGTACTATGAATATTCAAAAGGGTACAAGCAAATCAATTTGAGCACAAACAAATCCTTCATTTAAAGGAGTGTTCAGTTCCAATAAGAGCCTTTAGCAGCAGTTGAAGTTGGAGAGTCTTCTTCACCACCAGAACCATCGAATGTAAGTGAAGAGACAAATGAGTTTGCTGATTCTGATATGTCTAATAATGATGATTTAATTAAATATCATACAGTCCTACAATACCAAAATGGGCAGAAAATACCATTCATGTAGCTGGGGAACTAGCTAGAAATCCTAGTGATCCTAGGAGGACTATATCTCAGTTCGAGAGTGCCCTGTGTATGAAAGACCTTTTGTTTGCAGATAAATTCTATCTGATGGTTGAATAAGACCCACATATATATGAATATGCAGCACATGATCCAAGATGGCAAACAACCATGAAAGAATAATTCAGCTCACTCCAGAAGAACAACACTTGGGAACTGGTTGATCTTCCCCTAGGGAGGAAGCTAGTTCAATGTAAGTGGGTTTTCAAAACTAAGTTTGTGGCTGATAGTTCACCTTTGAATTATAAGAAAATATTTGTAGCCAAGGGCTACTCACATGTACATGGTATTGACTACAATGATACCTTTGCACCAGTGGCAAAGATGGACTCCATTAGGCTAGCCTTAGCCATTGCAGCTTCGAAGCAGTGGGAGGTACACCACATGGATGTGAAGTGTGCTTTCCTAAATGAAGATATTACTGAAGAGATTTGCATGAAGCAGCCTCAAGGGTTTTTTACTAATCCATATTTTGTGTGCAGGATAAAGAAATCATTGTATGGGCTTAAGCAATCCCCCAGGGCTTGGTATGCCAAGATTGATGGCTTTCTGCTGTCATTGAGTTTTGTTCGATGCAAATATGATCCTAATGTTTATTTGAAGCTGATTCATGGTTCTTTGATGATTATTATCTTGTATGTGGATGACCTTCTGATTACAGGAAGTTCAAAGAAAGAAATTGCCTCCTTGAAGGATGCAATGAACCATGCATTTTCTATGACTGATTTCGGGTTGTTGAGCCAATTTTTGGGTCTCAAAATTGCTCAATCCCAACATGGAATAAAGGTACATCAGTCCAAGTATGATTTGGATTTTCTGAAAAAGTTCTACATGAAATATTGTAAGCCAAGCAAGACTCCTTTCCTTTCAGGATTTAATCTTGAAGAAGTAGGTTCTTCTCCTATGGTAAATAATACACTGTATAGACAATTGATTGGATGTTTGATGTACCTTACACACACATGAAATGATATTTATTATGCAGTAAGTGTGGCTTAAAGATACATGGATCAGCCTAATGAGATCCATTGGAGAGCATCCAAAAGGATCCTTAACTTTGTTCAGGGAACAAGAACTCATGGGATCTTCTACAAAGCTAAATCTGATCTTGATTTGATTGGGTTTACTGACAGTGATTGGGAAGGTGAAAACGTAGATCGAAATTTAACATCGGGATATGTGTTCATGCTTGCTGAAGGACCAATCATCTATTCAAGCAAGAAACATAGTGCCATTGTACTCTCATCTACAGAAGTTGAGTACATAGGAGTTGTAAATGCAACAACTCAATGTTTATGGTTGTAGGGGATTCTTGGTGAGTGTGGCTTCGAATCAAAGTTTTCAACCATTATCTATTGTGATAATTAGAGAACCATTTGAATATGCAATGATCTAGTTCAGAGACAGATAACCAAACACATTGAGATCCATATGCACTACATCAGACAACTTTTGCATGATGGCACCATTTACCTACTCTTCTGTGCATCTTCAGAACAAGTAGCAGACATCTTCACCAAAGTTTTTTGTGAGAAGACATTCAGAAATCTCAAATCACTACTAGGGATTGCTAATCATGCTATGAATCATGATTGATGACAAGATTTTCAAATTTTGTTTTACTGTCCATGTTTAAGGGAGGATTTTCCCACTGGGTTTTTGCCTCTTTCCTTGGTTAAATGGACATGCAGTATGTAAAGGGTGACTAAGCCTTGTTGCTAGGCCCTATAGTTTTCTCATATTTACTCATAATTTTGGCTTAAGGGGGGGTTTTAGAATAATCGACCCATAGTTAGCTACCTTAGACATTAATTAATCCATTTTTGTCTTATTTTCCTAGTTTCCAATATTCCACTCTATGCAAGTTGTCTTCCACATGTCCTAGAAGTCAAACTAGCTAAAGCTAAGTCATGGAGTGCTTGGTAAACCTCCTGGAATCCATATTTAGCATATCTACTTTACTCCAGATCCTCCCTAGTGCATATCTGCTTTTTCTACTTTATTGCCTGCTTTACTGAGATTTATGGCAAAAGGGAAAGTAAGGCTAGGTGTAGTTGACTTGTTTTTTGCCCTCATCATCCTCCATTATTTTGTCCTAATAAAATCATGTATGATTTTTCTTTCCATAACCTATTAGCTTTCCTACTTGACTTTTCCAATTCGTGAGCTCCTAGGTAGATTTGGAAACTGCTTTATGCACCTATGGGGGATTTGACTAGATTTAGTAAGCCTGCTTTTGACTATTTCGAATAGCATCCTTATGCATTTGAATCTCTCATGTAATTATATATTGCAGTATCCTATGACTTCATGAGTTTTTCTATTGTACACTTATTCAATACAGATTAGTGTTATGTTCCAATTTCAGTCTCCTTTGTGTGTAAATTTGTAGGTTTGATTAGCAATTTTGTGAGTGCAATTGTTCTATTACTTGGGTTCGATTTCCCCAACACCCATTCCAAGGACTAATCAAGCAATTCAATATGATCTAAGGAATTAGTAAAATAAAATACAACTTTTTGGGCCCTGTGAAGCCTCCTTCTCTTAGATTTGTGCACATGAAGAATCAAGACTTATGGACCTATTCTGGTGTCTTAAAAGAGTAAGATCCAAACTTAGTAGTTTGGTAGTTCCATAAAGTGAATTCTTTATAGGAGTGAATAATCACTCATAATCATTCTATTATAATGTTGGCAAAGCTCAGAACAATTTAGTGAAGATGTAGATCTTGATGATGATGATGCTCTTGATGATGATGATGATGATGATGATGGTGATGATGACGATGATGATGAAGATGGATATGATGATGACAATGATGATGATGTCGGTGATGATGAAGATGGTGATGTTGATGATGATGATGATGATGGCGATGATGATGACGAAGAAGATGATGGTGATGAAGATCACGGTGATGATGATGATCAAGATGGTGATGTTGTTGATGATGATGATGATGGTGACGTTGATTACAATGAATATGATGATGATGGTGATGTTGATGATGATGATGATGGTGATGTTGATAATGATTATGATGGTGATCATGATGACAGTGAAGATGCTGATGATGAAGATGATGATGATGATGATGACGATGATGATGATGAAGAAGAAGATGATGATGATGATAATGATGATGATGATCTTGATGATGATGGTGATGATGATGATGATTATGATGATGAAGATGAAGACCCAACCTTTCCTTTTTGGGAGGAGAAAAAAAGTAAGTAAATCCACCTCCTATTTGTTTTGTTTCACTATGAGGGAAACACCTCATAGAAAAGGATTTTAGGGTTACAATAGTAGCAAAAATTGTTCCAAAAAACTCTGCTACAACCTTTGTTATTGGTAGTATAGGTTATAAAGGATATTCAACATAAATAAAAAATTCTAGGTAGCCAGAGTTTGTAATGGAGGTTTTCTTTTCCGGTTCTTTACGATATATAATTTGCACTGGTACATGTGTTTTATAATATATGCAGTGATGGATATAATACAATAATATGCATTGGTGTGTATTCAATATTTTCAATGCTCCAATGCATATATTGTGATGTCAGTGCACCAATGCATACATTATTTGATATATGCACCCGTAAGTATAACATAAAAAATCAACAATGCATACTTTTTATTGTAAGTGCATCATAGCATATTTTTTATTATACATGAATGGATGCATATAAAATGCAGAAAGTGAGATGGTGCATAATTGATATTAGAAACACATTGGTGCATATATCATGTAAAGAGAATCGATGTGTATATGTCCTAAAAAAATATCGGTTCATACATTATGTAAAAGAGCGCTAATGGGTAAAATACTTTGTTATATTAGTTCAAGGAAATGTAAAAGATACACCAACTAGTTGAAATAATAGAATATGTATGGTTCACTGATTGACTTTTCCACACTGTGTATATGCAAATGTTATTTATTATTTTTACAAATTTTCAATTACTCATTTGAAATTTATTTTTTTTATAATAATTTTTTTTTTATATTTATTTGTTGCAATTGGATATAAGAGCCGATTAAACTTGTGTTCATTGTAACCATGAAAATCATTCATATAATTAAATTTGAATTAATTATCTACAAATCATATATTTTTAAAGTAATATTTATTTTTATTTCTTAATTATTGTGCTTGGATAAGCACGTTGATTACACCTTTGTTCATAGTCACAATGTACATCATTCATATATTTAATCAATAATGTAAAATTTTGTGACATTAGAGAATACGATAGATGAAGAACCCATTTAATCGATAGATGTAGTGACAAGTAATTGTCTTACCTACACCATACCAAATAGTAACTCGTCAAATACATTAGATATAAGTATATCTCTAAATGCAGTATATTATATACCAATTTCTATAAAGAAAAAACATTAAGACTATGATGAATAGGATTTTCATTGATAACAACATTAATGACAATCATTTTGAAAAATGTGGTAATTTGGTGAAAAACAAGAAAAAGACTATGGAGAAATTAGTAAAAACTTTCTTAGGGAAATGCATGCCATAATTTATAGGATAATGTAAATGCACACACCATATGGGGGTCCTGTGGATTGTTGTTTTTCCTACCTAGCCATGTCTTCAGTTTGTCCTGAAAGTGTGTGAGGGAGAAGTTATCGACTTGCCAAAATAGGGGTTTGTGCAAGAGTAAGCAAAAATGGCTAAATAGCTTCAAAAAGATGCCCGCCCTAAATTATGGGTTAGAGTAAATGCCTGCAGCACATGGGGGTCTTGTAGTGTGTTGGTTTTTCTACCTAACCATGGTATTATTTATTCTTAAGAATGTCTGAAGAAAACGTTGAATCTGCCAAAATGAGGTTTCAGAGTATATTTTGGAGAAAGTCCTGAAAATGATTGTGTTGGAAAACTGGCTCGGGTAGCCTTAATAAAATTCCCTCCACAAATTGTGTGTCGAAGAAAATTCCCACACGATATGGGGGTCTTGTAGATTGATATTTGGTCTACTTGACCATGTCTTTAGATTGTCTTGGAAGTATCCGAGGAAGTAGTTATGGACCTGCCAAAATAGTGTTTTAGGCAAATTGGACCAGATTAAGAAAATTGTCCAAGTGTTGGAAAAACTAGCTCATGTGGCCATGGGAAAATATTTGCCGTACCTTATAGGTGTATGATAAAAATTATCAGAAGCTATCATTCTATAGCATGTTGAAGAGGATATATCACCATGGTTTCGGTTCTCAAAGAATATCTTTGAGGACAAAGATAATGGTTTGCCAAAACAGAGTTTCAGGTTGTTTTGCACTATTCAAGTACTGGCAAAACTGTCTCAGTGGCCTCAAGGAAATTCTCTCCCTATCTCATAGGATGATGAGAAAAATAATATGAAAGTGTTAGCCTATATCTTGTTGATGGGTGCATCTAAAAATGTTCTCAGTTATCCTATGGACTGTTGTATGACAAAGATATAAATCTACCAAAAGTAAGAAAAATATTATTTTTCATTTTAAGAACACAAGAAAATTGGTCGTGTTAGATTCAGGAAATTGAAAATGGATTTTGAAATGCCTGCAAGGAGGGGTTATTTTGATGATTAAATTCATCAGGTAGCATAGTCATGTTCCTTAGTGAACTGAATATCCATCCATACCTTCAAGTTGTCATATGATGGTCTCATATGCAAAATATTAATTTGCCAAAAATAGGAAAAATAATATTTTGCATAGTGAGAACAATAGAAAATTGACCAAGTGTTAAAAACAGGAGTTTGAGAGGTCAGTTGGAAATGCCCACCAAGGGCTATTTTTGTGCAAGTAAATTGATCAAATGTCATGGATCCATTCTTTGGTAAGTTTTCCATCTGCTCCTAACTTCAGGTCTCCATAGAGTGTTCACACGTGTGAAATAGGAGTTTTCCAAAATGGGAATAAATATGTTTTGATGTTCAAAATAGGTTGAGAATCTATTTTGAAATGCTTTCCAGAGGTTGTGTGTGTGTCAACAGATTTATCTTGTGATATGGTCTTGTTCATTGTTGAAATGGATATCTAGCCATGCTTGTAGGTTTCCTTATGGTGATCACATGATGGAGAAATCAATCTTTCAAAGCAAAAGAAAAATTGTTTTTACAAGTTAAAAACACTTTTTGTCCAAGTGCTAAATTAAACAGTTTGGAAGCCTATTTTCAAATGATCTCCAGATAATGTGTGTGTATAAAAAAGTTCAAAATGTGACATGGATCCAATCCTTGTTGAGGTGGCTATCTATCCATACTTTCAGTTTGCATTATGATGGTCATATATGCAAAAGATGAACCTGCAAAGTTAGTGAAAAATAATAAACAAAGCTTATTAAATAAGAAGCTACAAGAATGTATTTAGAAAAATAAATAGAAATTTAATAAAAAGAATTAAGACAGAGTCTTGAAGAGACACATCTTACTATTGGAGAGATGCAATGTTTAGAAGAAGTTTTAATTTATTATTTCATTAAAAAAAAATAGCAAATAGAGATTCAAAGAGGTGTCTAAGAATGATGACATGGCAACGTGTAATGGAACAAGACATGAAGGACAGAGATGACTAAGTACATGCATAATGACATTGAAAAGCATGGAACATCTAGAGAGTCAAATGACCCATTCTGTGGTCATTTTGAAGATGATTTGGGAAAGACAAAGATGTTGATGCAAAGATGACAAGGAGATGGTGACATGACAATACACAAAAAAAATTGATGACAGAGATGGTTGCGGGCATGATAAAATAGTGGACAAGGAAAATATTGCAGGAATCTCTAGAAGATCACGTGGGCATGCTAAATAAGGAAAATTGCGGGCATCATAGAAACTATTACGGGCATAAGATATTTCCTATTGTGGGTATCTTCTCAGCACCACCTGCAGGCATCCCTTATGTCCACCTGCGGGCATCCTGGTGTGAGCTGCGGGCATAAGGAAGGACTTGTTGTGGGAATTTGTGGGAAATGTGGGCATCTTTGATGGCTCAAATGAGGAGTTGCAGGCATCTTTAAACCCTAGATTTGGGCATCTTGATAGCCCTTGCAGGAATCTGAATACATCACCTACTGGCATCTTGATGATGGACAATGTGGACATACTTATTGGAAGATCAAAGACCCCCATATAGCCAGTTGAAGAAGGGTATGCATGCATAAGAGAAGGCCAAGTCTTGGCATAAAAATAAAATTAAAATGATGATGATGTGGAAAATTAAATAAATTTTGGCTAATGATGACAAAAATAAATTGGTGATGAGGTCGGCCTCCAAAGACATGGAATTAAAAAAACTATTTATGACCAAAAAAGGATGCATGCTTACTGACCCGCGCATAAACAAACAAGAGTCGTTGAAAGATGGCATTGTTTTGGTGAGTGTGATTTCTACAAGTAGTTTAAAGGACTAATTGTATTAGTTTGTCATAGGTGCATTCATTATATATGAGATTATGCTAAATATTTTGTGGAATTCCTATCTAAGTGACTCCTTTTCTTAATTTCCTACTCCAATCTGTATCCATAAAAAATTAGATCTCCTGTCATCCTATAGCCTGCCCTTCTCTACCATCAATCCAATAATTTAAATATTTTCATCTTGCATTTGAAGGCTTCCGCCAAATTTAGTATGCTCGGCAATTCAAAGTGATCCTGCCGAATCTATAGAAAGTACCTCAAATGGCAATATGTAAGTCAAAATAAGTTCATTTTATTTCCCACGATGAGGTCCCAACTGTACCCCCTTTCAAATAAGATTTAAATAAATAAGAATGTTAAATTAAATATAGCTATATATTGTCGATATAGAGATGAAAGTGCGTTGAAAATTTAAAAACGTTGATATTGCCACGATTTTTCTGCCATGATAAAAAAAATGAAGTATTAATCCATGAATGTTCAAAAGGTGGAAATAGTTCCTGGAAAAATCCGCCCATATGTATTAGTGATATGTAAATGGACTGATATTTTAGATAAAATATGAGATTAGTTTGTTGAATTTGAATACTATTGAAGATGCTTATCAATCAACCTTAAGGGTAGAAGAAAAGACACTAAGAAGACAAAACCAGAATAATTGAGGGAGAGGTTTAGTTAGAGGATCTCCAACTAGAGGAGGTAAGTTTCATACCTCTAAGGATGAGGCAGAAGGTTCTAGTATCCACACACCCTAAAGAGGAGGGTTTCAGGGAGCTAGAGAAAGAGGAAGAAATAGAGAAGTGAAATGTTATACATGTGGAGAAATTGGACACATGGCATGGGATTTACCAAGGAATAAAATTGCAGCTCAGAGGAATGAAAATATTGTTGAAGCTTGTGAGGAATCCAATGAAGAAATAGAGATAAATAATCCTCCTGAGGAAGGAGAATATCTTATGCTAAAAATATTTTTGGTAAAGACGGAGAAGAAAGTGCATGAACCTGCCCAGAGAAAGAGTCTGTTTAGGACTAAATGCAAGTGGCAAGGTAAGTGTTGTAAAATGGTCATTGATAGTGGTAGTACAGATAATTTTGCCTCCACAAAAATTGTAGCAAATTTGGGATTGGAGAGGATGAAACATCCAACTCCTTATAAAGTATCATGGTTGGAGAAAGGATATCAAATCTTAGTGAATGAGTAGTGGAATGTGGAGTTTCTAATCGTACTTTTAAATATGTGGTGTTATGTGATATAATTCCTATGGATGTGTGCCATATACTGTTAGTGAGTCCATGGAAATATGACATAAAATTTGTTCATGATGGAAGAAAGAACACTTATTCTATGGAAAAGGATGGAAAAAGACATACACTGTCACCATTAGAAGATGAAGCAATCCAAGAAGGTTCAGGGTCGAATATTTTGTTGATGACTGGGAAGGAATTATTACAAGAGGTTAAGAAGGAGGATGATCTACATTTTTCTCTTGTTGGTAAACCAAAGGTAATTTTAACTTCTACAAATTTAGATGATTTTCCTACAGAAGTTAGAATTTTTCTTGATGAATATGATTATATTATTGTGGATGAATTTCCAAATGCTTTACCACTTGTGAGAAGTATTAGTCATCATATTGAATTGATACATGGTGCAACTTTACCTAATAAGGCAGCATACAGATTTACTCCTCAAGTGAGTGAAGAAATTAAGCAACAGGTTCAGGAGTTGTTGGATAAAGGATTTGTGAAGGAGAGTTTGAGTCCTTGTACAGTACCCACTGTGCTTAGCCCAAAGAAGGATGGTGGATGGAGAATGTGCAATGACTCCATAGAAATTAATAATATCTATATTAGGTACAAATTTCAATTACCATGTATTGATGATTTGATGGTTTGTTTGAGTGGTTCAAAGTATTTTTCAAAGATAGATTTGAAAATTGGTTATCATCAAATAAGAACAAAAAATGGGGATGAATGGAAAACTACATTCAAGACTAATGATGGATTGTATGAATGGTTAGTAATTCCATTTGGGCTTACTAATGCACATAGTACTTTTATGAGATTGATGAGTGAGGTCTTGAAAGAATACACTGGAAAAATTGTGATAGTGTATCTAGATGATATTATGATTTTTATTCGGAATAGAGAAGAACAATTGAGACATATTAAGATGGTATTAAAAACCCCACAAAAGGAGAAGTTGCTGCTAAATCTAAAAAAGTGTAGTTTCCTGAAGAAAGAGTTAGTTTATTTAGGGTTTGTGGTTTTAGAAGAAGGGTTGAAGATGGATCCAGATAAGGTGCAAGCAATTTTAGGTTGGCCAATTCCAATGGGTGTGTATGAGGCAAGAATTTTTCATGGCCTTGCAATATTTTATAGAAAATTCATCATGAATTTTAGTCAAATTTATGCACCTATAATAAACACTTTCAGGGAAAGTAGACAACCTTTCAAGTGGATAGAAACAACTAACAGAAATTTTAAATCAATGAAGAAGAAGATCACTGATAATCTTGTTCTAGCTTTGCCAAATTTTTATAAGGTTTTTTAGGTAGAGACAAATGCTAGTGGGACACCAATAGGGGTTGTTCTGAGTAAAGAATAGAGACCAGTACCATACTTCAGTGAGAAGTTGAATGAGGAAAAACAAAAGTATTCCTCATATGACAAGAGTTATATGTTGTTGTGGAAGCTCTCAAGAAATGGAGACATTACTTGATGCCTAAAGAGTTTGTATTATATTCTAGTAATCATGCTTTACAATTTATAAATAGTCAGCCTAAATTGAATCACAAGCATGCTAAGTGGGTGGAAATTTTTCATAAATTTACCTTTGTGATCAAGCATACAAGTCAAAAATCAAATAAAGTTGTTGATGCTTTTAGCAAAGTAAGTTTTCTCTTGCAGGAGATTAAGGTCAGTACTTTGGGATTTGAAACTTTGATTGATATGTATAAGGAAGATGTGGATTTCAAAGATGTATATGCAACCTATGAGAATCCAGTTACCCATAATAGAATCCAATAGTTAGACTACATGTTACAGGAAGAATTTATATTAAAAAATAGTAAGTTATGTATTCCAAAGTGTTCTATGAGAGAAAATTTGATACGGGAGAAACATAGTGGAGGTTTGTCAGGACATTTTTTATAGGATTAAACATTTTCTCAAGTGATTACTTTCTATTTTTGGCCAGTAATGTAGCATGATGTAAAGAATCTTTTTGAAAAATGTAGGATATGGCAACATGCCAAAGGGAGGAGACAAAATACTGGACTATATCATCCCCTACCTATTCCAACTAGGCCTTGGGATTACATCAGTATGGATTTTTTTTTGGGATTTCCTAGAACTCAAAGGGGAAATGATTCTATTTATGTTGTAGTGGATAGGTTTTCAAAAATGGCTCATTTTTTTTGCTTGTAAGAATACCAATGATGCAACAAACATTGCTAACTTATTTGTTTTAGAAATTGTGAAGTTGCATGGTTTACCTTTAAGCATTGTGTCTGGCAGGGATACTAAATTTGTTGGTCATTTTTGGAGAACCTTATGGAAGAAGTTGGGTACCAATATCATTTGTAGCTCTTCTTATCATCCTCATACTGATGGTCAGACTAAACTGGTAAATAGGAGTTTGGGAATCATACCAAGAAGTCTTGTGGATGAAAATCCGAAGTAGTGGGACTTAGCTCTTGCTCAAGCTGAGTTTGCTTATAATGATTCACCTAAGAGAGGTACATGTATGATTCCTTTTCAGAATGTATATGGGATGAACCCAAGAGGAATATATGAACTTATAAATTTGGGAAGACAGGAAAGAAGAAGTGCATATGGTGAAAAATTTGCATCTAGTATGCATGAGCTACAAGAGGATGTGAAGAAGATATTACAGGAAAGTACAGGAAAATACAAACATAGAGAAGATATGGAAAGAAAGGAAGTTAATTTTCTGGTTGGAGATTTAATAATGGCCTATATTAGGAAAGAGAGGTTTCCTAAAGGGAGCATACACCGAATTAAAGATGAAAAATATTTGACCTTGTCAAATTATAAGGAAGATTTATGTAAATGCCTATGAAATAGAACTTCCTTTTGATCTTCAGATTTCTCCTATTTTTCATGTTTCAAATATATATCCTTTTAAAGATACAGGTGATTATGCATAAGAAACAACTTTAGGTGGAGATGGTTCCTCTATAGATTGGCAAGGACGATTACCACAAAAGGAACAACCCCAAATTGAAGCTATCCTTGCCAAAAAGGATTTCAAGGAGTACCAAGGACATGGATTATTTTTAGTATTTAGTCAAGTGGAAGGATCATCCTTATGAAGATGCAACATGGACAACAGGATTGGATATTTCCAAGTACCATGTACACCCTGAAGACTTATTGAAGAATTCTTTTCTTCCCATGAAGTATGATGTAGGAGCATCGATCCAAAGTCATATGTTTGCAGACTAAGTAGTCAATGTTGTTTTTGCATTTCCATGTAATCAAATTCTAGAAGGATAGGGTTATTTATTAGGATTTATTTTCATTGTAATAATTGGAAATCACTAGTACAAAATGAGAAATTAATGACAAAAAAATGACTAAAATTAGGCTATAAACGACTAGTTTTCAGTCGGCGACTAATAGTAGCTAGTTTCCACTATCTTATAGCTTGACTAACTTATTCATATTTCTCCTAGTCATTAATAGATTGAATTATTAGTCATTTATTTAGTCATTAATAGTCAATGATTTAGTCATTTATTTAGTCATTGATAATCAATGATTTAATCATGAATTTAGTCATAGATTTAGTCACGGATTTAGTCATTGATTTAGTCATTAATTTAGTCAGTGAGTTAGTCACTGATTGAAAAAATTAATGATTAAATATACGACTAAATAAACTACTAGATGATAACATATTAATGACTAAGCTAAATACGACTAAGATAAGGGAAATTAGATACTAATAGTCGTATATATGGGAATTTAGTTGTTTTTGTAGTCACAAATTTATCATAGGGAATGGAGGAATCAAACCACCAACCTCCTCCCTATAATTAGGTAGGTGCTCTACCATTAAGATAGCACCCTTTAAGAAGTTTTTATTGCTTGACAATGATGATATTCAAACAAATTTTTCATCATTCAAGCATACATGTGGAAATTGAACCTAGGTGTTAGAACGATTACACTCACAAAAATTGCTAGTTACACATGCAAATTACACATAAAGGAGACTGAATATGGAGCAGAACACTAATTTGTATTGAATAAGTTTACAATAGCCAACCCTGTGAAGTCATAGGCTGCCACAATAAATAATTACACAAGATATTCTAATGTATAAGGATGCCATTCAAATTTGGTCAAAAGCGGGTTTACTAAATCTAAGCAAATCCCCCATAGGTGCATAAAGCAGTTTCCAAATCTATCTAGGAGCTCACAAATTGGAAAAATCAATTAGGAAAGCTAATAGATGATGGACGGCCAAATCATACATGCTCTTCTTAGGAGAAAAGAGTGGAGGATGATGAGGACAAAAAAAAAGTTAACTTCACCTAGTCAAACTTTCCCAATTGCCTTAAAACTCAGAAAAAGCAGGCAATAAAGTAGAAAAAGAAGACATGCGCTAGGAAGGCCAGGAATAAAGCAGATTTGATTCCAAGTGGTTTCCCAAGCGCTCCATGACTCAATTTTAGCAAGTTTTACCACTTTGGACATGTGGAGGACAACTTGCATAAGGTGGAATTTGGAAACTAGGCAAATAAGACAAAAATGGATTAATTAATGTCTAAGGTAGATAACTATGGGTTGATTATTCTAAAAATAAAAAATAATGATTACCAAGTTATTAAGTTTGGAATTGGGTCAAAATAGTTACAGACTTAAAAAATGACAATATTTACATACAAAAGCATGTGTTGCACTTCAAACCTTGGGCTTGAAAGATTTGAAGCCATGGAAGAAGTAGATAAACATGTTATCATACAAAGAGTTTCTGTAGCATTAGTATGTACTTCAGGGGAATTCTGCTTTGCAATATAGCCAAAAAACTAAATTAGTGAACATACTTGAGTCTCTTAACCCAAAAAATATATTAACAACAAACTAAATCACAAACGTAACAAAGAATATGATATTTGAATGACTGGAAAGAAATAAATAATGATTCAATTATTGTCTACTAGAATCCAAAAAGCAGTTAATGGGACTGTTAAGCACATCACTATAATCCATCTATATACACACTGAAGACTCCAGTGCTATAGTTCCTAGCACATATACACTTGTTTCCTTCTGGAGGAAGGACCTAAGAATTCAAGACCAGCTACACTCATCCAACATACTTACAGGTGAAATCAACTTGTCTGCAATCATTTCAAGCAAGTCCGTATCAGCTAATCATCTGCTCCAACCAGAGGAATTAAAACCAGTATACAAAATGAAGATCATAATTATACACACATTTTGAACGAAAATTGGAATGCCTACTAATATAATAAAACAAAGAAGTAAACATTAACATTTTGTAGCATAATATGACAACATTGATATTTGTAGAAAACTAAATAAACAAGGATATTGCAACAAACTATTGAATAGATGAGTGCAAAATATCACAATAGAAAGGTGTATGTTAGATATAAATCTACAAACTACATAATTATTACTATTACAACTTACCAGTAACTAGTATTTATGATAAACTAATTCCTGAGAGCTATGTACATTTTTCCCTATCTATCATATCCATTCATGTTACCAAAGGAAACGAAATACCTCTGTGATGGATGTGATACCAATTAAGTCAACCAATTCACAGAATATTTCCTGGTGTGCCTGAATATATGAGAAAGTATCAATATATTAAATAAAGGAAACTAAAAGTCAAATAAGGTAATCAAACCTTGCCATTCATAAAAAAATCCATTAGTGACAATATAAAAATACATGAAAGAAAAAGATTTCAGACTTAGTGCTGCAAAACATAAGATACCATATCAGCCAATTCTAGAAAATGAAACATATTTTTATAAAAGTGTGAAGGATACCAAATAAGCAATCAATTTTGTAACATTTAATCAAAAAACAATAATTCACTACACTAATCCCCTAAATAAAAACACACAAGATGAAAAATACACTCAATATTGAGACAATTCCATAACAATTTAAATTGATGTATATAAATGCATAAATGTTTCTAAAACTCTTCCTAATTGCAAAATATCCCTTTAAAGGTTTTCTTAAACGTTGTGGAACTTGAAAATGTTTCATGGATCCTTGATTGGTTTTAGTAATGTTAATAAATTTTACATTAGTAATAAGCCAATGATAGAATGTGAGCAATCAGTGTCCTCGTGGAGCAGTACCGCAACTCGACTGTTTCATGTCCCCACCATATGATTTGATTGTTTTGTAATTCCACATACAAATTTCTGCATTTGTTCAATTCCAAGCAATTTGTTTATTAACTAATTTTTGTAACAAGTTCTCAATGTTCATTTATTTTAAGTGAGATAGTTGAGAAAAATGAAAAGATATAACGTAGGACAGATTGCTGATCAAAATATAGGAAGTTAGGGTAAGTCCAATCCTTTTTCATCATTTACCCTACACCCTTGTCATGACTTCTAACAATTAAAATGAGATAAGTGCCAACACTTCTAGCTCAAGACCAACTTCTGAAAGGAAAATACTTTTTCCACTAAAAAATTGAAGTATAAAACTTACCCTTGAAAATTTAGCGAAAAGCAATATTTTCAACCCAAAACCCTAATGTTAGTTCACTTGTATTAAGCTAAAAAACTGACAACAAATGGTGAGGGAAAACATGACCAATAAAAAATAGAAAGGAGAAGACTGGTGTGGTTAATGTTTAGTGATTATCTAATCAGCCAAATGCCATTTGTTTCTTTAGGTTGTTATGTTTATGGAAAATATGACCTAGACTCACTATGAGTGGGTGAATTGACTACGGTCGGTCCACACCTTTTCAGTTTTGCATCTTCCCTATCAAGGATGCATTCGCAACACTCTTTTTTGTACTCAAGCCCTGTATATATTGTTTTTACTAATAGTTAAAAGGACATGTTATTCAAAACAAACAAAAAAGAACTAAGTGTTAAATATAGTAGATGCATATGATACATTATATGAAGACCAAAATTGATGTATATCACACAAGTTGAAAAGAAAAGGGGATCATAGCCATGATATGTCCACTAAGAGGACCATGCAATTCTCTAAGATTACAATACAAAAGAATCAGCAATATAAGATTATAGAATATTTATCTCGTTGAGTCAAACAAACAAACAAACTTGTTAAGTTGTAGTCCAACATGTCATCACTTGACTGATATCCTTCTCAAAGTTCCACAATATTTATGACAAAGACATATACTTTATCCTTGATGAAGATGATGCTAGAATTTTAGTGCCCTAAGAAAATTTACCTCCCATATGAATAAATTTATAGAAGGCACTCCACCTACAAGATAAGCTCTGTCGCTTTTACATGCAATTGGTCCTACAAGATTTGCATGATAGATTCTATGTAGAACTTGAGCCTGCAATTAAGATTTGTAAAATGAAATTCTGGTTGTCATGGAACTGTATAAAAAACTAATAAAACCTAGAAAACATAGTGCTCCACAATTTATAATAAAATCTGGCCTTTCATTGCATAATCATCCCTTATTTTCTTCCAAACATGAATAAATTATGCACCTTTTTATTCCATGCTCAAACTATCCACTTTCAATAAAATATTCCTAATTGAAACATGTGGCAGTATCAAATAACTTTCGATCAATATGTATGTGTAAACAAATCTTTCATGATTGAACAAGTATTTAGAAAAAATAAAATTGTACTGAAACAATTGTTGAATTATCAATAGAAAACATATTGGCTACAACAATTAACAGTCAACATATACCCTTAGGAAAAAAATCTTTTTATTACATGGGAGCCACAAAACGAAATCCTACTCTGTTGATAGTAAAATGTGGGCTGAAAAAGACTAAGATTCTAATACATGTTGAATCACATATATGGGTGCCTCATTTCCTATCCACAATGATACATGATATGGAAAGAATAATAAATATCAAAAATATTCATGATATGCCACAACAAGTACTTACTGGGGGGCTTGAGATGGGCTACCTAAATTACAGAAGCACCAATATATAACACCTCTAGGTTTGCTTGTTAGCTTCCAGGTTACTTTGGAAGTGTTTACACCATGTTTTGGGCTGCTTCATGAGATTTGGGGTACAAGGTGTATGATTATCCCCTAGATGGTCATGATGGATTTACACATTGGATATGGCTTACTCAATGTTTTCTTGACCTTTGTTGGGTGTTTATATGACATTATTCCTTGGAGTGTTGCATATCTTCAGACAACTTGGTGATTCCCTACATGCTTTCCACATGGAGGAGGTTGCTCTCTTGGATAATGCCTGCATTGGAGGAGTGTTTGGAATTCATGAGGAGGGAATTGATCCCTGGATAGCATGGGGTAGCTTGGATGCTTGCATGGAGGCATCGATTTGATTTGGGGCACCTGGGTCGTAGAAGTGTTCATGCAGGGGGACTTGAACCAATGGAGCACATGGCTTAGGAGGAGCGTTGTTGCAGTTTGATTGAATTTAAATATTTAAAGAAATATTATAAGTTGATCCTAAATGCAGGGAAGTCATAATTAGAATAAGGCAGATCATAGCAATTGTGGGAAGATTTTGTATTTATTTTAACTATTTACAAGGGACTAAAAAAGTTGAGGTAAATGCTAAATTTTATTTTGGATTCATCATTGCATCACCTATCATTGATACTTGCCACTCTCCATTGGTTAGCCTTTTGTTTTGTCCACTGTATGTTGGTTTATTATTCTTCTGCTACTATTGTTGTCAATATAGGGTGTACCGTGAGTGATTTTGTGTATTTATTTATTCTCTCAGAGTCTCAAATTCTCATAACATGAATTACAAAGATAACATTAAATGCCCGTGATACCATTGAGTCGAATATGAACAGAATCAGTGTTTTAATCTTTTGTGTTAAGTTTCTATAAATTACATGCTATAGATGCTATATATAATTTCATAGCTCTTTCTAAAAGGATCCAAATCTCTCTAACACTCGTAGATAAAGTCTTCCAATTATAGCCTATATAGACCAGCCATAAAAAACTCCAAAATTAAACTCAATACATTCATCCTCGAAGAAACAAAAAATATTTTTTCTCATATCAAATCTTAGATAAGATCCAACACAAACCCAATATAAAGGGCACAATCTAGATCATTGATTAAAAACTACCGTTCATATAAATTTTCAAACAATTTACAGACTTCCAAGATCAAGAGTGGAACTGTTCAAGCTATGCAATAGTGCAAAGGAAAATATATCATAAAAATATTAATGGGTGTAAACAACGATTGAAATGAACATACCTCACTACTTCTAGAATAATGTTTCAACAAACTTACAAGTGCTTCAGCTGCAAGACAATCACTGGTCTATAGTCTGGGAGTTTTCCTGGCAGTTTTTGAAGTCGATTTCCATCCTAAATTTGACCTCTGCTCTTAGGTGTTGCACTTAAAGGCTATAGTTGGAAGTTCTTCTCTAATATATTTGATCCATTTCTCTACAATATCCCTAGGAACAAGATCTGTAAACCAATTAAAAAAAAAAATCAATGAAGATCCTTTTACAATATAAGCCTAAAAATAAAGATGGAAATGTAATTATAGTAATGCCTGTCCAGCAATATGATCACGTCAAAATAGATTATAACCATCTTTATATTTTATACATATCCCAAAAGCATGATAAAAAGCAAAGGCTAATAGATGTTCTTCCATAACTTTGTCCAACTTTGTCATTTTTGTCATCCCGGACCTTGATTGTCCAGTTCAAAACGGTTTTAAAGATCTCATCATTTCCCAGTACTTTCGGTGTTCTTATGGTTTGATTGAACTTTGTGACATTCCCTTTGCCATCCTTTTTAGTAACATGGTTTTCACCGTAATGTTTATGTAATAGAGAAGTGACGCATATTTCAAAAAATATAAAAAATTAAGCCAAAACTTTAACTGAATGTAAAAATCACTAATAAGTTGGAAAAACCAACCTATTTTATTAATAAGTAAACCCAGACATTTTTTAGGACCGACTCTCAACACAATTAGAATTCCAAATGAGTCTAGCCCAATATTAAATATATAAAAAATAATAATGAACATATTTGGTTGAAAGTTGTATCTCTATTACCTTATTATTTAGACTTCCATAATGTAAAGTTTCACTGCCATGGAAGGTGTCACTGACAACAATGGAAGGTGTCACTGACAACAATATTAACTTCATGGATTTTTATAGGAGAACTATCCTTGGGGGGGATTTATAGATTATTTCATGCAGAGCATCAAATGCATAAGTTACAAGATTGTGGTCGTATTTCTTTGCAGCATATTTTTCAAGGTTCTCTTTTTGTTACATAATATCATGGCATGTATGGATTGGATTGGTAACTTGAAGAATATATTTTCCATGTATTGTTGTTCCTTGGGGATGGTCTATAAAAAATCCTACCATAGATTGACAACATGTCCCATGCAACTAAAAAATATTATATGGAAAATTCTAGTCACTATAACTACTAAATTTGAGGAAATTGTCTAGCTCAAATCTGACAGCAGTATAACAATAGAAAACAAGATTATGAACCAGTATATTAGGGTACTTTTGATGGTTTTTAGTTTTTAGTTTCGAGACAAAAATAAAAGATAATAATTTCAGTTGGAACAGAGGTCAATCATAAAAATGTTTTAGGGCATATTTGGGCAAAATCTATAAACCTAATGCAAATATCTCCATCTTTTGTATCTCATAGCATCAGACCAGCAACATAGTTTCAAACTCATTCAGCCATAGTTTCAGTCCTTTTCTATTGAATTATATCTAGGCCTGTTGGTATATTAATCCATGAATGCACCAACCCTTATAAATCATCCCCAACAAGTTTGAGAATCATATGTTCACCTTCAAACAAAAGTATTTCCACATATGGACCTATTTCCAACAACATGTGTAGTGACTATCTCAACTAGTAATAACCCTAAATCTATATTTCCTGTGTGATTAAGGACCTGGGAGGAGGATCATTTAACCTTTGTATTTATTTTAATGGGGTTGACCACCTTGAGAGTGCCTAAGTCTCATTTTTGGAGGATTCATCCTTGATTGGAGGCCTGTTCTTTTGTCAACAATCCACACTTAATGTATCTTGTTGATTTTTCATGCCAATTTGAAGCTAGCATTCAATAATAGAGGATTTGTTGCACACTCATGGAGGAACATACCTCCATTTTGAAGAATATAGTGATATTTTGTTGGATTCTTATCCTTGTTGGGTTAGTCTCATGAAGGGCCATTGGATTCCTTTCATTCATCTTGTCATGTTATTTTAAGAGGGGCCATACACCTAGGATATTTTTTACTTGGTTGCAGTTTCATTACTTATGGAGCCATCCCTCTTTGGGAAGGCTTTTCCAACAAATTTTTAATATTTGGAGGATTTTATTAGAGCCATCCACCCTTATTGAGCTTTCTTTATAACGAACTTTCCATCATTGGAGGCCTATCCTTCAAAGTTTAGTTACTTGCAAGATGATTGTCCAATTAACTAAATTCCCAACCATGAACAAATCATACCTTCCCTATTTAGTGACTCTCATGACGATATTAAATTAAGTATATATGAACTTGATTGAGCATACTCTAGAGTGAGGGAAAAGTCCTCAAATAAGCGTGGAAACTAATTCACAAAGCATTGTTTGGAGCTTAAGGTGTCTCATAAATTTGTCTGAGCTGGCTGTAAATGTAGAATCATGTGCAATAAAGTCAGAAATTAAAGCAGGCATAATGGAAACCTAGTTAGAGTCTAGGAACTAATGGATGTCTACAATGTATTATTAGGACCTGCAAAACATGAAGAAGTTATATATTTTATGTTAAGTCCGTTAAATTGCACTTGTATGTTTGAGGATCTCAAAATTGTAACATTTAGTCTTTGTTGGCATCTAATAGTATCTCTCTCTATTGGAGAGGTTTCCAAATTTAAAGGAAAGGCTATAATAATTCTAGGGAAATTGTTATCCAAATTTAGCATATTATTTATCCAAATAGATGAGTGGAAAAGCATAAATTGATAATTCTTTCCTTGAAAACTTACTTAAGAACGGTGCATGGTTCATTTACTCTCACTTCATTTTTGTTATAAATGTGATGTGGTTTATTTACCTACACGTTAAAGAACACACCACATGTTAAATAATTGCAATCTATAAATGACACCTTATAGGGAAAGTGATATGATCTATGCTTTGAGGAAGTTCCCTAATATGCATCTTTGGAGTGGATATTTTTTAAGGTCTTTATGGAAAATAGAACATTCACACAATATGAAATCCCCTGGATATTCCATTATGAGAGAAAGGTAAGGGAAGTCAAATGTCCAATATGAATTAGCACTATCAACATTGAAGCAATTGGCGAAGGCCTATCTAGTTGATTGCATCAGAAAAAATTCCACAACCTTAGAAGAGCGGTTGAACATCGGTCTTCTAATTAAAGATAGAAATTCCACAATCACAGTCAACAAGGAAATTGTTACAGCTGAAATGGGATACTCTGGTAACTATGCTCTTATTTGTAACTTTCATGGTGCATGGTCATCTAAAAGAAAAATATGAAACTATATTTTATTACTACTTTTACTAGTATTGAGAAAAAGAGAATGCTCTCTACTCCTGTGAATCTCATGTATAGTGAGTTGTTGATTAGTATGTGCCAGGTCAATAGAAAAGGATTGAGTTTTTTACTTTAGTTTCAAAACTTGCATTCCCATTGATTGAAATCACAAGTTAGTTTTTGATTTATCATGGTAGACTGTGTTTCACCAGCTAAACTTTGGCTTAGGATTTATGGCCTCCACCAATCAACCACAATACTTGGTTGTAATACGATGTTGAAAATTAGATAGGCTAGTACACAATTTTTTTCCCTCTTATTTCTTTTTATTGTGGACTAATGCTTACCACATTGACGGTTTGCATATAAGAAGCTTCATTGGGACCTATATTAATGGTTGCATTATATAGAAGAGGAATCATTGTCACCTATATTAATGGATATCCCAATTTCTATTAAAAATTGGACTGGCTAGCAGGATTCTCTATTATACCATCGAGCTACATGTTAGACACTGAGAGGGGGGGTGAATTAGTGTAAAGACAATTTTACAACTTTTCTTGACTTGTCACTATTAACTACCAATTCATCATACCATTATTCTACTAATCTCATAATAATTTCATAAACATCTTTCACTTCATCATTCACATATCAAAAGCATTTGAATCATCAAGAACCATAACACAAAAGAACACAACACCATATAATTTTGTAATCGTTTTGTATTAGTTTTGGTTCGGCTACAACCGTTAGGTAAAATCAGCACCTACTGATACAAAGAGCACCTACTCTACATCCAGGACCTTGCTTGGTTTTCTTAGACCCTGCTAAGAAGGGTTTGAGGTATCCTAACCTCAAAAGCATGACAAGCTTGATTTTACAATATAGTATACTTGTGTTACCATACTCATGTCATCATACACAAGAAATCTCTGTCACATCATCAACGCTGCTCATCATCTCTGCTCATCACATCAACTCTGTTGTAACATTGCTCATCATTCATCTTTTTTATTTGCTCACTACTGCTCAACAACCTTTGGACTCTAGTCACTGTCAAATCATCCCAGTAGATATCACTGCCACATCATCTTTCTGCCCATGTCATCACTGTCATATTTAACATCAATACTACTGGTCAAGATGCTCATCAATCATTGCTGGTCAATCTGGTCATCATACTGCCTTATGAACAATCCACTGCCAACTGTCCAAATCACTGCCAGCTGCCCATAACACATCACCATTGTAGAATATGCATTAATTATGAATCATTCTCATCATCAAGGCATCACCATCATCAAGTCTTCATCTGAAGATATCATGTCATACTATTGTAGATGTCATTGAGGTCTGCATATGTTAATGAGGTCTACATATCTCACTAAGATCTACATATGCCATCTTCTAGGGAAGTCATGTATAATGCATCATCATTTCAGTACATCATCAAGGTATGCATCATATCATAGGGTTTGTATCATCTTGCCACTTCCTTCAACTGCTTAATTTGATAAGTTGCTCATATGGTCATTTAGTTCAACTACTAATCATGTCTTATGGACTGTCATCGTATGAGTTTGATATGGCTCATTGCCTTTGCTTCAGACCTTCATTTGCATGGCAGACTCAAACATTAAAATCAGAGATATTTGAAGATACTTTACTTAAAACTTCAGTAGTCTTTCTTAGTGACCTGCATTAGATGTCTTCAAAACAACGTCTTTGGCTGCCTCTTTCACAAACTCTAAACTGCATGAATTTAGAACTCCTACAAGACAAACCATTTGTTGCCTCAGTCCTTATGTTCATGAGATTGATCTTTAAATTCCTTTAGTGTCTCTGCTGATATTGGCTGAATTGAGAACTCCATCAATCATAATAAGACCTGCTACAACAATTAATATATATACTGCTACAGAAAATCAGAGTTGTTTTACTTTCATACTTCAGTCATCTTGGTATTCCATTCTTGTCTTCTACAACTACTAAAGTCAACCACCCGAATTCAAAGAATGGTTTGGAATCAACTTCAGATCAGTCCATTGACTGTGGCATAAGACAAGGTATGATCCTCTAGAAGCCCAAAATTCAGACCAAAATTAAATTAAAACTAGGTTGGCCCAAGGCTCATGTATCCTTCAGTTATGTACCTTGTCAGTTATGTATCCTTGTCAGTGGACTCATGCATTATCATACACACTTCATCACAACTGTTCTCATCTCTGTGTAATTTGGTCAGACACTTGTACTGTTATATAATGTGTATATGAATGCATACCTTATTGTAGAAGACCTCATACCTTGGGCTGCTAGCTTGTATTTGTGCTGCTGGTGTAAACCCCAATAGGACTGATAGAACTCAGATGGCCTGAGATTAGTACAAGCAATACTGTCAAGTGTTCCACTTGTCAAGTACAAAACATGGATACAAATCAGACTATTTTCACTTGCAAAACTTAGACTGTGTAAGAGCTGTAGATGGCTTCAACATTCGACTGTTTCAACCTCTAGATAATCACTGTAGTAGGCTCGTGACTATCATAAAAATTCAGGCTGTTTATGTAAGCTATAGATGATAAAAAAAAAGGTTAAACTTCACCCTCTGCTGCAAAAATTTTGATTGTACTAAAACCTTGATTGCTGCAATAAAATTCGGACGCTTGACTGCTTGAGTGCTGCTGCAAATTTGTGGGGTGGGAAAGCCTCCAACATCGATCACAAAATTAACCCCCCAAAACGGTTATCCTTCTGCAAAATTTGGGTCTATTGAAGTGTACTGTGGAAAGGCCAAACAGGGCATGTTTGTTGTGCTATGAAGAGCCCTCAAGTGTGGACTATTTATACCCCGAGTCAAGTCAAATTTGGCATCAATGTTGTGCTAGTTAGAAACCCTAAAAGAAACTTGGCATCAATGTTGTCCTGCTGCTCCTCCACTGTACTCCACCAAATTTCCTCTCAGTCAATAGTCCACACATTAGTGGTGTACATGACTTCAATGCGAGGCATGGACTCTCAGCAGCGAGCTTCTTCACTTCACTTTGTTGGATGCAAAAAATAAGACCAAAAAAAATATATTTGCTGCTGCAATTCGGGTGCCCCAGTGTTGATTCTTCAAAACAAAAAAAATGTTGTCCACTATAGCTGCCTGCTACATTACTCGAAAATTTTAACCTCACTGCTGCCACCCGAAATTCAGTCAACTGCTGCCCTAAATTTGCCTCAGTAAACCATCGAAAAAATCACAGAGCGAGTTCCGAAACTCACACACAAAAATGAAATTGTTAAGGCCTATTTATATAGATTTTTACTAAGCCGACATATATATTTTTAATTTATTTATTTTTGTATTGGGACGACATATCACAGTCTTCTTTTGTGGAGCCGACCTGTCCACCTTTCTTTATTCTTTTTGGAGATTTGAATTTTTTGTGGGCTTGTGTGTAGGTGCCATCATCAAGCTGCCAATAAGTGGGTTCAAGACCCAAACCAACACATGCAAGGGTGTATCAAGCCATCAAGGGCTTCATCAAAGAATCCCAACACCATGACATGTGTGACCAAGGACCCCATCATCCAAAAGTAACCATATCATCTCCTTCAAAGGTTCAAGGACCATTAATCCAACAAATGTGGGTCCAAAGGCTTCTTCATTAGGCAAGAGGCATCATGGGATTCTTCAACCACCTTAGCCATGCATGGGGACCTCTATGGTCAAGATACATCAAGACATCACATGTGGGTTTTCCATACCTTCTCCCGGGGACACATGAAATCATCATAGCATGAATGACCACAGAATGGGTCATTAATTCTTCTTCCACCCATCGAGGTCTTCTCCAACATCCATCAAGGATTCAGGACCATCTCCAGGGTCTTTAGCATCATCAGTAGGGTCTTCAACATCTTTAGCAAGGTGGTGGCATCAAGATCCAAACTTGTGGGTACAAGGACCTTGTCAACTGGGTACATGGTGCTTCAAAGCACAAAACCACTCTGTAAGGGATCTAGGCATTGCAGGTGGGACTTGGTGGCATCAATGACATCTCGTGGGGCCACTGCAAGTCCATGTTGGCATCAATGACAATTTCATCAAAACTACATGCCATTTTCATGATAGGAACCATTTAACATGTTGAAAAATGGTCAGATTGGGTATCATTCAATCAAGGTGTGTATTGCATATTTATGATAGGAACCCTTTACCAATCAACTACTAAACTTGGTTGTATTTACATATTAGTGAACGGTATCGAAGAACATTCATTGATACCTATATGAATGGATGCATTGGATAGAACATGATTCATTGCTACCTAGGTTAATGGATATCCAAGTTTATGTAAAAATTAGAATGTCTAGTATGATTCTCAACCATACAATTGATCTACATGTATTTTTCATTAAAGGCACCCATTACCATGTTGAAAATTGGATAGACTAGGAATCAAGAGGTGGATTTCATTTTTCACTTTTATCGAGGACTTTCCCTCGACCATTACTGATGATAGCTACCCTTCACCAGTTTAACATCAAGGTGTGGACATATATCTTCCACAATGCATTTGAAGAAACTTCTTTTCCTAATACATCTCATCACTAACCCATCACCAATCAATCACACTAACTAGTTCTAATACCATCTTGAAAACTGGAGAGAGTAGTGCAGAGGTAGTAGTCTCTCTTAAATTGATTTTTACTAACGGAAAGGGATTTCATCTATACCACATTTATGAGTTATGTAGAAGAATATTCATCAGGACCTATATGAATGGATGCATTGTATAGACTAAAATTCATTGTGACTAAGATTGATGTTTCTCACAAAAATTAGACTTGCTAGTTGGATTCTCATCCATACCACTAAGTCACATTACTTTTTCATGATCAAAACCCTTTACCATGTTGAAAATTGGATAGTCCATGATTTAAAGGGTGGATTGAATTATGGAATCTTTACCAATAAACCAGTACACATGGCTCTAATATCATAAGAAAAATTGAACAAGGTAGGAACCCATTCCAGGATGAACCCTTGGCCATTGCTTATGATAGGAACTGATAAATAGTTTGACATCAAGATATGGATTTCTATCTTCCAAAACACTTCTCAAGCCGCACTTTGTATTAGGCCTTTGTTTCATCACCAATCAATCAAAATACCTAGTTCTAATGCTATGTTGAAAATTGGAGAGACTTGTGTACAAGTTTAGTCCCTCTTAGATTGATTTCTATTGTGTGCAAGGTACCCAATCGATAATACATTGATGAATTGTATAGATGAAGATTCATTGGGATATAGCCATGGAAGGATAATGATGGGTGAGAGATGAAATTCCCAAATCCAAATCTAAAATTGGGTGAAAACATGGATTGTCTGCGCATTGAGACAATGATCACAATTTATCCAAGCACAAACATGGATGGCCATATACATAACACCTTAGTGCCCTCATCTATGCACACCAAACCATGCACCCTAACAATTGGGTGCCCCACACACCAAGAATAGAACCTTGGGTCAAGGAGAAACATCCTCGAGTCTCAATGCAGAGCCTGAGAATATCTACAACATTTGGCAAATATAAAACCACATGCACCTAATTTCATAGCTTTCACAGCAAATTGTAGGAATACATACAATCTTCCAATACCATTATGGAATGTTAAGGATGTAACGTTTTCTTGATGCATTTTTATGATTATCAATGCATACATCTTGTTAGATATCAAATATGTTTTTTATCAATAATCACATAACAAACAGGGTTTTGTGTCATAGTTTTCGAAACTTTGACATTTGGGACTATCATATATTTTTCCATTTTGATAAAGAAGGGTAAATATTTAATTACATATCTTTGTATTAATTCTGAATGTGTGTGCACAACTCTGAACTCTCATGTTTGGATTTCTCCTATGCGCTAACAAACCATGCATTGTCAGTGTTGATAAAAAATGGTCTTCCATCCATTGGTATGGTGTCTGCAATTGCATAATCTTTTGTTTTTATGATATTTGTGTTTACAATTTTGTGGAATGCATCTACATTGATGGTGCTTATTTTGTACTCTTGGAACTATTTGCTCACAATTTTTATTAGTATAGTGGTTATAACAATTTTTTCTTAGAATTTGGGGCATTTGAACCAGTTGTATCTAATTCTTGCGATGGTTTCCCTTGCAACCTAGTAATGGAAAAATAAAAATTAAAGACTTTAAAATAATTTTTCAAGAAGCAACAGAAGTAGGGTACACGAACCACTCCATTCTCTCTAAGACTCAGCTATATTTTAGGATACATGAAAGGCAATTGTTCATAAACAAACAATTCTGATAATTGCTTCCTTTCATGGATATGGAAGAGGATGAGAGTTATTTCATTCCAAATAATTGATATTTAGACAAATTCTGAAGGAACCACATGTAAACCCATACTCAAGGACTTCCTACCATTCAAAACCCATGGAATCATTAGCAAGAAGATAGTTCACTGGTGATGTCAAGAGAGTATTTATCCAACCAAAAAGGATTTGAATCTCTACTATACCATCAAGCTACTTACCCTTTTCATTATAGGAAACATTTACCATGTTGAAAATTGGTCAAGTTGGGTATCATTCAATCAAGGTTTGTATTCCATATGTATGATAGGAACCCTTTACCAATCAACTGATAAACTTGGTTGTATTAACATATTAGTGAATTGTATTGAAAAATATTCATTGAGACCTATTTGAATGGATGCATTGGATAGAACATGATTCATTGTTACCTAGATTAATGGACACCTAAGTTTATGTAAAAATTAGACAGGCTAATAGGATTCTCAACCATACAATTGATCTACATGCATTTTTCATTAAAGGAACCCATTACCATGTTGAGCATTTGATAGATTGGGAATCATGGGGTGGATTTCATTTTTCACTTTTAATGAGGACTTTCCCTCGACCATTGTTCATGATGGCTTCACTTCACCACTTTAACATCAAGGTGTGGACATATATCTTCCGCAATGTATTTGAAGACACATTTTTTCCTAGGACATCTCTTTACTAACCCATCACCAATCAATCGCACTAACTGGTTCTAATACCATGTTGAAAATTGCAGAGAGTGGTGCACAGGTTTAGTCTCTCTTAAATTGATTTTTAATATGGGAAAGGGATTTCATCTATACCACATCTATGAGTTATATAGAATAATATTCATTAGGACCTATATGAATGGATGCATCATATAGAATAAGATTCATTGTGGCTGAAATTGATGTTTCTGATAAAAAATGGACTTGCTGGTAGGCTTGTCAACCACACCACTAAGTCACATTCCTTTTTCATGACAAACACCCTTTACCATGTTGAAAATTGGATAGTCCACAAATCAAGTGGTGGATTTCATTATGGAATCTTTACCAATCAACCACTACACATGGCTCTAATCTCATATGCAAAATTGAACTAGGTAGGAACCCATTCCAGGACCAACCCCTACCCATTGCTCATGATAGGAACTGTTAAATAGTTTGACATCAAGATATGGATTTCTATAATCCATAACACTTTTCAAGCCACACTTTTTATAAGGCCTATGTGTCACCAATCAATCAAAATACCTAGTTCTAATGCTAAGTTGAAAATTTGAGAGACTTGTGCACAAGTTTAGTCCCTCTTATATCGATTTTTATTGTGTGCAAGGCACCCCATCCATACCACATTGATGAATTGTATATATGAATATTAATTGGGATATAACCATCGAAGGATAATGATGGGTGAGAGATGAATGTCCCAAATTCAAATCCAAAATTGGGTGAAAAAATGGATTGACTGTGCATTGAGACAATGATCACAATTGATCCAAGCATAGACATGGATGGCCATGTACTAAACACCTCAGTTCCCTCATCTATGCACACCGAATCGTGCACCCTAAGAATTGGGTGCCCCATAAACTAAGAATAGAACCTTGGGTCAAGGATAAACATCCTCGAGTCTCAATGTAGAGCCCAAAAATATGTACAACATTTGGAAAATACAACACCACATGCACCTAATTTCATAGCTTTCACACCAAATTCTAGGAATCCTGACAATTTTCCAAGACCAGTATGGAATGTAAATGATATAATGTTGTCTTGATGCATCTGTATGAATATCAATGCATACATATTGTTAGATATCAAAGATGTTTTGTGTCAGTAATAACATAACAAACAGGGTTTTGTGTTATAGTTTTCAACACTTTGATATTTGGGACTATCATATATTTTTCCATTTTGATAAACAAGGGTAAATATTTAATTATATATCTTTGTCTTAATTCTAAATGTGTGTGCACAACTCTAAACTCTCATGTTTGGATTTCTACTCTAATCTAACAAACCATAGGCTGTTGGTGTTGATAAAAAATGATTTTCCATCCATTCGTATGGTGTCTGTAGCTGCATAATATTTTGTTTTCATGATATTTGTGTTTACCATTTTGTTGACTACATCCACATTGATGGTGATTATTTTGTAATCTTGGAACTATTTGTTCACAATTTTTATTATTATTTTCATAACTTTCACACCAAATTCTAGGAATCCCTACAATCTTCCAAGACCATTATGGAATGTCAAGGATGTAACGTTGTCTTGATGCATTTGTATGAATATCAATGCAATAATATTGTTAGATATCAAAGATGTTTTGTGTCAATAATAACTTAACAAATAGGATTTTCTTCATAGTTTTCAAAACTTTGACATTTGGGACTATCATATATTTTTTCATTTTGATAAAGAAGGGTAAATGTTTAATTATATTTCTTTTTCTTAATCCTGAATGTGTGTGCACAACTCTGAACTCTCATGTTTGGATTTCTCATCTTATCTAAAAAACCATGGGTTGTAGGTGTAGAAAAAAAATGATCTCCCATCCATTGGTATGGTGTCTGCAGCTGCATAATATTTTGTTTTTATGATATTTGTGTTTACCATTTTTTGGACTTCATCCACATTAATGGTGCTTATTTTGTACTCTTGGAACTATTTACTCACATTTTTATTAGTATTGTAGTTATAACAGATTTCCTTAGAATTTTGGGCATTTGAACTAGCTGTATCTAATTCTTGTGACGGTTTCCGTTGCAACCTAGTAATGGAAAAATAAAAATTAAACACTTTCAAATAATTTTTCAAGAAGCAATAGAAGTAGGGTAAACGAATCACTCCATTCTCTCTGAGACCCAGCTATATTTTAGGATACACGAAAGGTAGTTGTTCATAAACAACCACTTCTCATAATTGCTTTCTTTCATGGATAGACCACAGGATGACAGTGATTTCATTCCAAAGCATTGAGATTTAGACAAATTCCTGAGGAACCACACATAAACCCATACTCAAGGACTTGCTACCATTCAAACCCCATGGAATCATTAGTAGGAAGATAGTTCACTACTGAGGTCAACAGAGTATTTATCCAACCACAAGGGTTTCGACTCTCTACTATACCATCGCATTACATGCCCTTTTCATGATAGGAACCATTTACCATGTTGAAAATTAGTCAGGTTGGGTATCATTCAATCAAGGTGTGTATTGAATATTTATGATAGGAACCCTTTACCAATCAGCTACTAAACTTGGTTGTATTAACATATTAATGAACTGTATCGAAGAAGATTCATTGAGACCTATATGAATGGATGCATTGGATAGAACATGATTCATTGTTACCTAGATTAATCGATATCCTAGTTTATGTAAAAATTAGATTGGCTAGTAGTATGCTCAACCATACAATTGATCTACATGCATTTTTCATTAAATACACCCATTACCATGTTGAGAATTGGATAGACTAGGAATCAAGGGGTGGATTTCATTTTGCACTTTTATCGAGGACTTTCCCTCTATCATTGCTCATGATAGCTAACCTTAACTAGTTTAACATCAAGGTGTGGACATATATCTTCCACAATGAATTTGAAGACACATTTTTTCCTAGGACATATCATCAGTAATCTATCACCAATCAATCGCACTAACTGGTTCTAATACAATGTTGAAAAGTGGAGAGAGTAGTGCATAGGTTTAGTCTCTCTTAAATAGATTTTTACTATGGGCAAGGGATTTCATCTATACCACATTTACGAGTTATATATAAGAATATTCATTAGGACCTATATGAATGGATGCATCGTATAGAATAAGATTCATTATGACTGAGATTGATGTTTTTGATAAAAATTGGACTTGCTGGTAGCATTCTCAACCATACCACTAAGTCACATTCCTTTTTGATGACAAACACCCTTTACCATGTTGAAAATTGGATAGTCCATGAATCAAGTGGTGGATTTCATTATGGAATCTTTACCAATCAGCCACTACACATGGCTCTAATATTATATGCAACATTTAACAAGGTAGGAACCCATTCTAGGACCAACCCCTGGCCATTGCTTATGATAGGAATTGTTAAATAGTTTGACATCAAGACATGTATTTCTATATTATACAACACTTATCAAGCCACACTTTGCCTTAGTCCTTCATTTCATCTCCAATCAATCAAAATACCTAGTTCTAATGCTATGTTGAAAATTGGAGAGACTTGTGCACAAGTTTAGTCCCTCTTAGATTGATTTTTATTGTGTGCAAGGCACCCCATCCATACCACATTGATGAATTTTATAGATGAATATTAATTGGGATATAGACATGGAAGGATAATGATGGGTGAGAGGTGAAGGTCTCAATTCCAAATCCAAAATTCGGCGAAAACATGGATTGACTGTGCATTGAGACAATGATCACAATTGATCGAAGCACAGACATGGATGCCCATGTACAAAACACCTCATTGCCCTATTCTCCACACACCAACCCGTACACCCTAAGAATTGGGTACCACACACACCAAGAATGGAACCTTGGGTCAAGGAGAAAAATCCTCAGGTTTCAATGTAGAGCCCAAAAATCTCTACAACATTTGGCAAATACAACACCATATGCACCTAATTTCATAGCTTTCATACCAAATTCTAGGAATGCCTACAATCTTCCATGACCATTATGGAATGTCAAGGATGTAACGCTGTCTTGATGCATTTGTATGAATATCAATGCATACATCTTGTTAGATATCAAATATTTTTTGTGTCAATAATCACATAACAAACATGGTTTTGTGTCATAGTTTTCAAAACTTTGACATTTGGGACTATCATATATTTTTCCATTTTGATAAATAAGGGTAAATCTTTAATCATATATCTTTGTCTTAATTATGAATGTGTGTGCACAACTCTTAAATCTCATGTTTGGATTTCTCCTCTGAGCTAGCAAACCATGGGCTATTGGTGTTGATAAAAAAATGATCTTCCATGCTTTGGTATGGTGTCTGCAGCTGCATAATCTTTTGTTTTATGATATTTGTCAGTTTACCATTTTGTGGACTACATCTACATTGATGGTGCTTATTTTGTACTCTTGGAACTATTTTC
This sequence comes from Pseudotsuga menziesii, assembly GCA_001517045.1. NCBI lineage: Eukaryota > Viridiplantae > Streptophyta > Pinopsida > Pinales > Pinaceae > Pseudotsuga > Pseudotsuga menziesii. Next base: position 605,454 of record LPNX011099632.1, read on the forward strand.
TCACAATTTTTATTAGTATAGTAGTTTTAATAGATTTGCCTTAGAATTTGGGGCATTTGAACCAGATGTATCTAATTCTTGTGATAGTTTCCCTTGCAACCTAGTAATGGAAAAATAAAAATTAAACACTTTAAAAAAAAAATTCAAGAAGCAACAGAAGTAGGGTACACGAATCACCCCATTCTCTCTGAGACCCAACTATATTTTAGGGTACATGAAAGGAAATTGTTCATAAACAAACACTTATCATAATTGATTTCTTTCATGGATAGGAAAAAGGATGAGAGTTCTTTCATTCCAAAGAAAACATTTTTAGACCAATTCCTGAGGAACCACACATAAACACATACTCAAGGACTTCCTATCTCAAACCCCATGGAATCATTAGCAGGAAGATAGTTCATTGGTGAGGTCAACAGAGTATTTATCCAACCACAATGGATTCAACTCTTTGGTCTGTCTCCCCTCCCACGACATGAATTTCAAAGGTAAGAAGCATGGGTATAGGTCCTAGAAAAATTTGGTAGAATTAGCTACACCCCAGACTTGGCACCTAAGCCAAATGAAGCTTTCTCTACATGGTGCCGAACTTCAGGGAAAATCACATGAGGGAATTAATTCTGCATGGCACACACTACACTACATAATACTATATACCATGATGGAAGATTCATAAGAACCACTACTGAACCTTAGGATAACAAACCGGTAGACTCTCTTACACAAACAAGAAAATTCCATTCACAATTGCATTACTTATAACATGATCCCCCCAAAAAGGATAACGACTCGAAACAATTTTCTTACATTGACAGATGTTCTTCGATGGGTAGGAACATGCAAAACATCTACTCTTCTGGATATAAAAGCTTCGAAGACCACACCGGATACAAAGAGTGCGGGTCTTATTTCTCCTCTTACAAAAACTTCATGTTCCCTTACCCTGAAACATAATCAATCATCACAAATTCAGCACTGCATATGCATCAAAAGTGATAAGAAAAACAAATGAACATTTCAAATATTATAGCATTACGATTTGTAATGAAACTTTCAATGGCATACCCTACTACCCTTAACCCTACCCATTCCTGTATTGATGTACGTGATTTTTCCTACTCATTCAAACATATAGTTAGATCAATAAAGGCTCTATTTTTTCTGTGCATATATGCTCATATGCATACTTAGTTAACATGTTCTATAAACAATTTTTTCCATACAAAATTATCATGTATTGATCAAAACTGCTGCTCCCTCCTCTAAACATGAAAGTTTTGATATGCATTGTTTGTCTTTACTAAGTAAAGGACTTGCTTCATGTTTCAATTATTGAGGCCTTGGAATCACAGATTTAGCTATGTTTAAAACCCTATAACTCTACAGACGTATTTTTTTTTTGGGGGGGGGGGAATAAGAAACAAGGGTATATTTAAGGCTTGATAGGTTGTATACTTTCGACTATTCACAACTTCTGGACTACTCAGATGGATATATAGAATAGCTGTGATGATCCCCTTTTATGATCCCCTAGATCATAAAAGGTGCATACCAAATTTAGGTCGAAATCATACTCACCATTGTTGCAGATTGCGTCGACTCCTCTGATCCTCACCACCTTCGTCCTAAACAATAGAAGAATAAATTTACGTCTCGTTTAGGGGTTTTATCAAATCTAAAATCCCTAATGATTCCTTCATTCTAGATGTCCATTTTATCAACGATCCAAGTTTTTTTAGTATTTTTTATATAAATAGTTAAATAAAAAATACCCCTTGTAACAATGGAATTAGGGTTTGTGGTTTAAAGTTATATGTTTAATGTGCCCTACATGGAAAGCATAGAGAGCTCAGTGGTAAAGCAACCCACAAGTCGAGGGCAGGACCTAGGTTCAATTTCTTGACTGTTTAGATTCCAACAAATTATACCCATTGGTTTACATAAATAAACTGCACACACCTCTGTAATTTACAGAATGATGTCATCTCTGCGAAGGAGCTTCCCCAAAAGCTTAGGTTCCAATTCTGGTGCATCGCATTGGAAAAATTATGGACCCAATATTTTATATCCTTATGTTAATGCTGAAAATTCATAATTTCTAGTTCTAGCCCCCACTGAGGCCCTACTGACTTTCATGAACTCAGCAGTTACACGACCATCTTCTACATACCTATTTTTGGGCTCCTTGCATTTTTCGTGTCTCTTGGGATACCCTCCTATAATTTTTTCCTGCATAGGTTTGGTATATGAAAAATATGATATTGTCTTCAATTTTTGGATGCCCTCGAAGATTTCCAGTGGAAGTATTAGGGAATCATTAAGGGTAGAGTCACTGGCATTTTTGAAATGGGTGTTTGGTTTTAATTCTCACATTGAATTTCCCATTGTACTTTATTTATCCCTTTGCATTACTCTAAAGATGAAGAATTACCCGACTATGACTGATTCTTGCTAAATAGAGAAAGATAAAAGGGACAGTCAATCTGAAAAGATTTAGCTTATTTTATTAGGGACAGACATTTTTCAGACTATCTTATTATGTACGAATTTATTTATTTACTCTCCCTCACTCGTCTTTGCTGCCTTGATTTATATTAGAGTGATTATTTTGTTTTTTTCTCCCAATCCATGGAAAATCAGTCTGATTCTTCTATTCCCAACAATGTGAATAGAGTTTCTAAGAATAAAAATCTTTAACCTTAATTTCCCAAGTTCCCCTGGACAACTCGTGCTTCACGCTTGCAAGGAGATTTAAGCCATTTCATCTCCACCACATCCACAACAACGAAAAAACCATCAATAAAAGAAAAACACAATAGGTAATCAAGAAAAAAATAGAAAAATACAAACATGAAGTTCTAAACATTCTCCACCACATCCACAACAATGAAAAAAAACATGAAAAAAATAAAAACACAATAGGTAATCAAGAAAAACATAGAAATATACAAACATGAAGTTCTAAACATTGCTTCCATTCTTGAGGCAATGGAGACTAAACGTGAAGGTCAGTACAAATATTTGACAGTTTCAATTTCTGTCCACTGACACCAATCTCATCACCATGTTTAGAATTTCCTGAATTCCAACTCCGTTTACTCTTCTTAGATGAGTCTTCAAACATATTCTTAGATCCAGTTATATTACTTCTAAATATGGTCCTTTTAGCCTAATTCTTCAACACCATAGGGTAGGGTTGTGATTCATGTAATGGGGAAAGGGTTCCATTCTTGGTGGCCATGGCCCCAACCTATTCTTTCCCTACTCTGTAAATTTTCTTATCCATTCTCAGCTCCTCTTGTCTACACTGACGCCATTTCCCTCTTCACTTCATTACATAAAACCATCAACCATGATCTACAATAGGGAATCCACTGTTATCTCAGAGAAAAAGGGTGTACGACCATAAATAAATATCATAAAATAAATCATATCAAACCCCTTAATCCCAAATCCATTAACCCCATAAACCTTAAATCGCTTAACCCCAAATCCCTTAAACCCTGACCCCCTATACCCCTAAGCCTCTCATCCACCTAAATGTAACCCACTAACCCTAGATAACCCCCCTAACCCCTAAATCCCCTAAACACTAAATCTCATAATGTGACCATAGTGACAATCTATGTATTTTATCCACATATATACTAAGAACCTAGCATAAACAATTAAAAACTAACATCTCATGTAACTAACATAAACAATGAAGTCTTATACTAATTGTTGGCGAAACCCACCAACAAATCCTCATCGACTGGGGTTCTCACTCAGCCGACGCCCAACCAGCGCAATCTCCCTGAGCATCAGCCTAGACAAGTTTTACCCCGCCCAGCAACATCTGTAGAGTGGATGAAGTCTCACCTGAGATGTTCAAGGGAGAGTTGTTCGAACCAATTTTTCGACAGTGAGGATAGAGGATATTGGGATCCGATGGGGAGATAACATAACTATTGGATTCAAATATATGCAGTCAACATTAACTCATTTCCATAACTACATAGTGCATCATGAATTTGTCATAGTATTGCTAGTGCAGCAGCATCATTTATAAAACATATCAACTCATAATGCAACAGAAATGTAACAAACTTAAAATAGCTTGCACCAACATCAATATAGTGGAACTGAGATAGACCATGGCGACATTATAACAAATCCCAGCATCATGATAAAAAAGATCAAAGCATCATAACAGATCATATCATAGTAGGAATACAAGATAAAAATTTTGTAACAACTATCATATCATATTAATCTTGCGCAAAGGATCCAAAATACACAATTCTTCTCCAAAACCGGAGGCTGAATACATCAGGAAAATCCCAGATATATCACAGATACAACAGGAAATTCTCTGAAACCATAAATTGATTGCACTAGACCATGCGACAATCATGCTCCAGATAATGCCAATTCTCAGATCATGCTCTGGCTACCGTATCTCCTTATTCATTTGCAAATATAGTTCTATAAATAGGCTTTTTCCTTTACATTGAGGGTCCACTTCTAACTAATGTATAACCACTAATGAACTATTGTGACAAAACTTGGTCAAATAATATATAAAACATTCAAAATGGTTATTCTTCCACCCATTGCGCTGATATAGCCTTTCATAGTACCGCATGAGCTTGCATAGCTACCATGACGCTGCACAAATCACTTACCAAAACCCCTTCCAACAGGCCCCCAACATAGTCTTGTGGCTCATCCCTGAGCCATGTTAGGTTGACAGGGTATTGGATGATGTTTGCGCTTTAAAATCTTCAAAATTCTGTGTGATCTCATGAACTTGAAGCTGGACTTTGTCAGCAACACTCTGACAATTATTCAAATCCTGTTGCACTAGGTGTTCTTCTCTAGCCTTGCCATCGACCATCTATCGATTCTCTTGTATTTCCTGTAGGGTGGTGACTACTTTAATATCCAACTTTCCACCAAGTTCTTGAAACTCGTATAGCTGAGATCGATGCTTTTTTTTGCGTTCCTAGGGATAGTCAGCTCGCTGCTAAAGATCCTTCAATTCCTCGACCCTGGTGATCTGCACCATCAGCGGCATCGCTCACAGTGACATCTTCAAGGTCATTAGTTGACCTTCAACTTCTTGCACCTACACAGTCAGCTGATTAAGCTGTTCATCTTGGACAACGCTCTGCCAAAATTGCGTTGTCACCTCCATAATGGTCTTGGCTTCCTACTGCATGGTTGTGAACTGAGTTACGATTTATTCAATGGAATCCTTCCTTTCAGCAACTTGCTCTGATGGTGTCCTAGGTTGGACTAGGGCATTGAGCATCAGGTTGGTATCCTGGAGCTAAACAATAGCTTCCCCCAATCACTTGGCCTTATCGACTGGGGTGAGATCGGCCATGCTCTCAAAAATGTGTTGGCAGGCCTCAGAAATAGCTTGCTTGACTTCGCCGCAGCTGGCACATAACTACACTTGTTCAACAATCAGGGAGTCTTGCACCTTCTTCAGCTCAATAATATCCTCAGCAGCCTTTTGTTAGAGCTCAACCTGTGTCGCCTTCAAGGTGTCTATCTCCCGCACTTTTTCTTCCGCTATTTGTACTCGGACCTGATGCAATTCCTCTTCCTCTTTCTGTAGCTTCTCAACTGCACTCTATGATTGGACATATCCCTTAGTCATGTCTTTCTATCATTCTGCCAATTCTAGGGCAGAAACATGCTACAACTCTACCAACACCATAGTAGATAACTTGTTCAGATCCAAAGCCACACTCTATATCAGTCACATCAACTAATGTACTTCCTCATTTCTTGTGTCAATCGCAGTCGGGGGCACTTGCAAGTTCCTAGCCCGAGTCTCGGTGCTGATCGACGAGATGTCCTGCATCATAGGTCTCATAGATTTCTTCCTGGAAACAATATAAAAAATGGAATTTATTCTATCTCTTACCATGCTAAATTATTCATGGTTAGACTCTCGGATCGCCTGGGTCACAGCCATAGAGGAGCTAGTGGCCGCTTTGATGATACACTGCAATTGGTCCTCCATCCTTGACTTGATACCACTACTTGCATCATATTCTTGGCACCATTTGGTGCGAGTCTCTTCCCACATGCACTATGCTTCAGCCTCAGGTTATGTCAATGACTCGTTGTCAAAGTCGTGAATACTGAGCTCCTTCTGGGCAAGCTCTTATGGGCCATCAGGTAGTGGTTCCTTAGACAGTTCCTCCTAACTCACTAGGTTGCACCATTCAGCTAACCTCTCTTGAACAATAGCATCCAACTCTTCCATTGTGACTTTGTAAGCCAAAGGTAGACATTGTCGATTGGGGTCCCACCATGCCTGAATGTAGATAGAGTGGGGATCGATGGCAAACTGAATTATTCATTGATATTTGGCTGTCACATAAGGAGATACACGGGGAACGGTGAAAGCTATAGCTTGCAGCACCTTTCAATAAACCCAAAAATGAATGGCATAGTTCATTTGTCGACTAGGCTCTTCAACCCACTATAAGTTCTGATACCGTGCACCTCGGTGCACCTTCACTGCATCAACCACCATCGGTTGGTAGTCTTCAATTTCCATCGAGGAGATGAGGGAATTAAAGATCAACAACCAACTATATGAAAATGGCCACCCATCCTGAGCAGTAAGAGCACCTTCTAGCAACCGGTTCAGCAAAAACAAAAACCAACTCATCTACACTCCCTCAGTACACTTCTAGGCGCATGCGACAACACGCGAGTTACATTGGATCGGTCGATTTCCTCGAACAACCTTACTCACCAGAATCCTTGCATTGATGCACATCGCTTGTGATTTAATGCTATCGATTCAATAAACATGACCATCACGTTGTAATCCAAAGCTCTCCTTTAGCTGCTTGGCAAGATTTTTGTCAGTATCCCTCCCATGGATATACTGCGGCAGATCTTCCTCGACCTTTGGTAATCCTATGATGCTCATTATTAATTATACTGTAACATGGATGGGTGTATTCAAGCAAAGCATCCCCCCATGAAAACAAGCCAACAGTTGCTTAACATACACATGGGCTTCATTCAGTTGCCCAAAATGAGGCATATTGATGAGCCCCAAAAATCCATATTGGTCTAACCTACTGGCCCAAGGTTTAGGAATTCGCTGAATGGGGGCACCAGGCATCATTGGGACTGACTCGTAGGGCTCATCCTGGACATCTTTGAGTAACAACAAGCCATGTTCTTCAAATTTCAACCTGATCAATGCAAGGATGATGTCGACCGAGCATGTCATCCCTTTCGACAGTGGTAGTAATTTCAATGAATACTTCTAACTTTTTGACGAATGCCTCGTCTTTTCTCCTGGATGCATAGGAGTGACATACCCCAAAATATCATGAACAGAGATGCCCCGAGGTACCATATACTCTACAACTCCTGAGCTCGATGGCCCAGTCTGTGCAGTTCCTTCTCCTTGCACTCTCGTTGACGTGCGGGTTTCCCTCTTTTGCGGCGGCATGGAACTAGGCTTCTGAGCCTGATACTTCCACTTGGGGATATATGATGAGCCAACCAACATGCTCATGAATTCTTATTCGACATTCGTGGGTCGAATAGGGGACTTTAGCTTGCTTGAAATCGTAATGGTGTCGAGGTCGCTTAGCATGCCTCATGCACCAAATACACTGCACAATTCTCCCTTTGCTCAACACTTTGTGTGCTCAACTGAACAATCGCATCCTCCCGCATCCCACACACTTTTTATAGCCACCTCCAATTCAAACTGATTATTGCCAAATCTACAATCACCATTATGACTAAATATGGTAGCAATGACGCCAAATCCACCACCAATCCTACTCCTCTAATGGTCGGATATGCATTAATGCACATCTCTTCAACAAGCATTGCTAGCCAACTGTTTTAACTAACTGCATTTATTACTTGATTTGACCAAGCCACAGCCGGCCTGCACTTGTTGCAAGTGGTCGACTATTCATCGCTACAAAACTCTAACCTTGCTCACCCTCTTCCCCTGGGATCACCTTGCTATTCTGAAACAAAATATTCATTTTTTTTACACAACACCTCAAGCAGTGCGTAGCTATGGCCCTATCCTATAGGGCTTCAAGTGACTCCCATTGACGAGCGTCTGCAATACTGTGCCATCTAATTGTTGTAACTGAACCGCGCCATAAGAAGTAATTGAATGAACAAGATACAAACCTAACCAGTGCATTTGTAACTTACCTGGATGCTTTATGAACTTACTATCATATAACAGCACCAAATCACCTTTTGCAAACTATTTTTTCTTAATGTGGCAATCATGCCATGCCTTCTGTCAATCCTTCGCAACTTGCTCATGGAAGCCAACAATAAAGAGGTCTTCTTCAAGATAGATAAACTGCGCAATGCACTCTTGCAATGCTTCTGCATCATCCATGCTCGTCACTGCGAAAATGTGCAAACTAGGAACAACGTGCTCCATGGGCATGACTGCCTCTTTCCCATAGACCAGCTTGAATGGTTTCTATTCTGTTAGCCGTTTGCAAGTAATGCGATAGGCCCATAGCACTGCTGGAATTTTTAGGTCCTAGTCATCACGATTAGCATTACATACCTTATTCAACACTGTTTCCAAGATTTTTTTGAACGCTTTGATGGTCCCATTCGCCTATGGATGGTATGGTGTACTCCTCTTATGTTGCACCTGCAACTCCTCAATTAGTGCTTTCACAGTCTGGTTGACAAAGTGACTACCCTGGTCAATCATCAAGATCATAGGACACCCAAACCATGTCATAATGTTTTCAAATATGAACCTCGTTGCTTTCGTAGCGGTCAGATAGTCAGTTGTAGTAATGATTTTTTGTGCACCAGTCCTCTTCCCTGGTGGATTAATAGGACCCACAAAATACACAGCCCACTTATCAAAAGGTTAGAGAGTTACCTATGGCACCAAGGGCATCTCATCCTACCATGATTGTTTACTGACACGATGGTAGACTTCACAACTCCTCGCATATTTTGTGGCATCACTATGCAATGCATGCCACCATAGCCCGATGCGCAACACATTTCACGCAGTAGCCTGTCCTCCATAGTGGCCTCCCACAATTCCTGAATGTGCTTCTTCTAAAATGGGACCCTGCTCATGTGGTAAAATACATCGTCGTAAGATTTCATCTAGTCCAAGCTTATATAATTGCCCAGCAATTAGTTGAAAATCAGAAGCCTTTACTACCAGCTGCTTCTTTTGGCTAGTCGACATGTCCTCCGAGGTTAAACCAGTGGCCAAAAACTGAATAATTGGTCCAAGATCTTGTTGAACGCTTCAACGGTATCATTCACCTGTGGATAGTATGGTGTACTCCTATTACGTTGCACCTGCAACTCTTCAGTTAGCGCTTTCACAGTTCGGTTGACAAAGCGACTTCCCTTGTCACTCATCAAGATCCTAAGACACCCAAACCGTGTCACAATGTTTTCAAAGATGAGCCTTACTATTGTCACAATAGTACAATCCACAACTCATGCATATTCCACCCACCTAGTCAGATAGCCGGTTGTAGTAATAATTTTTCGTGCACCAGTCCTCTTCCCTGGTGGATTAATACGCCCCACAAAATCCACAACCCACTTATCAAAAGTTTGGGGAGTTACCTGTGGCACCAACGGCATCTCATTCCATCGCGATGGTTTACCAAAACAATGGAAGACATCACAAGTCCTCGCATATTCTATGGCATAAATATGGAAGGTAGGCCACCATATCCCAGTGTGAAACACCTTTCACGTAGTAGCCCGTCCTCCATAGTGGCCTCCCACAATTCCTGCATGTGCTTCTTTGAAAATGGGACCCTATTCATGCAGTAAAATACATCATCACAAGATTTCATCTGGTCCAATCTTATATAACTACCCATCAATTAGTTGAAAATTATAAGTCTTTACTACCTGCTACTTCTTTTGGCTATTCGACATGTCCTCCAGAGCGACACCAGTGACCAAAAACTAAATAATTGATGCATAGTAATCATCTACGATGTCAACACAGAACAATTGGAAATATGGCAATCTGTCATCAGTATTGGTCAGTTCTCCACCATTCTCAATGCAAGATAGATGATCCAGAGCATCATTCAACCATCCTGGATTCACAACTATTTCAAAATCAAACTCCTGGAAGAGTAACAACCATCGACAGATCCCCCCCCCCCCCCCCCCCCCCCAACACAGGCTTATTGACCAGGTATTGCAAAGCAGAATGATTGGTGGACATCTTGAAATGTTTGCCCAACAAATAGTTCCAGAAATTTTGCAACGCATAAACCATCGCCAAGCCTTCCCTTTCCGTCAATGTATAATTATGTTCAGCAAATGACAACTTTCTACTGGCATATGCGAAGGGGTGATCCAGGTCTCCCTCTCCTGATTATGCAAGAACAACCCCCAACCCAATGAAAGAAGCATCGATGTCCACATGGAACTCCTTATTCCAATCAGGAAAAACTAGTATGGGCGCAAAGGCCATTTTGGCCTTCAAAGTGTCAAAACTTCCTTGACATTCCATAGTCCATTCATATGCTGCATCCTTTTTCACTAGTTTCTCCATGGGGCAGTAATCGCACCATACCCTTTGATAAACTTGCGATAGTATTTTGTATACCCCAACTTTTCCCGAAGCATCTTCAAATTCATCGAAGGTGGTAAATTGAGGATTAGTGTAATCTTCGTCGGATCGACCAATAGACCTTCCTTGCACACTATGTGCCCAAGTAGCATTCCAAACAATGCACAGAAAATACACTTCTTAGAGTTTAATGCGATCTAATGCTGTCGACACCTTTTTAGCATTAGTCGCAAGTTGCCAAGACGGTCCCTAATTAGTCTATAGATAGTCCAATCATCCATATACACCTGCAGGAACTTTTGAATAAATTCGTTAAATACAACGACAACTACCCGAGAAAATACAGTAGGTGCATTCTTCAGCCCAAAAGACATGACTGTGTGTTGAAAATATCCCCATTTAGTGACAAACATGGTCTTATGGCAATCCTCCTTTGCAATCTAGATTTGGTGGTATCCCAAAAATCCATCCATGAAAGAATACTTCTCTTGGCCGCCTACACCTTCAAGAACTTCATCTGTAAAAGGGGTCAGGAACGAGTCACACACACATGCATCATTCAACTTCCTTAGGTCAATGCAAATGTGGATTTCTCCTATCTTTTTATCCTATACCACCATAGGACTTATCCACTCGGATTCTTCTACAGGATCGATGATCCTACCATTGAGCATCTGGTCTATCTCGGCATTCACACGGTCCTTGTATCGTGGGTTCAGTTAATACAGCCTCTGTCACATAGGATTGGCATCTGGTTTCAACAATATTTTCATTTCCCCTAGGTCTCTTAAAATCCCCTTCATCTCTAAAAACCATGTCGAAAAAAGGTCATGGAATTCATGTAGCAGGTCTATGATCTTGTCCATGGTTTCCTCATCCCAGTAGTCCCCGACATTAGAAAATTTTGGGTTCTCTCCTGACCCAATGTTGACTTTTCAGATCCTCAGTGACTTACTCATCGAGTCTGTCGGTATGTCTAGGGCTGCAACATCGTAACTTCCTTCTAAATCTATAATATTAACATTCTACATCTCATCGTCATGTTCAGGTTCCCCAAACAAGTTGTAGCATGTCATCATGGATTGGATAGAGCAGTGTGCATGTGGATCAACTGGGTATGCGACAGGGATGACTTTTAGTACTACATCATGGATGATTTGTAAAGCATTACATACCTCTAGGTTGGCGTCCTAGAAACTAAACATCTATGCAAAGAATAAAGACAACTCCTCCCAAGTGGTGATAGTTCTGCGCCACTCTGCCACTACATACTAGGATCTCAACATCTCCTCCAGAGTGTGAATGAAAGCATGGACCCATTCATCTCTAGGTCGTGATGCCCATAAAGTTTGACACTCAATCAAATGACGGGTGGGATCATTGCATCTGTCATATCTCCCAACATGATATACCTTTGAATCACCGAAGCACACCATCATCAATCTCTAGCACTGTTCCCAGTCATGGATCATCTGTTTGTGTGTCACCCACCATCGAGCAAGAGTAGCCTTTAGGGCTACATCCAGGGCCAGTATCCTTTATGGTTCAAAAAATTTCTCTTTGAATTCTTGAAAGAAATCTGATAGTCCCAGCAGTCCTTCATAAATGGGAAACTTGATAGTCTCAGTTGCAACACACCGGAAAGACTACGTAATCAACCATCATTTCTTGAATGATAATTCATGCAACCTATTTTACCAATTTTTCAGAGCATCATCAGAGTCAGAAGATGCAAAACTTGCGCTGCACCATCCAAGTTTGCCTTCGACGGTAGAATGGATATAGTATTTAGAGATGTCATAAGTATGATCCCAACTTCTACTAACTTCATCCTTTGTAGGTTCAATATATCGTCGTCCCTCCTCAGGGTCCATAGGAACAATGACCTTGACATCCTATTTTTCAAAAGTCATAACTCGTTTCTTGAAGTTGATAACTGCCATGCTATCATTAGTGCATCCAATCCCTAGAAGTACGGGATAGAAACCACATATTTGACTACTTCTATTACATCAAAGTCAACATGTGTTTTTATACCTTCAATGTCGATAACGAAGTTTGAGACGTGACCAATGAGCTGAACCTTCACCTGATTTGATCATCGCAAATGCACGGATGACCATCTCAACGCTGGATTTCCCATCAATTTCCAGGTTTGCTTGGTCAAAATGTTTACATCTGATCCAATATCTAGAATGACTGAGTCAACCTCACAATATCCGATCTAGATATTCATCCTCTTATCCTTGTCTGTCTTCCTCTTTTGAAAAGAATTCACTACAAAATCCTTCACTGCCTTATCTGGGTTGTGCAATAATGTCTCAAGGTCCTTTGCCAGCCAGCAACATACAAGTCTCAAAGAACTTCCACAAGGTACCATACTTCCACGATGGTCTTGCCTCTACAGATGGATCAAAAGCAAATGGCATATCAATAATTGCTAACTTACCCAGATTTCTCCCGATTGCATGCTTTTCCCCAAAGAAGGTGTATTCCTCTGTCCCAATGTCAAATGCCACCTTTTTCTTGCCAACGATCTGAACTTGCTGCTGTAGTCTGTCGTCTCCATTTTTCACACCAACACAAGTGACAATGCCAATGTCTACATCCTTCAATCATGGTTTGGCCTGAACTGTTGCAACTGTCGGTCCTTGATTCAGGTTCAATGGTGGGTTTTGATTCAATGGCTAATTCATTGGCTGGTTTAGAGTCTGAGGCAGGTTTCATTAGAGGAAATTTCAACTCAAAATGGGCCTTTTAACTTTTATTCAAATTCCATGTCATCATGTGTTAGCCAATGAAATTGATTTAAATTTGAAATACTATATAGGTCTTAATCACCTTTTTAATATAAATTTGGGGATAGGTATCATAAAAAAACTACTTTTTTTATTTGTATTTTTGACATATCTCCCCGTGTTTTTACTCAAATTTCAATCAGGAGAGATCGTTGGATGTGGAATGAAATTCTGCATCCAACGAGTACCCACTCGGCATACTTTTGACGGACCCTGCTACCCCAAAAACAAGAAATACATGAAAAAAATGGAATGATGATGTCATCATTNTTGATTGAAATTTGAGTAAAAACACGGGGAGATATGTAAAAAATACAAACAAAAAAGTAGTTTTTTCTTTTCTTCCTCCAGAATTAATAAATATTATTTTATTATTTTAACTATTATTTTATTATTTCATTTTAGGAGGCCCATTTTGAGTTGAAATTTCCTCTAATGTGAGTCTGAGTTTGCTGTGGGATCTGGTTCTACATTATCGGTTGGTTATGTACTTGGAACGTAGGATAATTATGATGTTGCACGTTCTGCAACTAAGGAATGTTTACAGCCTGCCATTTTGCAATCAACTGAGGGTAGTTTTCAACATTATGATCGTCAACTGTACAATATGTATACTACGCATGAGGGAACTCCCTCTGGTAGTGCCTGAATACTCCACAAGTATAACATTGTATTGATTCATGACCTCATCCTCCTCCTCGACTGAAGCCTCCTCCTTGGCCTCTGAGTCCTCCGCGGAATCATCCTCGAACTCCTCCTTACTTAAACTACAGTTGAGCCATCTGCTACTATGGTGGGTTTATTTGCTACTAGACATAGTGCATAGCTTAAACATACTGTGGCTGAGACTGAATGAGCAGCACCTGATTATATTGTGGTCACGGCACATACTGTGGTTGTGCTACAATATATGGCTGAGGTACAAACTGTGGCTGCGTTGTAGACTATTGCTACGGTTGCGCAGGGATAAACTGCATTTGGGGTGGTGGTGTATACTGCACCTGCACTGCTGCTTGTACCACTTGTTACTGCGCTTGCATTTCCTGAGGGTCCTCACATTTCACAAAATATGAATCATATGTCCTTTACTAGAGCAAATCATAAGCTCGGTAGTTTTTATCATCATGTCCTACTGACCTACAAAACATATAGTACAGATTTTCTACCTTGGTAACCATCTTCTACATGTAATTATAGTTCTCATCTCGATGCCCAAAGATCTAACATATGCGACACCATGGTATACCAGCACAGATCTACGGGTTTGGGTCTCCTGACAACAAATAATTCTGGAACGTCGGACAGGTGTCCTTCGTATGTCTATCTGCATGTCAATGGGTGCACCAAATATCATCATGATATTCATTGTTCATTTTGATATCTTGTAGTTGGAGCATCAGATTGGCCAACTACGCTTGAATCTAGTTCATTCTGACAGCAGATTCTCCTACTGGCGATGCCTCCAATTTCATCGTGGTCTCCAGAGCCTCGCTCTGTGTCGCAATATTTTGCTGCACTAGTGGCTGTCTGATATGTGGGATGAGTGCGATGATGAACCAATCCTTGTGTTGAACATCGCTCATCTGAAAACTGACCCAAGCCATCAATGTCTTAAACCGCTGATCAAACTCCCAAATCGTCTCATTGGGGAACTATTTGATCTCTTTCAAATCAGTAATGTATAGAGCCTCAGAATTTAGATTCTTGAATTCTTCAAATAACCCTGTTTGGATCTCATCCAACATTTTCATTGTACCTCTCTAAGGAACCCTTGTTAATCTCATGAACCATTCTAGTGCACGGCCCCTATGAGTAGTTTCTAGCTGGCTTTTCTTGACATCATCATCTACGATCTGTCGGGCAGTCCAGATCGCCTCGCATAAGAACCAGTATTTCTCTGGGTCATCAGTGTCATTTCCATGAAATATTAGTAGCTTCATTTTGTCACTCTCCATTCTGTTCCTTCTTCCTTCTGATGGTGCTCTATTTCTAGACAGTTGCTGACACATTGGGAAAGTCAACGCAGAATGTGTATTTTTTCCTTGTGGTGGAGTAGTGCACAGAGGTATGGGAACGTTACTGCTGGGATTTGATCATGTTTTCCTTCTAGTCATAACCTAAGACTGATCATGCTCGTTGTCACAAAAATGTCACTTCGGCCCATGTGGTTGTTCCTCACAGCATCGCACTTTGATCACAGCAGGACCTTCTCCCATCCTCTGTCTCTTCTCTCGAAACCTTGCTCCTCCCCTTGTACGACCACTTGTTTCCTCAGAAAAATTCACATTCTCACCAGAAGTCATTCCCATATACCCCTGACCTTTCCATGCATCTTTCCACTTTCTTCGCGGTGCCTACATCCTCCACACACCAGAGTTCCACTACTCTTGTTCAATCTTCATAATACTTTTTTCATAGACCAACTGCTTAATTGACAACTATAGCAATAAAAAGAATCTTCCTTGTGGTCCACTGAACAAATATCTTTCTGCTTCGCTAAATGACTTATTGGTGTCGACTACAAACTTAGTAATGTAGCCTTCCAAGATACTATCCAACCATGCTTCAACAGCCCATGATGCCTTATTGTCTATTTCTTGTAATTCTTGGACCAGCTCCAGGGTCCAGGATGTCAGTTCACTTCCTTAGAAGTGTGTTTTCTTAGAAGTGAACTTTTCCAGCCACTCATGCAAGAGGACAGAAAAATCATAAAAGAATGATTTGTGAGACACATCGTGGATATATCTATCTAACCAATGGCCCGTTAACAGCTTTGGATTCTGATTTTTGGCTTCAGCAAATTCTTGCAACTTTAGAACAAACCACCCCTCTATCTCCAGTCAAGTCGGATGCCAAAATATATCCTCATTTTAATCACAACTCGGTCCCGGAAACGAAACCATTTTTTGGAAAAACCCACCAACAAAGCCTCATTGATAGGGGTTCTCACTCTGTCAATGCCCAACCAACACAATCTCCCTGAGCACCAGCCCAGACAGGTTTTACCCTGCCTAGCAACATCCACAGAGTGGACGAATTCTCACCCCAGATGTTCAAGGCAGAGCTCTCAAAACCGAGTTTTCGGTAGTGAGGACGGAGGATATGGGGATCCGACCGGTAGACAAAATAACTATTGGATTCAAAGCTATGCAGTCGGCATTAACTCATTTCCCCAACTACAGAGTGAATCATGCATTTTCCATAGTATTTCTAGTGCAGCAGCATCATTTATAAAACATCTCAACTCATAATGCAACAAAAATGTAACAGACTAAAAATATATCGCACCAACATCAATATAGTGGAGTTGAGATAGACCATGGTGACATTATAACAGATTGCATCATCATGATAAAATAGATTGCATATTTCTAGTGCAGCAGCATCATTTATAAAACATCTCAACTCATAATGCAACAAAAATGTAACAGACTTAAAATATATCGCACCAACATCAATATAGTGGAGTTGAGATAGACCATGGTGACATTATAACAGACTGCATCAGCATGATAAAATAGATTGCAGCATCATAACAAATTAGGTCACAGTAGGAATACAAGATAAGATTTGTGCAACAACGGTCATATCATATTAATCTTGTGGAGAGGATCCAAAATACATAATTCTTCTCCAAAACCAGAGGGTGAATACATTAGGAAAAACCCAGATATATAGCAGATACAACAGGAAATTCTCCAAAACCATAAACTAATTGCACCAAACCTCATGTGACAATCATGCTCCATATAATGCCAATTCTTAGATCATGCTCAGGATACCATATCTCCCTATTCAACTGCAAAACTAGTTCTATAAATAGGCTTACGCCTTTAAATTAAGGGTCCACTTCTAACTAAATTCTAACTGCTAATGACCTATTGTCACAAAAATTGGTCAAATAATATATAAAACATTCAAAATGGTCACTAGTAGAAAATGAGAAATTGATGACTAAAAAAATGACTAAAATCAAGTTATATACGACTATTTTTGAGTCGGTGACTAATAGTAGCTAATTTCCACTATCTTATAGCTAGTCGTATTTCACTAGTCATTAATAGCTTGACTTAGTAGTCATTGATTTAGTCATTGATAGACAATGCTTTAGTCATTGATAGTCAATGATTTAGTCATTGTTTGTCATTGATAGTTAATGATTTAGTCATTGATTTAGTCATTGATGTAGTCACTGAGTTAGTCATTGATTTAGTCACCGATTTAGTCACTGATTGCAACCATTAATGACCAAATATACGACTAAATAAAATACTAGATATCAACATATTAATGATTAAGATAAATATGACTAAGATACGGGAAATTAGATACTAATAGTCGAATATATGCGAATTTAGTCATTTTTGTAGTCACAAATTTATGATAGGGCATGGAGGAATCGAACCACCAACCTCCTGCCTACAATTAGGCAGGCATTCTACCATTGAGCTAGAACCTTTAAGAAGTTGTTATTGATTTACAATGATTATATTTAAACAAATTTATGATAGATATCAATATACAAACTACATAATTATTACTATTACAACTTACCAATAACTAGTATTTATGATAAACTAATTCCTGAGAGCTATGTACAATTTTCCCCGTAACTAAAGCTAATAAAAGTACTACAAATAATCTTACCAAAGAGATTTAGTGATGAGTACCTATTCCCATTCTTCATCACTATCATTCTCATAGTCCAAATAAGAGCCCTTCCTGAAAGGATTTTGAAAACCAATGCCATCACTCCATCACGGGGTCTTCACTTGTTTACCAGTATCCTATCACGTTAGTTCATATTGTGGGTTTTAAAATTATAAAAAGTCAAATCAATATATTGCAGGTATTGAGGGGATGAGGGGTTTAAGGTGGGGGTGGGTAGGGTGGTTTCTAAGGATTGAGGTATAAAAAGGGGTGGGGAGGAATTTTTAAGTATTCAGAGGGGGTTTCAACAAAAAGAGTTTGGGTCAATATCTCTCAAAATTAAGGGTATTCTTTAATATCTCACGATCGCACGTGCTATGTGAGAGGTTCACTAAGTGAAGTCCCCATGCACTGCATCAAAAACAAAGAGTCAGAAAGAAAACTTTCCCTCTTGTGTACTGCAATATTAAGAATCCATGAGCTTCAAGGTGTTTTAGATGTTCCTCATCATGGGCTATCAGAATTAAAACACAACCTGTTTCTTTAATAATTAATAAACTTAAAACACAACCTGTTTATGCAAAGTATATTCACCTTTTCTTTGAGAAGGTTCCATAATAAGCAGGTCTATGGTTGTGATCAAACTGCAAAAGGTATGTTCTCTTATTGTGAAGCCTATTTTAGCTTTAAATCAAGTGATAAACATTCTAAGAGCTAGGCAGATTCAGAAAATTATTGCTAGTGGAGACTCGACGATTATCATTTGCAAAATTAGAGACTTGACTCCCTATGCACTGTAATGTCTTGCAAAAATGATCTCTAGACCTAGAATTCAAAGAATTGCAAGTATTTTGACTTGGGGAATTGCAAATATTGCAAGTATTTAGCATTGAATCATTTATTGTTTCAAAGGCACCATTTTGTATGGAGGAGTTATGCTTTGTGAATCATTATTCCTTGGCTATAATGGCACCTAATAGTGGATTCAATAATTAAAGAATCATGTTGCAAATATAAAGAGAAATACCCTTGCTCCTACAACATTGCGTCTTTAGAGAAATCTTTAAAGGGTTGTATATTTGGCTTCTAGGTGATGATACCAGTTATTTGAAAGGTAGGACAACTGGTTAAGCATGAATTAAACTTGGAAAAATTGCAAACTATTTGGTATAACGAAACATATATCAGCTCTGTGTCGAGATGTACATGATCTAAAATAGATTCCATGATGATTGGACAGCAGTTCAGAGAGAGAAATAACCATTGATAAGAACTGAACTTTCCTTAGAATGTATGGTCACCTAAAATAAGACTACACTAAAATTTAGATTCTAGTAAGCTTTTGATATTGACTAAACCTATTGAAAAGGTTGGAGAGACTGGTATTCTATAGTGTTCTTATAATGCATAGTTACATAAAGGCATATTCTTATCAAGATTTATGACTTTCAAAATTAAGAAATTTACTTAACCATGAAAAGCACATTTATGATGAAGCAAAGGATAGAGAAAATCACGATGAGGTTCATATTCCCCATTTGAACTGCCTATAATAAACTATTTCTTCATAAGGGTAATAAATCATGTCTCCATCCTGCTGAGTGGAATGTGAAAGTGCCCTGCCCTGATAATTTGATTATGAATTAGTTTTAAGTTCCAATTCCCTTCATGCTGTTACCACCTAAGTTGTACTTAGTGGTTTTTTATTAAGTGAGCCTAGTGAACCGGACAAGGATAACTTGTTCGGACTTCAAAAGAACTTTGGAAGTATTTCTGGGAAGTGCTTGTTGTACTATATCACTTGTTCATACCCCATGGGGGAATTGTAATAAATGTTCTAGCATGATAGTGTCTGTAAAAGACTCAGTCTCTTAGACTTTATTTGTCAATCCGATCAGCCCAGGGTGTTTTTTTCCCTTGGTTATTATTGGTTGTTGAATAAACGACTGATAATTTCTGAGTTTTTCACTCCATACCTCGAAAGTTGGGGTGGCCAGCTTGGCATTTAGGCCTATTGAGGTTATTAGAGTCTATGTGTCAATGTATAAGCATGCTAGACATCATGGTCGACTCATATGAACATGTCTAAGTCCCCCTAGCTTTTTTCAATTTTTCAATTTTTTAGTTTTTTCAGTGTTTTTTATTAAAAATTTAATTTTTCCAAAACTTAGGCTATTTTTTAATAGTTTAATTGGAAAAATTGATTTTGTAATAAAAGTGGGACAAATAATCAGTTTCAGTCATGTAGGTGCTCATTTTCAAGCTTAGAGCACCATGTAAACCCATGGACCCATTATTTCCTAGTTTTGAGTGATCTTCCATCACTCAGGTCAGAAATCCCCAAAAAATCATTTATTGATTATTTTAATTAATAAATTGATGAATAATGGAGCAAATCCAAAATCATAAATCAATGGATTCTCAGCCAATTTGATTGAAATCAGTCAGATTTGAAGCAGATTGAATGGATCTGACAAATCCTTGACTGAAGGAGGTGATCAAATCAGATCCATAGTTGATCTTCAGCATCCTTTATGGGGAGTTTTGCCCTCCCTCTCTCCTCAACACGTTTTGGCTCATCTGGATGAGTTTTGGTGGATGCTTCAGTCAAGAGGTTGAGGTGTCAGTCAGATCAGCTCTCTGATTAACAATTGCACTTAGTGAGACTCAGATTTGGATCAGTTAGACACAGATCAGGCATTGATGGACTCTCCATCAGAATATTTGGTCTATATCCTTGGTATTTGTGACCCCCCTGGGATGGATCTCCTTGTTTTTGTATATATCCAAGCATAAGCCTCCTCTTCCAGGAGTTAGAATTGAGATTGAGGTGCTGTTGCTATTGTACTGTTGTTATTGTTCATTTGAAATAAAGAGAATATTTGGAGGCAAGACGGTGTTGTGCCATTGTATGTGTGGATGATCATTGCCATTGTTTTACTGAGGTAACATGTATCTGTGTTCATGATTTACTAGTTGCTTGTAGATCCGTTGTGAAGATTGATAATAAGCTTATTATAATCTTGATAGGAAAGGTGATGTTCAATAATTTTATTGGCCATCTCTTTCCTTTAATGCATGTTTAGAGATCTAGAATAAACATGTTCTATAAGCTTATATGCATGTTATTCTGCATCTCTGTGTATGTACTAATCGGATCTCACAAGTTTTTCGGCAAGTTTTTTTATTTCAGCTGAGCTGCAGGTTCCTGGATTGGAGAGGATGCTGATCTAGTTTTCTTCTTCACTCTCTCCAAAACCTTCCAAAGGAATAGTCCCTCGACAGTCCACCTAAAAGCTCCATTATGTATCTTCAAGGCTTCAAACACTCTTTCTCTCTCTTCCTCCTTCAAAATCTTAATTTCTCTTCAAACTGGTTACATTCAAAGAGTCTTATTGGTTAGATCTGTCTCATTAAGAAAATTACATATAGATATAGATAGTAATATCCTTTCTTAATTTTATATCTCAATTTCATTTTGCATATAAATTTGTATTTTAAGAGATCTAGCTGAAATTGTCCTCTTTTTGCAAGCATTTTGATGAAAGTTTGTAGCTTGCTTTTAAGGTAGTTTCCTTTGCTGTACTTTAAAGTTTCATATTATGCAATAAAAGTGCACATCCTATTGGCTTCCCAAGCAGCAAGCCAATATCCCAAGGAAATATTGCTTTCCTTGGTTCCTTTTTGCAAAACTAGATTACCCCAACTTAACAAAATTTTACTAAAGTTTTTTCGGTAACTAGTGTAGTAACCCAAAACACTTTCAAAGTGTGTTTGGGCACATTTTATTTTGATTGATTTCTATTTTTAAGCGGGTCCAACAAAAAATAGAAGGAGACTCTTCCAAAATTCCAACTCTTGGACGAATCAGAGCTTCTCGGAAGCTTCCCCCACCACCTTGTTTAATTCTAGCTTGTTACAAGCTTGTTGTAAGCTTTTGGATCCCAGATAAAAAGGACCAAAGTGCATCAATTTTAATTTTATGATATTATAAATCTCTGCTAATAAAAATAAAAGGTCCTTTCGAATAGGCTCTTTCGAGCCTATTAACCATCCCCCCTTGGGGGGATTTGCGTCGGTGTCAATTTTTTAACTTTTTGTTCATATCCTTTCAAAATAGCATAACTCTAATCTCCAGGGTAGTATACTTTGATTCATTATCAATTTCATATTCCATATTTGATATTTCAAAGTAATCTTAATACTTACCCCATGACTTCCAAATTGACCCGAAAGGGGAAAGAGATGCGTGGTAGGACTAACTAGAAAATCGGAATTGTGTATCTGTGTTTTCCTTCTCATCATTTGTTTCTTCATCTATTATAAAATTAACCCCTCCTTAATTCCCCGATTGAGATCCACTTGGATCGAAAGAGGTTCTTGGAGGGTTTCCTTTTTAATAAGAACACCCATTTTAAAATTTACTAAAATTGATAAGACTATGCTGTGTATGCTTTTCAATTGGCTGTGGCTCGTCTGATCAGTCAAGCTATATAAAAAGAATTTGAGTGACTAGAATAATTAGGACTCACTCTCCCAAATTTACAAACCATCAGGTGAAAATCCAACACCTAGATCAAACCATTACGGTGGCAAAATACCCAAAGGAAGCAAGAACTCCTGAAAAGTGACCTCGGGGCGTCGATCTCTATCACACCCTAATGGGTGCGTTAGGAACAATAGCCCCAAAGAATCCATTCAGCCCACATATTCCTTGTGGGTTTCTGTGAAGGTTTAGTTTTGGACATACTCCAAGTACTCTCAGGTATATCTGGAGTCCACCCCTTCGCCTAATTTTAATCAACTCACACCTCACATTAACTTAAAATGTACCAAGAGGCAATTGTAAAACATTCACTCCAAGCACATGCAAGTACATTGATTTTATTTTGACTCCATTCTAAGGCACTACTTATTTTCTTGCTTCATCTATCTATCTATCTATCTATCTATCTATCTATCTATCTATATATATATATATATATATATATATATTGTGTCTCAGCATTGTGCTTTCGTGCGCTCATTTTTGTATCTTGTCATCTTTGATTGTTTATGGTTAAATTCCAAACTCCTAAGTAACTCATTCAATTTAACATCACTGTACTAAGTATTTTAGCCTTAGTAACTTAATAGGGTCTACCCCCCTTCGCTTCGTTAGGAGTTGAGCCTAAACGGAGGAGTCAAGAACAAGGTGACAGGCTTGACTCAAGACTTTCCCCCAAGGACACACCAAGTGGCTTGAAGATTTTTGCCACGTGACCCAAGTGTGTGAAAGGAGGCAACATTTTTTGGCGCCGTTCCCGGGGATAAGTCTTTTTATTTCCAAGTACGACTTTTGTTTTCTTCCTTTTTGTTTTTTCTTTGTTTGATGAATGTTTAGAGTAGATCTTTAGTTTTCATCTGGCGACTCCACTGAATTTTTTCCAGTTTTTATTTTTACAAAGAAAAGAAAAAATAAAATAAAAATTTGTGAAAAGATTTATAAATGCTTATTTTTCTTTTTCATATGGCGACTCCATTGAAGGGATGAAACCCCATTATCTCATAAACTTGTGAAGTTTTGTTTTGTGTAGATGAGCCCATGCAACATGTTAAAAGATTTAAAGCTTATCACTTGAGAGCTCCACCTTTTCAGTACAAATTTTAATGGTTATATCAAATGCATACTATTAATTTTTGATATGGATGAATTAAAGGAGAAGTATGGTGCCCAGTTAACTGGAATGTTTCAGCCTATCAATTTCTCAAACATCCCGGGTTTTCCTAACTGTTGTAATGGTTTTTGGGATGCATATAACTGGCTTCCGACATTTCATGGAAATTATGATGATTCGGCCATCTGGCATGTCAAATCTTTCCTTCAGTTGATTGTTGACTTCAATATTCTTCATGAAGACTATATGATGGAAATGTTTGCTAGTAATTTTTGGGGTGAGGCTTGTTGTTGGTTCTATCAAGGCCTTCCTAATAAATGTATAACTTCTTTTCCAAGCTTCCTTTGGATGTTTTTAGAGCAGTGGCATGATGGTAGGGGTAGTATGAATGGTTTAAAAAAGTTCCTTGAAAAGATCTGTACCTTCTACCTATCTGGGATAGAGTATCACATGGAAACATATGATGGACCTTTTTCCATGATACAAAGTATTGAAGACTTGGAATCACTTCTGGGACATTTAAGTGAAGAGGAGGTTCATGATACTCCCATCAAAAAGCATCATGGTAGTTATTTAAGAAAGGAAGCAATTAAGCATCTTCTTAAAGAATATGATGTATCTCTCAATACACAACACGATTCTGAGGAAGGGAAAATCCAAGATGATCCTATTGAAGAGCTTTAGGAGGAGTCCATGATGGAACACATTGTTGAAGACTCTCCTCATGTCACCATAGTTGAGAACATTGAAGGTTTGAGGTATTCTCAAGTGTGTTGCAATGTTGATATTTTTCTAGAAATCCACCTAGAGAAACCCACTGAGCAACACATCCCAAGTGGTCCCATTGAATATGTCCAAAAAGTATCCTTAATTGAAGATAACATTGAAGATCCTCTTTATGATATCATAACATAAGCCTATAAATAATCCTATGATAAGATTAGTACAGTGTGTGGTGACACTAGACCTTGTTCTCCTCATGTTGATGAAGGTTTGGAAAGTTTATTGCCTTGTAACATTTTATGTGAAGAAGATTGTTATGAATACAAGGAAGACATGGATAGGCAGGAGCATGATGCCATGGATGAAGAGTCCCACACATATGACATGGATGGGAATGATGATTATTGGAATTTCATATATAATCCAAATTTTGAAAATCTTATGGAAAATCCCATCGAGGATATGTCCGACAAGGGGAGTGTCTATTCAAAAATTTGTGGAAGTCCAATCTACGATACGTCCATAGAGGGGAGCATAGATCTGGATGTCTGGGAAAACTTTAGTATGAAAGAGGAGCATTCAAAATTTTCATGTGATCATTCATATTCATATCATGCAGAGCAGCAAAAGGGTATTAGTAATGAAGACATTGAGAAACAGTATTGTGAAAAGTCAGATGTGATGCAGTCAGTGGAATATCAGTCTCAGCCATCTTTTTCACATATAGAGGTTCCTTATGATTTGGAGCTACTTGGGGCTTGTGCAACGAGTTATCATTTGATAAGCCCCAATGATCAGTATGATGATATAGTCAGTCTACCTCATCGTTCTGATTGGTATATCAATCCTATCTAGTCATGGATAGAAGCATCCTGCATGCGCACATACAAGTTGGGGAAGAATTTTTATGACATTATTCATGCCTATGATCTCCCATCCATCCTTCCCATTCTAAATCATCACGCAGGTTTGCAATTTCTGAATAAGGTATCCTTACTTTGGCTGGTAACCAAAGACAAGGAAATTTGTTTTTATGTTAATAAAATGGTTAGGTGGTTACATTGGATTTCTGATTACACTTAACCTTTTTCATATCATGCTTAGAGTAGGAAAATAATCTCCTTGAAAGAGAGCATTTACTTTCTGCATTTCTATTTTATACTTAGCTATAATAAAACTTTGTTTTTTTTAGTTAGTTACATTTATGTTGTTTAAATAAATCAGCTTAATGGTTCATTTGGTTTTTTATAAAACTTGTGCTACTGAGGTTTTTCTTTTCAAGTTGAGATGTTTTTACAGGGTATATAAACCAGAGATTCTAGTGTTCTCATATCCTCTCCTTGCCTTAAACACCATATCGATCACACGTCCCATAGTTGGAGCCAGAATGTTACCACCTAAGTTGTACTTAGTGGTTTTTTATCAAGTGAGCCTGGTGAACCGGACAAGGATAACTTGTTCGGACTTCACAAGACCTTTGGAAGTACTTCTGGGAAGTGCTTGTTGTACTATATCACATGTTCATACCCCATGGGGGAATTGTAATAAATGTTCTAGAATGATAGTGTCTGTAAAAGACTCGGTCTCTTAGACTTTATTTGTCAATCCGATCAGCCCAATGTGTTTTTTTCCCTTGGTTATTATTGGTTGTTGAATAAACGACTGATAATTTCTGAGTTTTTCACTCCATACCTCCAAAGTTGGGGTGGTCGGCTTGGCATTTAGGCCTATTGAGGTTATTATAGTCTATGTGTCAATGTATAAACATGTTAGACATCATGGTTGAGTCATATGAACATGTCTAAGTCCCCCTAGGTTTTTCCAATTTTTCAATTTTTTAGTTTTTTCAGTGCTTTTTATTAAATTTTTAATTTTTCCAAAACTTAGGCTATTTTTTAATAGTTTAATTGGAAAAATTGATTTTGTAACAAAAGTGGGCAAAATAATCAGTTTCATTCATTTAGGTGCTCATTTTCAAGCTAAGAGCACCATGTAAATCCATGGACCCACTATTTCCTAGTTTTGAGTGATTTTCTATCACTCAAGTCAAAAAGCCCCAAAAAATCATTTATTGATTATTTTAATTAATAAATTGATGAATAATGGAGCAAATACAGAATCATAGATCAGTGGATTCTTAGTCGATTTGATTGAAATCAGATAGATCTGAAGCAGATTGACTGGATCTAACAAATCCTTGACTGAAGGAGGTGATCAAATTAGATCCATAGTTGATCTTCAGCATACTTTATGGGGAATTTCTCCCTCCCTCTCTCCTCAACAAGTTTTGGCTCATCTGGATGAGTTTTGGTGGATGCTTCAGTCAACAGGTTGAGGTGTCAGTCAGATCAGCTCTCCAATTGACAATTGCACTCAGTGAGACTCAGATCTGGCTTAGTTAGACACAGATCAGGCATTGATGGACTCTCCATCAGCATATTTGGTCTATATCCTTGGTATTTGCGCCCCCCTGGGTTGGATCTCCTTGTTTTTGTATATATCCAAGCATAAGCCTCCTCTTCCAGGAGTTATAACTGGGATTGAGGTCCTGCTGCTATTGTACTATTGTTATTGTTCATTTGAAATAAAGAGAAGATTTGGAGGCAAGACGGTGTTGTGCCATTGTATGTGTGGATGATCATTTCCATTGTTTTACTGAGGTAACCTGTATCTGTGTTCATGATTTGCTAGTTGCTTGTAGATCCATTGTGAAGATTGATAATATGCTTATTATAATCTTGATAGGAAAGGTGCTTTTCAATAAGTTTATTAGCCATCTCTTTCCTTTGATGCATGTTTAGAGATATAGATTCAGTATGTTCTATAACCTTATATGCATGTTATTCTGAATCTCTGTGTATGTGCTAATCATATCTCACATGTTTTTCGGCAAGTTTTTTTATTTCAGCTGAGCTACAGGTTCCTGGATTGGAGAGGATGCTGATCTAATTTTATTCTTCACTCTCTCCAAAACCTTTTAAAGGCATAGTCCCTCGACATTCCACCTAAAAGCTCCATTGTGGATCTTCAAGGCTTCAAACACTCTTTCTCTCTCTTCCTTCTTCAAAATCTTAATTTCTCTTCAAATTGGTTACTTTCAAAGAGTCTTATTACTTAGATCTATCTCATTAAGAAAATTACATATAGATCTAGATAGTAATATCCTTTCTTAATTTTAGATCTGAGTTTCTTTTGGCATATAAAGTTGTATTTTAAGAGATCTAGCTGAAATTATCCTCTTTTCGCAAGCATTTTGATGAAAATTTGTAGCTTGCTTTTAAGGTAGTCTCCTTTGCTGTGCTTTAAAGTTTCATATTATGCAATAAAATTCCACATCCTATTGGCTTCCCAAACAACAATCCAATATCCCAAGGAAAGCTCGCTTTCCTTGGTTACTTTTTGCAAAACTAGATTACGCCAACTTAACAAAATTTTACTTAAGTTTTTTCGATAACTAGTGTAGTAACCCAAAACACTTTCAAAGTGTGTTTGGGCGCATTTTATTTTGATTTCTCACTATTTTTTAGTGGGTCCAACAAAAAAGAGAAGGATACTCTACCAAAATTCCAACTCTTGGACGAATCGGAGCTTCCTGGAAGCTTCCCCCACCACCTTGTTTAATTCTAGCTTGTTCCAAGCTTGTTGTAAGCCTTTGGATCCCAGATAACAAGGACCAAAGTGCATCAATTTTAATTTTATGATATTATAAATCGCTGCTAATAAAAATAAAAGGTCCTTTCGAATAGGCTCTTTCGAGCCTATTCACCATCCCCCCTAGGGGGATTTGCGTCGATGTCAATTTTTTAACTTTTTGTTCATATCATTTCAAAATAGCATAACTCTAATCTGCAGGGTAGTATACTTTGATTCATTATCAATTTCATATTCCATATTTTATATTTCAAAGTAATCTTAATACTTACCCCAAGACTTCCCGATTGACCCGAAAGGGGAAAGAGATGCGTTGTAGGACTAACTAGAAAACCAGAATTGTGTATCTGTGTTTTCCTTCTCATCATTTGTTTCTTTATCTATTATAAAATTAACCCCTCCTTTATTCCCCGATTGAGATCCACTTGGATCAAAAGATGTTCCTGGAGGGTTTTCTTTTTAACAAGAACACCCATTTTAAAATTTACTAAAATTGACAAGACTCCGGTCTGTATGCTCTACACTTGGTTGCAGTTCATCTGACCAATCAAGATGTATCAAAAGCATTTGAGTGACTAGAATAATTAGGACTCACTCTCCCAAATTTACAAACCATCAGGTGAAAATCCAACACCTAGATCAAACCATTACGGTGGCAAAATACCCAAAGGAAGTGGGAACTTCTGAAAATTGACCTCGGGGTGCCGATCTCTATCACACCCTAATGGGTACGTTATGAAAAATAGCCCCAGAGACTCCATTCAGCCCACATATTCCTTGTGGGTATCCGTGAAGGTTTAGTTTTGGACATACTCCAAGTACTCTCGAGTATATCTGGAGTCCACCCCTTTGCCTAATTTTGATCAACTCACACCTCACATTAACTTAAAACATACCAAGAGGAAATTGCAAAAAATTCACTCCAAGCACATGCAAGTACATTGATTTTATTTTGACTCCATTCTAAGGCACTGGTTATTTTCTTGCTATATATATATTGTGTCTTAGCATTGTGCTTTCGTGCGCTCATTTTTGTATCTTGTCATCTTTGATTGTTTATGGTTAAATTCCAAAATCCTAAGTAACTCATTCAATTTAACATCACCTGACTAAGTAGTTTAGCCTTAGTAACTTAATAGGGTCTACCCTCATTGGCTTTGTTAGGAGTTGAGCCTAAACAGAGGAGTCAAGAACAAGGTGACAGCCTTAACTCGAGACTTGCCCCCAAGGACACACCGAGTGGCTTGAATATTTTTGCCATGTGACCCAGGTGTGTGTAAGGAGGCAACACAGGCCCTATGGCATGTTTATGCCTTCCACTCTGACTCCCCACGTGGGATGCGTTGCGTCTTCAATGGAATATAAGAGCCTCACTAAGACTTGGGTCTCGTATTTTGGTGTAGGATTATATTTACAAGTACAAAGTTCAAGGTTCATGAAGAATTGTTCAAAACCTACCATTAGTACAACATTATAACATAGGTTATGTTTATGTGGGAGGATAGAGGTAGGGAAGAGAAGATGGTAAGAGTAAGAGAGGGTTTGACCTCCCCAATTACGTTTTTTACTTGCCAAGTTGAAGAGGTTCAGTGTAGAAGTCAACTTCAGCACTATGGACACTGAAGAACTCAGAGCAAGGGCTATGGATTCCATGCCCAACAAAGAGAGGAAGAGAAAGCAGCCACCACTACACCCACTCTCATCTAGGAAATTTATTTCCACAAATAATTTGTTCGACAGAAATGGGACACAACTACAAATTTCTAGTGCACTATCAGTTCCATTATGTGGCCGCAAGGAAAATGATGTCTTCTTATCTAGTTCACAATATCTACATCCTTCTATTATATCTCCTACAGCAGAAGAGAAAGATGATAACCTTGTGATTAGATTCTTTGATGGAGACAGTGACAGTGATGGTGAAGAACAGAGTTAGAGAGTGGATTGAAGTGAGAAAGATGGATCATCAAGGGAAAATACAAGTGGGACTTCTACAAGACAATTACTTGCATCTTCTTCACAGATGGCTACAACAACATTGCAACAAACCCCAGGGATGCGGAAGCAAATGGCTATGGTGCACAAGTGGTTAGCTGCATTTTGTAAAACCATGTAAAGTGCAGTGCAAGTCTGTGGGGTGACTTCTATGGGGTCTGGAGAGGGTCCACCTAGGCAGTCATCCTGTAAAAAAAGCCTATTGTTGGCCACAATAGTTCAATTGTCTAGAAACATGCTTTCAATCCCGGCTCATATATAACTAAACCCAGTGGCACTGACTTGGAGAACTTGAGAAAGCAAATTGAAAAGAAATAGAATGGATTGAAGATCCAGAGGCATATTCGATCAAGAAAGGGACAATATACAAGATCAATTCCAAGTGGAACATTCCATACAACTGGTATTGCATATTCAACAACTATGAGTAGCAGGGGGGAATATTCTATCAATCCAACATTTTCTAAGTTAACAGAAGGTGCACCTGTTAAATAAATTAGTGAAGAAAAACAAAAAATCCCAAATGTTATATTGCAAGAACTTGAACCTAGTTTTAAGTTTAGTACAAGTAGTCTTCAACAATAAAGGTGGCAGATTCCAAATGTTGATATTGATCATAGTTGTACAAAGGATGGTTCCAAAAATGGGGTTTTTACTGGGAAATCACATGCTGCATGTTCCAAAAGATCAGTTGCAAAAGTTAACCCTTCAGGGAAGAAACATCTAAAATATGCTGTGAGTATCAATGAAGAACACATAAGAGATACTCCTGCACTTCCTAATTCGATTTAGGAACATTGTACAAGGGTGGAAAATAATAAGAGCCCTACTGAATTCAGCATGAGTATGCCTGCAGAAATATTAATACCATAAAACCTTTCAAAGCATGTAATTTCTGAGGATTTTGATCATACATATAACTATAATTTCTTAAAAGGGGAAGGAAGTAGGAAACGTAAGTTGGAGGATGTTAGTCCAGCAAGGGGTTAGTCTTTTTTTGGAGATGCATCTCAGGTGCATCAAAAACGTTGTTCAATTGAAGGTTTTGAACAAAAGGCTGATATTAGAAATTTGTAGGCCACATCAGTAGAAAGTGAAGATTTTTTCTTGGGAAAAGCACGCATGCAATTTCAAGAGATTGGGAAACAGGCTTTGAATAAAACAATTAAGGTTGCACATATTGACAATGGTATTCACAATTCTAAGTCAGGTGTTGAGTGAACAATTGGGAGTGACTTGATGGACGCTAAAGAATGCATAGACGGAACTGGTGGTCATCCATTCATTCAAGAGGTTAGCTTCAATATCTCGCATAGCATGTAGTTAACTCCCACAGAACCTGTTTGTCAAAATAAAAATGATGTGGAAACCTCTGCTATTGTTCCTAGTCAAATGGTATCTTAGTTAGGGACCTTGTGTCGATGCAAGCAAGGAATTAGGGTTGGGCCTTTCCCTAAGAAGACAATGGAAGCTAGGATTTCAGAGAAACCATAGAGGAGCAAAGGGAGCACTTGTTCCAATCCTATTTTTATCAAATTATAAGCATTTTTATTATCTTATTTGTTTTTTATTGATTCGTGGGGAGTTACCCAATAAAAAACCAAACCCACAGTCACTTTACGATGAGGAAAGAAAACCCAACACAACTATTTCTATCATGATCAAGTATTAGGAATGCCTTTACTGGAATAATCCCCACCACAATTGTTTTCTATTAAGATTGACCAAAATTAACATTTGTTGAAGATTTATTGAAGTTCCTATCCTAATTTTGATCATGTTCCCACCATTTAATACGAGTATCAGGAATGCAGCCATTAATCTAGATGTTTGGCTGCTCCAACAATATAGAAAAGACAGGATCACTAGAATCAACGTAGTTTGGGAAAATATTAAGGAAAATGAGGAAATTAAACATGGAATTTGACAGATTTTAAACCAAACAATCAGTTACCTCTACATGCCGATGTCCTCTATTTTAATTTTCCGTTATTTACTCTTCTAAACTACTCTTTGAGGTGGGCGAACATTAAATATTTAACCTAACTTAGATACAAATACTTCTACACATAGTGTTGGAACTTAAATACAAACACTGATACACATATTGCTAGAACTTAAATAGAAATAATGCTACTACACATATTGCTGGAAATCACTACAGCAACATACATTAAACACAATTCAATTTCTCACAGCACAACATTCTAAAATAATACTCCAATTTCTAACACTCCCATCTATTAGGTCCAGTCAAAAAACAGTTTAAAACATAGCTAGGAAGTTTTGAAAGAAGGATAAACATGGACAGGTTCAAAATTAAACCAGTCTAACAGTGTTATGGAAAATGAAGAACTAGCTCCAGTGATTTAATAATTAAACATAATGATTTATGCTCTTGATGGAAATGAAGGACACATAAAAGAACAAAAGTTTGAATGAAAATATAACAAGTGCAGCATATTATAGACAAATAGAAAATCAAAAGGATTTGTAGAGATATACCTTTATCAGAAGTATTTTGTTTTGGATTCAATTTTTTTTGTCGTTTGGACTTGTGTATTCCCGCTACAACATCATTCCCCTTCATTTCTTGATGTAATATGCTTGTGCCTACTTGAATTTTTTTTAGAGACTATTGACCTACATCATTTAAACTCTTGCTCTTAATAGAGCTCGGTTTACTCTTTTTTGCATGATTCCTCAATGTTAAAACTAAATATCCATTTAGTTGATTCTATGTCCCATTTTGCTCCAAACCAAGCCATGATTACTACATATCAACACTATGTACATCCATCAATTACAGTTACCTAGGATATGTATGAACAAAATTAGTCAAGCACATGCAAAAATATTATAAATGGACAAATAGAAGAAAACAATATGGTTTAGACCTTCCTTAATTTCTATACTCAGATATATAATACGATCACACTTTGTCTCTTAGGAGAAAAGTCACTAACAAAACAATGGACATACATGAGAGAGATATATATAGGTAGTTGTAGGGCAGAGTGAGACAAATACAGACCACAAAGTCACGGATCAAAACTGTCAACCTCAAAACATATATAAAAAACAAAAAAAAAATATTTTCATTTGCAGGAGTTGTCGACCCAACAGCTCTCCACCCACAAAACTCAAAATCCCTAATTAAGGTTCTACACCCAGCTTGATGAGATTCAAACCAGATTTAGTTAATTGCTTTAGGCCTTTCTGGCCACAAACAACTACACCTAAATGGACTAAATTTTTAACAGCTACACTTATTGCCTCATGGCTTGGGGCTTGAGCTCCAAACTCCACTCAGCGCAGCTAGGATTTCTTCTCTTAGCTTTTACATACCTCAAATATTGTCACTGTCTTCTCTAGAAGGACATCATGGATAGTCCTAACGTGTGCCCATAACTGCCTCACATCCACAAAAATGGCTCAAATTGAATGCAGAGGCTGCTAGAAGGTGAAACACACCCAATAATGTTCAAAACAATACCCATATTGGCTTAATTCTTGTTGTAACTTGTTGTTATAGGGCCCAAAACTACCTAGATATGAGGTACATGGGCTGTTCATTTCCTTTCATTATCCACAGGTGGCATGGATTTCCCAGAATTCGTTTTACAAGTAAGAAAAATACAACATCATACTTTAGACTTTCCTAGAAAACTCAGAAACCAACCCATAAACCCTCATGAAAAGTTAAGTGAACACCTTATGGGAAACAATCTGCATGAACCCTCAATGTCGAAACTAAATATCCATTCAGTTGATGCTATGACCCATTTAGGGAAGAGTGAGAAAAATATAGTCCACAAGATCACGGATCAATACTGTCAACCTCAAAAAATATATAAAAAAACAAAAAAAACTATTTTGCATTTGCAGTAGCTGTCAATCCAACTCTAGACCCAATAGCTCTCCACCCAGAAAACTCAAAATCTCAAAGAAAGACAAAAAAATCATTACCACAGGGAGAACAGAATGAGCCCAGACAACTTATCTAGGAGGCCTCTTGGGTGGAACAAACACACCCCAGGGGAATCAAAACAAGAATATATTGCTAGCTAATACAAGAGGAAAGGATAAAGAGTCCCATACTCGAAAAGGGAAAAAAATGAGTATGCCACAAATACTGGAAAAAACTCTTAAAAGAGTTGTATCAATCCTTCCTCAATAATTTCTCCTTCCCAAAGTTCTGAGAAGGAGAGAAGACCAGCCTTCATATCAAGTGCTTCCTTGGATAAGCGGTCTGCACTCATATTGTGCTCCCTGTAGACATGCCTAAAGCCAAGGGATAATAAAGCCTATTTGATAGACAAGACCCACAATACTGACACACAATACCCACAAGAAAATACCCACAATATCGATGTGTACAATAAAGGTGGGGAAACAACCATTTTACCCACAAGACGAAGGGTAAACATTTTATCTTCTATCTCAAGGTATAGTCCATATGTGTTTTGTACAATAATTCTAAGTTTAATCATCATCGTATAAGGAAGGTCATTTATTTCAACTTAACACTCCCAGAGGTCCTTGTGTTAAAGTTGAAGCATCCAAGGACAATCAATAACAGCAGTAGTAATAAATTAATGAACAAGTTAAAATAACATACGTAAAGGAAAGAACAACGTGGTAACATATATAACATAATTT
Organism: Pseudotsuga menziesii; assembly: GCA_001517045.1. Classification (NCBI taxonomy): domain Eukaryota; kingdom Viridiplantae; phylum Streptophyta; class Pinopsida; order Pinales; family Pinaceae; genus Pseudotsuga; species Pseudotsuga menziesii. Next base: position 640,184 of record LPNX011099632.1, read on the forward strand.
TCATTTCTTTCAACTTAACACTCCCAAAGGTCCCTATGTTAAAGTTGAAGCATCAAAGGACAATCAATAACAATAGTGGTAATAAATTAATGATGAAGTTATTGCTAATGGAGACTCGACGATTATCATTTGCAAAATTAGAGACTTGACTCCCTATGCATAGTAATGTCTTGCAAAAATGATCTCTAGACCTAGAATTCAAAGAATTTCAAGTATTTTGACTTGGGGAATTGCATGTATTGCAAGTATTTAGCATTGAATCATTTACTGTTTCAAAGGTACCATTTTGTATGGAGGAGTTATGCTTTGTGAATCATTATTCCTTGGTTATAAGGGCACCTAATAGTGGATTCAATAATTAAAGAGTCATGTTGCAAATATAAAGAGAAATACACTGCTCCTACAACATTGTGTCTTTAGAGAAACCTTTAAAGGGTTGTATATTTGGCTTCTAGGTGATGACTAAGTCACCTGGTTCGAGTTCGTGTTCGAATTCAGTGACCTTGAAATTCAACAAAAAATCAGCACTTGAAATTTTGGTGATAAAAATCAACATAAAATTTGGCATTAAGTTTGAATGACAAAAGAGTATGAAAATTCTCAATAAAATTTATTATACTTATTAAACTATGAGTATGAACATTAAACATGTCAACAATGAACATAATAGTCCTAGAATCATAGAAATAATGAACACATCAAAATTGAATGAAGTATGAACAAGATAATTATTAAATCATATAAATAAAAATATGGCAACATAAATTATTAAAACATATATTTTGAAAACATGTTCATATGACATAAAGTGATAAAACATAATATTAAATTGTCATCAATATTTATGCTACCAACTATTAATAGAACTTAGTTTCTTTTTAGAACGTCTTGTATGACAAGTGTAGTATTAAGATTGAAGTAACTGTTCTGTTCAGAATGGTTCTAAGTCATTGTTCTGTTCAGAATGGTTCCATTTGGTGGTTATTGTTACTTTTAATCCAGATTGTTCCTATAAGCTCCATACATTTGGAAATGTAATCTATGATGTAATTGCATGCTTTTTTTTTAATGAAAATTTTTTATATTGATTTTTCAAAGGTGAAATCAAAATATACATCCACTAGCCATTACGGCTCAAAAATAAAAGATGGAGTTTTCATTGTACAGTCAGTAATTAATAGAGTCTTTTAAATATGAAAATCCTCCAGGATTTCATAACACCCATCCTGTACACAATATAAATTTATCGGACAGAGACAATCAGAAAAAAATAAATATTGCTTGGCACCAACAGTTGGACAATGGAGCTCTGCATTTTTGCCATCATGCCTCACGAGGACTAGAAGACTGGTCACTGAAGTGGAGTCTGCAGCGGCTACGAATCACAATTCATGGGCATCAGGTGATGATGCTAAATGTTGAAACTTGAATGAACTTCTTGAAAGCATTAAGACAAATTATTGTGGAATATCACCTTCACCTACATTTTGTATTCTATATGTTTTAAGCCCATTTATATCACCTTTCACTTTGCTTGAATTCATGAATTTGTTGTTTTCTATTTACATCTCTGAGCATCAAGAAGAAAAAGCCTTTGCGCCTGGTCCAAAACTCCCCTATGCCCATGTTAGGCTCTATTTTACAACAGTAGCAATTAAAATGTTCCTTTCCTACCTAAAACAAGCTAAGGAAGATATTGTTGTTCATCAGTTCTTTTGGGATATGGATGGTCAAAGGTTTGATGCAAATGTGGTTGGAGAAGTGTATAAGAAAGTGATCTTACTGTTCACTCAAACATCTAGAAAATGAAGTTTTTCCTTCAGGATTGGTAATTCAAGTGATTTATAGCTATGATGTTATTATACGATAGAATGGTGAGGCTCATCTATGGGTGAAGGACACTAACTAAGAAAAAACAGTCAGCAGAAAAGCAATCTACTGTCAAGAGGTGGCATTTATGCATTGCAGACTCCTTTTGATTTACCAAAGTAGGTTAAATTCCATATGATGCAAAAATTGTAGAGGTAGTTTTGATTAGGATGTAGAGAATATGAAATTCATAGAGTTGGTGTATTACTTAAATTTGATCATAGCAGGTTTTGCTCATAAAGCAAACAAGCTCAGAACAAGTAAAGAACAAAACTCGATAGACAAATATGCCAGATCAAGGGTTGTTGCAAAGATATTTAAGGATGACAGAGTGTTCAACAGAGGATTTGGATTAGTTCAAATCCCTCCAAATTAGGCATTAAATATGGATTTGAACAAGTGCATTTCAAGTACATTTACAACATGAGCATCCTATTGATAGAGATCGTAGTCATCATCAGCTGATTAAAACACAAGCATCGATAAAAAATGCCAAGTACCTAGTCATGAGGAGACAGATTCCTCTAAATCTGAGTTTTATATTAGTTTGTATTATTTCTCAGCCTCCAACATATCAACTCATTAATGAAGCTTATTTACAGTTGATTTTGATGAAAACAATACAAGATTTGAAGCCATGAAATTAGCAGTCAAGCACTAGTTCCATATTTAGTGGGATTTATCCAATATCTTCATGGATCAAACAACAATCAAGTGTCATTAAAATTTGATTCTAAATGGTTTTTCATTAAATAGAGAATCATTCCCAGATTTGAAGACATTTTTTCAAAGTTGAAAACATAGCATATAGCAGACAATCAATAGTTAAAGGGAGATTATCATAAATTCATGGATAGTCAAAGAGATATCCCAGATTTAGTGGCAAGAGTTCTCTAGCAATTCAAACAACTCAAGACAATTGGTAGTTGTGCTAAATTTAGTTTATTTGGTGATTTTTAATTGATTTTGTTCCCTAAAATTAGATGCAATATGTTGATGTAATTTTCAAGGAGGATAGCATTTGATTATTATATAACAAGTAATCATTTATCATAGTATAATGCTAACATGGGATATCCAATCCCCAAAAAGTAATCATTGATCATAGTAGAATGCTAACATGGGCTAGACAATCCCCAACAAGACTAAAGGATTAAACTGCATCTTTCCACATACAAGACCCATTTTGATGATTTTGTCCCTTTTTTTAATCTTTTCTTCTACTGTGAGAGGCTTTATGAGTTTATGAGTAATCACTTTTTCCCATAGACCCGCCCCTTTTATAAGTCTCCAAATACCTTTTGCTGCTAGTGATTTGGCAAACCAATCTGGATTTTTTAATCCCCATCCTCCCATGTCTTTGGGTAAAGATATTTTCTGCCATACAACCTAAGGGAAATTCTTACCACCAACCCATAGGAATATGAATCTTATATTTCTTATTTGCTCTAAAGTTTCCTTATGAACATATGTAAGAGAAATGCATAAAATTGTTATAGCTTCGAGCATAGCTTTCACCAATACCAATCTTATAGCCCTAGAAATACATTTGTTACACCATAGATTCAGCTTCCTTTCCACCTTCCCAACAAGCAAAGTCCAATTAGATTTGGAATAGTAATTAGGTTTTAATATGAAGCCCAAATACTTAAGTCCATCCTATAGTGCAAGGACAACTATAAATCATTATGTGGATTGATTCTCCATGCACTAAATCTCCCTAAAATTAACAAAAATCTTCCAGATATCCTCAAAATATCACTTCATCAGAATTACATGAAATCAACCATCCTTTACAAAATATGGCTAAAACTCCTTGGAAAGATAAAATATGCAATATATTTTTTACAAGAAGCACTAAAATGGGTATGGTGAAGAGGATTTAAAACTATTTGGTCAAATGCATCAGGATGGAATCAATCCAAATTGTATCACCTTTACATGTGCTCTGGGTGCAAGCACCAGCTTGGAAGCTTTGAAACAGGGTAACCAGATTCAAAGACACATCATCAAAGCCGGATTTTAGTCCTATTTTTTTGTGGGTAATTCCCTTATCACCATGCATGCAAAATGTGGAAACTTAGAAGATGCATACCATCTATTCCATAGCATACCTAAGAGAGATTTGGTTTCATGGAATTCTATTATCACTGGATATGTTGAACATGGGTATGGAAAAGAGGTCCTTCAGTTGTTCAAACAAATGCTAAAGGAAGGCATTGATCTAGACCACATTACATTTATTAGTGTTATGTCTGCATGCAGCCATACAGGTTTAGTCAATGAGGGCTGAAAGTACTTCAAATCCATGATTAAGGATTACAATATTGTGTTAGGAATTGAGCACTATGCATGTATAATTGACCTTCTTGGCCGATCAGACCTCCTGAATGAAGCATAGGACTATATCAATACTATTCCATATGAACCTAATGCAGGTATCTGAGGAGCATTGCTTAGTGCTTGCAGGATCCATGGTAATCTGGAGTTAGCAATACGTGCTGCAGAATTGTATGTGTTGCTTCCAAATATCTATGCCACTGTATGTGTTGCTTTCAAATAACTATGCCACTATGGAAAGGTGGGAAGATGTAGGAAAGGTGAGAAAAATGATGAAAGATAGGATAATTAAAAAGAATCCAAGATGTAGCTAGATGGAAGTCAAGAATATAGTGCATTCATTCATAATAAATGATAGTTCACACCCACAAATTAGGGAAATCCATTCATTATTGGAGGCCATGTCTATGAATATGAAGGATGCAGGGTACGTTCCCAACACAAACTTTGTGCTTCATGATTTGGATAATGAGGACAAGGAACAATCTATCATTCACCACAATGATAAGTTAACTATTGTTTTTGGGCTTATGAGCGCCCCAATTGGTACACTCCCAATGCAAATAATAATTCAAATAAATAATAGACTCCCAAAGAATAATTCAAATAAATAAAATATTTTCCATCAACTATGGTCAACCTTACTGTCACACTTTAATCCACTTACTCTGAGAAGAAGTTAAGCATAATGATGAAGTTGCTCGTGTTTCTAGTTTCACCAGTAGGACTCACAAAGAAGAATTCATCTTTGAAATGACAGAAATAGTATTTCCCCTCAATTCAATTTCTCATTTAAAAATTATGTAGATGAACTTAGTTGATGTGTGCACTATGCAAGTCCACAGCAGCGCTCTCCAAAATATGTAGGGCTAATAAAAAGGGGTGCAACAATTTTCCTTTCCTTTCACTCACAAGTAGAACAGTGGGGTGTAGTTCCTCCTCTGAGCCTAATGTGGGGTGCAGCAATTTTGGGTTCCTCCTCCTATGCAGTTAATAGATTGATTGTACTACCAACTCCCTCATGCCAGGATAGATTTATTGATTGTACAGTCGATCATGCGGTAATATCTCTTTCCATACAGTTGGGGAAATGATTGATATATAGTTAGGTACAGTTAGTTTCCTCCATACAGTTAGGTATATATCTATCCTTTCCTGGAAATTTTGATTGGATAAATGAATAGGATACGAGTTAAAACACCAGTGATAATGCTTTTTGCAAGCAGGACTAATTGGAAAATAGAAGGCAAAATTTGAAACCTAATTTTTTAGTGAATACGGTAATTTTGGAAAAAGTAGGTTGAAACTTAAAAAAACATATTTAATACCTAAGTATCCTTCCCTCTTAAGTTACCTGCCTCATGAAAAACCTCTTTCCCAATATTGTATTATCTTTAAGGACAGATACGTAGTGGTCGAAGTCTTAATCCCATAAGTTGTAGTAGTGGTAGTAATGGATATATTCTCAGTTTCCTTCATGTAGTATTAAAGGTATTCTCCTCATTATAAAATAATGTGCATTATCAGTAACAATAGATGTTATAGCTAATTGCCAACAAATAGAAAATAGCCAACGAGCCTGTCTTATGGTGTGGTATTCAAAGCCATGGTATTCTGAGCCAATGAACTAGTATGCAATAAGGTCCTCAAGTTCCCTATATGTAGTAAAGGTTGTTTTAGTATTTATTCTAAGATATTAATAAACATAATATTTAAGTGATATGGATGAGTTATAGATTGTAAACTATATTTTAGCATCTACTGTAAAGCATAAAGAGCAAGTGTTAACTTTAAAAACTCTAGATCCTCTTTAACAGGTAGGGCGGGTTGCTCCAATTAATTTAATATTGTTCAAGCATTAATTAATAAATTTCAAGATCTAGTGCTTCTTGTGTTATTAGTAATAATAGTGTAAGCAGTTTAGCATGGTAACGACACACTTTTATATCTGGAGATAATGGTATAAGCGGCTTTCAACACAGTTTCAATGATGTAGCATATTAAATTAACCCAATAGAGATGAGCTGACTTGATTGATCTACACATATTGGTTGTTCAACTTTCACAGTATTTACCCTTTTAATCATAAAGGATATGGATTGCCATTAATTATAGAAACTACATGGTGGTTATCTCTATCTATACTAACTAGCTAGTAATACTGATGTCATATCATACCGAGCTTAACCATAAAGCTTAATCCTTGTTATGATGACATTCATTATGTAAAATCCTACTCATTGTGGTTACCAACGTAGTATCAGTAATAAGTACAGACTCTATGCTAGACACTAGTGAGCCATATATGGCATTTATAGTAATATCACTAATTTTAGAAAGAGATATACCATTATGGTGATCTGTATTTTATGTAGAAGCTTATTTTCCTAATATAATCATCATTAGAATAGTGAGCGGTGCATACAAGGTGAAGTAATCAATATTACATAATATTTGTATTCAAATAAACTAAACTCTGCTTCAGGTACAGTGCTTTAAGTAAGTACTGCTTATACTGTTTAAGCTTAATGGTAATACTAATGGCCCCTATTCCTCATTTTACTCTACCCTGACATTCCTTAGTTTATTAGGACACTATTCTTGTTGGGATAGGGAAACAACCATAGTATCCAGCATTGGCACTTTTTAGGTTGCACTAAAAAAGGGTTGTCATATTGCAGGAACTAGCATAAATATAGTAGTCATTGTTGCTAAGTGGACACAATGTTTGGACTATGAAAATACGGCATTTATGTGCTAGTATTGTCACCAAATAGGGAATCTAGAGGAATCATGTCCTCAAGCAGGGTTTCATCCAAGGAATAAAAAGGGGGCTTCTTCTAAACCTAAAAGTTGGCATCTCTATGTCCCTCCCCATTTTGAGGATGAGGAGGAGGAGGCCAATTAGGAGAATGACTCAGGAGCTCAAAATGTTGTTATGGTCCGCTATGTGAACCCATCCTTCCTTACTTCCAGTTGTAGGGTTTCAACCCGTCAAGTGTTATATGGAGAGAGGTAGGAGGCTTGTCAGAGCCGTTAAGGGTGTCCTATTTATTTTTTAGGGTTTCACCCCACGTTAGGGTGTGTATCTATGGGAGAGGAGGGTTTAAAACCCATTCAGTGTGTCTAATGTTCCATATGAGATTATTATTTTTCATAGTCTCCACATCAAAGCGAGTTGACATTATTGAGAAGTCTCTCCTTGACCTGGGCATAAGAAACCCATAATATGGTTGTTGGTTGTTGTGGATGTGTCAAAAATATCCTAGGTTTTTGAGATCAGTCATTGCTTATATGAAGATCCATTTGTTGAAAATAAAATGGTCCTTTAAATTATATTTCCTAAATTGTTTGCATGTCAATGAGTGAATGATTTTTTTTTTTGATTTCTTGTCCGATGAGGGAACCAGTTCGGCTAAAAAATATGAAACATATATTTTTACTTACTTAGTAACATCAAATGACTTTAACAATGATGATTCCTTAAGCTACATGGATGACTACTTTGTAGCAGGAGTTGTTTATTCAAAAGCTGTGGCTATCAAAATATCTCGTAGAAAATTCCTCAACATTAACAACTACCTACAACCCACTCAACAATAGTTGCTAATGAGTATGCTGCTAAATCATGCTTTGTATTTTGCATGGGATTATAGGGACATGAATGATATTGATCCAATGATTTTCACTCATAATATTAAAATCCAAGAGTACTCCCGTCCAATCTATCAACCTCAGCCATGAATGAATCCAGCATTGAAGGATACTGTAAAAACAAGTTAAACATTGGAATTGAAGACCATCCACGACTAGTTTCTATTGGAGAGTAATGGGATAATAAAACAATGTCAGACGTTGTGGTCCTATTTAGAGAATATGTCGAATTGTTCTAAAAAAACTTCACATAGATGAAGGGAATCCAAGGTGAGTTGGGATAAATGTGAATTGAATTAAATCTAGATGCAAATCCTATAAAGATGATATGTTATTGGAAAAATTCTAGGATAAAATAAAAGGTTAAATAAGAGATTGATAAGATGATTAAATCCAAGTTGATCCTTCCCTTGGAAGAATCATATTGGGTCATCCCAATAGTAATAAAAAAATACTGGAAGGGGATTCGTGTCTGTGTGGATTGTATGGGTCTGAATGCAAATTTCATTCATGGTTCCTTTCCTACCCCTTGAAGCAGTGAATTTCTAGATCATGTTGCGGGAAAGTTCTAGAAGCTCCTCAACACCCTTTACAATTTATCCTCACATTGATAACATCATACTTTATTTTTTGTAGCCACATATATATACATATACATAAATAGAGGCTTGCAGGCCATTGGTCCGCACCCTTAGCTGTGGTTGGGCATTTATATTTACATTATGAGACTCTAGATATATCTATATAATGTGATTTCCCCACCTTAAAATCCCCTTCTTTATTGGTGTTTACTTCAGGTGGTTCTTGATTGTATATACATAATTGATTTTCCTCACCATTCAGGTTATACTACTGTAAGATAGAACTTAGATAACAATTGGGTGGGGAGATTGGTTGGTAAGACCTAAAAGGACCGCCTAACTTATAAGACCCCTTCCATTAAGGTAAGACCTGAACTAGACAGAAAAATAGAATACCTTTTAACATGCACGAGTGATTAAAGCTTATCTTATGAAGATACCTAATAAATACTTGCCAACCACCACCAATGAATGGGGAAAAAATTATCCCCTACTCGTTTCCAGGGATTGGCAAAAAGGCAAGAGTTTGGGATCGATTTGAATATGATGGAAATGCACCATATCCCTAGGATGAGCAAGCCTTGTTTACAAATAAAATTGGGATGTGCTTATTGGTCAACGTCAGTTTAAGCCATTTTAGGACATCTATTTGGGGAGAAACCAACCCATAGGAACATGATAAAGGACTATAGCATTCGTCGTTCATCCTCTCGAAAAAACAAGTGTTTTTTATCAGTCATCCATGTTAGCTCAGTATGCCACATGTATTTCCAAGAATCCCCAAGTCCAATTCAATTCCATTGTGGGTACTGAGTGTAGTATATCCTATTCAAGCTGCTAAGAAAAATTGTCCTAAACATTAATGATACATACTTTTTAAAATAGGATTCATCCCCCTTCTCCAAGATCTTTTACTTGGTTGGGATGTTGAATCCCAACAGGTTTGCATCCAAGCCCGCTAATGGGACCAAGTCCTAAATCTAATCCAATCCACGAGGAACACAAAATAACAGTCTAGATCTTTAGAAAAAAGATAGATCTGATACACCAGGCACACAAACTAACAGTGTTACCTAACCTCACAAACACAGAACAGTTAGAATGGTACATATTGAAATCCATTACCAAATTGGATATGGTCCATCTCTTTTAGGAGAACACTGTTCTAAGATTAGTGATATCTTGTTCAAGTTGCAAAGACAAAGTCGTGCAATGCCTCAACACTTTTCCCTTTGGTGAATGCTATCCCAAAACAACACTTTCATGCTCAACACTAGATGCTAGTGTAAAATTAGTAATTTACAGGCAAGCCAACGAATACAACAATTCAAAGAAACAGTATGTAAGCAGTTCATAAAGAAACATTTTCCTATTTATTAGGAGCTTAATTTCACAATCAACAACCAATAACATGATTTGTAGAGTTGGACACTTGCTCAAACACTAAGTCCAATTTGAGGAGTGTCAATTCTACATACAAATTCAATAGGTCCCAAATTGCTTCCAATAAGGATTCAATAGTTTCATAACCATGTAGTGACATCCTTTCAACCACCATTTTCTAAATGTATACACGGTACCAAAAAAAAGGAGAATTTTCCCTACTTACCTGAGCTTTCTCCTTGGGTCCATTGTTAGCAGCAATCAAAACCTGCATAATAGGGTTTTACCACAAAAAATCAATAACCCAAATGAGAGATGGAATCTTCCAAAACCTTAAACCTTTAAAAACCCTATTTAAATCCAGGTTTTTGGAAAAACCCGTCAACAACTGAATTCAAAACTGAGGTTTTCCAACAAAAACCCAAAATCCTAGCTCAAAACAATGTCCAGCCATTAGAATCACTTTACAAAATTATCAAAAGCTCACCTGCTTAATAGCCAAAAGCTCCCCAAAGTCCAAATTCATGCCCATATAAACCCTTCCGTAATCCCCAGAGCCAATAATCTCTCCTTTCTTCCACCTAATAGCAGGGAAACCTCTTTCCCGAATCATTTTATAAATAGAACTCGACTGAGGTGACCTGAAACTCGAATTCATCCCATGCCCCAAACCTCCATTGTTCACCTCAGGGATCCTAAACACCAATGAACTCCTGAATCGGATCCATATTCATCCTGCATATTTTAGGAACCCCCTCTCAACACTTCATATAACTCGAATTTTGATCATACCCGAATGGGACAATCTGTGCCCAATCCACAAACCTCTATAGTTTTAGCAATAATAATGGCAACTCACTGTGTTATAATGACAATCAGAGTGTTTTTAATCGAATTTGACTGGAAAGAGCTTGGTGTAAGTGATATATGGAGGTTTGACGATTCATCATTATGAATTACAGGTGTATTTTCTTTTCAATGTAAATTTTTATTGCTCTACACACTATTTTATTCAAAATGTAATCATTTCTATATATTAAAAGTGTTTTCTTAATATAAACACATTTATATTATATAAGGCAGAAAAAGTAATACACCACTTTTGTAAAAAATAGATTTACATACTTGTATATAGTTACTTATATAAAATTTCATAAATAAAATTATTGTAAAAGTTTCTATGATTTCTAAACTTCATTTTCTAAGATTATATCTAAATTACCCATGTAACCTTCACCTATAATACAACTTTCACCTTGATCACAATGATGAGAAACAGAGTAGAAATGTGAGAAGAGAAACCAAAGAGATTGCCTTCCTTTGCATTTGAATTTGCTGCATCATCCACTAGGGACACCTTCGTTGTTGGATTTCATATCTAAGGGACTATATTCTTCGTGTTTCGAGTTGGAAATAATTCATTTTAAGAATTTGAGCCCAACTTCCAAAACAATGGAGGAAGCGTTCATAAAATGTCAAATCGCTAATATTTATTACAATTATAAGTATTATTTATTAATTTTAAAATAATAATAATGCTTTCCATGAGGACACTTTCCCCTCTAAAGAAAGTTCATGGGTTTTAATTTTTTGAATTAATGTTTAATATGAATTTTGTCGTTAACTTATAATTTAGGGTTTCATGTAGCATGAGTTTTAACTTGGGTTTTTAGGAAGTGGGATATGGGATAACCATAACATCATGTTTTATTCCATTCAAATTTTCATAAAATCACTTCATTTTTATTAGTTGTTGTTGTTGTCATGGCCCCAGCATTTGGCCTGACATTTCGATGTCCATATCACATCTAAAAGACTCCAATGCAACGTTATGTGTTATCGTCAGTTGAGAACGCATTAAGGAAAATTTAACGTCCTCACCAACCTCCCCATCCCTCCTGAGTTCATTCAATAAATTATTAAGCTACACCTTCCTCATCCTCTGCGCTCTGCATCTCATAAAGAGTTAAGCTTCCATTTCTCAAGAAACACGCTCTCCAACGTCATAATTGGAAGAGGCAGCAACTATTTGTTGGAGTGTATATTTGTTTGGATTCACATAAGAAGAGGAAGTCACATTCTTCCTTCAAGGTAGATGCATAATACCTTCTCTTATTCCATACCTTGCAACCATGTATGTTTAACGATCTTAGTTATGTTAAAAACTTGTCATCCGGTTGTGGGTGGTAAAAGCATTTTAATCAAAAGAATTATTTTATTGTTATGGATGCATAATTGCTATCTCACTATAATTATTAGTAATGATTGTTGGACTAAATTTGTTTGCATAGAGGTTGGGAGCTTTTCTATTAAAATTCCTCAAGATTGAACTCTAGCATTATTGTTGAACACACCATAAAGGTTAAATTTCTATAATTGAATAGAAATTGAATCGATCATTTCATAGTTTTTCAAATCCATGTGAAATAATTAGATTGCCAAATCTTATCATTTAATCTCTAGATATTAATGGTGAAATTGTGGTTCACGCAAAAAGACTTATGCATGTGCAGAGCGGTGGATTCTTGAAATGGGATCCCTTAAAATGTGTGGAAGAAATGATATTCTTGAAATGTAGTTTTTTATTTTTTTTCTTTCTTATACAATTTCTCTTTATGTAGTCATGCATTTTATGTATTAATTTTCAACTGTGTTTTTTTGCATTTAAATGATAAACTATTTACTTGTTTTTCCATTTCCAAGGGAATTTAATTGTTTTTGCAATGATGCATACTTTTTGATAAGGAAAATGCATACAAGAAGTTAGATATACTACTAGATATTCAGACAAAACAATAAGTTAAGAACTAACAAAAATAAGTCAAGAAATGAATGATTCATCTCAGATTTTATATCTTAAAACCCATTTCCAAATCCATAAACACATTAACAATGTCCTCCATCCTAGAGATAGGGAGAACTATTCAACTTGCAACAGAGAATTATGTGAATTGGCAAGCTCTTACAACAAACACAGGTTGACTCCAACCCACTCATACGGTGCTCTTCTGCTGAATAAATAGTTATTTCCATCTAAGATGTACTAGTAGGTTTGTTAAAATCTTACTTGAATAAAACATACTTTTTTGTACATCATGCAAGTAAATTACTTCATTGTTAGGAATACGTACCTCAAATGGACTTTGATTGATTAAAATATGTACCTCAGCACCCCTGTTTAACTATAATTGAGCCTTTCATTGATTAAAATATTGTTTTTGGTGCTTCCACTGGTTCAATTATTATTGGATCAACTGCTATAACGTTTAAAGGAACTGATCATGGTGAAGCTACATCGACTGGTACAGCTAGTTCGACGGTCACATATCGTGATTGTTATATTGAAGTTAGAACAACACCTTAGTGTGGGACTTGGGAATCTTACATTGAAGGATCAACAACTAGCTATGATGATTATAGGTATCAATATGGTACTAGTTCTAGTACCAAATTCGTAATTGTAGGAACCTAATTTTTCTTTGGCACGTGCTTAACGGTATGCTTCAATGGTGCAGCATGGATAAAGATGGTCAAGAGAAAATTTGTGCAATTGTTTTTTTTTTTTATCTTTGAAGATCGAGGTGCATGGCACCAATATTACTAATATAAGGTAGACAATTTACAAAATTTACTAAATTGTGACAATTCATTGTCACAGTTGCAATTTTCCGTGACACAATTAAAAATGACTCACATAAATGACTAATTCATATTCTTCTAGATAGTCATTTTTTATGTCGTGACTAAATTAGTCATTTATGTTAGTGATTTTTAACTCTGTCACTTATTATCTAGTCATATTTTTTAACTGGTGACTAAATTAGTCGTTAATTTTAGTCGTTTATAGTTAGGTCAATCAAAATTGCTCATATTTAGTAGTAAATCAGTTGAAATACCTATGGTGACTAGAATTTTTACTAGTGGTAGTAGTAGCTAATTCCTCATTGTTTACTAGTGGGTTATTCTTCCGCCCATCCCGTTGATCTAGCCTTGAGTGGTACTGTGTGAGCTTGTGCAACTACCACGACGCTGCACAACTCACTTAACAAAACCCCTTCCAACACTAATATATGTATTCAATGCACCTACCAAACTTGCACGGACAATTCACGATGCACCGTAACACATCATGAATAAGAAAATAACAGCGACAATTTTATTCGAACAAGACAACAATTTTTTCTTGCATTTCCTCTCATAGAATTCACTCCTTTATTATAATTTATAGATTTCATTTTATAGACATGATGCCTCTATTAGTATCAATATAAGAAGAACATGTACATTTGCATTAAAAATTTGTTTTGTGTGTCAAACTCAACATTACATGTCCTCCAAGCACTTATGAATCTTGACAGGATTATCTTGAGTTGAGAACAAGAACTCCATGATATTGATGGATCTTCGACATCACTCAACAATAATGAAGGGTTTCATTTTTCTCCTCCTTTAGCCAAACATATAGAGAATCAATGGCTTTGGTTTTATAAATTAGGATTAATATAAAATTTAATTAATTTGTGTTTTATACAAATATAATATATTGTGTTTTATATAAATTTAATATTTTGTAATGGTATTTTTTGTTATAGTAGTATATATAATAAACTTGGATCGAGGACATTTTCCGAGAAGAGTTGTGCACATCATGAATCAGGTGGGTGGTGATGTCAGATGCAAAATTTACCTGGCCACTAATGAATACAGGAGGTTTAACTTGATAGTGATAAGGAGAGGTCGTCACTGAATTATACATATCATATTTTGTGAGGTCGGGCCTGTAAGAGGTCGAGGAATTGAAATATTTACCTGAAACTCTGAGATGGAATTGGGCCTCTACCTTTACTAGATATGGATCTGAGACTGGCTATGGGTCAGCACCCAAGTTTAATTATAATTGAGTCTTTGATTCATTCAATATTGCTCTTGGTTCTTCCACCGGTTCAATTATTATTAGATCAACTGCTACGACGTTTAAAAGAACTGATATTGGTGAAGCTACATTGACTGGTGAAACTAGCTATTTGATGGTCACATATCATGATAGTTATATTGAAGTTATAAAAGCACCTCAGTATGGGACTTGGGACTCTTACATTGAAGGATTAACAACTAGCTATGATGCTTCTAGGTATCGATATGGTACTGGTTCTAGTACCTAATTCGTAATTGTAGGAACCTAATTTTCCTTTTGCACGCACTTAATGGTTTGCTTCAATGGTGCAGCGGGGATAAATATGGTCAATAGAAAATTCCTTCAATTTCTTTGTTGGATCTCTGAATATCGAGGTGCATGGCACCAATATTACTAATAGAAGGTCGACAATTTACAAAAATTACTAAATTGTAACACTTAATTGTCATAACTACAATTTTCCATGACACAATTAAAAATGACTAGCATGAATGACTAATTCATATTCTTCTAGCTAGTCATCTTTTCTGCCGTGACTAAATTAGTCATTTGTGTTAGTCATTTTTAACTCTGTCACTTGTTATCTAGTCATATTTGCTAACCGGTGACTAAATTAGTCATTAATTTTAGTCGTTTAAAGTTGGGTCAATCAAAATTGTTCATATTTAGTAATAAATCACTTAAAAAACCTACGGTGACTAGAATTTTTAGTCAAATAGTAGCTAATTCCTCATTTTGTACTAGTGAATTTGTCACTATTGTCCTCGAATCTTGTAAGAGGTTTCTCAAGGATAGGTTAGTTGTAGATTTCCTTTCTTAGAGGTTTAGATCTTCATTAGAGGAAATTTCAACTCAAAATGGGCTCCTAAGGAAAATTAATAAAATAATAGTTAAAACAATAAAATAATATTTATTAACCTTGGAGTAAGAAAAGAAAAAACTACTTTTTTGTTCGTATTTTCGACATATCTCCTTGTGTTTTTACTCAAATTTCGATCAGGATTGCTCATTGGATGCAGAATTAAATTATGCATCCAACGAGTACCCACTAGGCATACTTTTGATGGGCCCCGCTACCCCAAAAACAATAAATACCTGAAAAAATGTAATGATGACATCATCATCACGTTTTTTTAGGTATTTCTAGTTTTTGGGGTAGAGGGGCCCGTAAAAAGTATGCCGAGTGGGTACTTGTTGGATTTGGAATTTAATTCCACATCCAATAATCTCTCTCGATTGAAATTTGATTAAAAACACAAGGAGATATGTCGAAAATACGAACAAAAAAAGTAGTTTTTTATGATACATATCCCCAAATTTATATTAAAAAATTATTTAAGAAGTGCTCCCTTTTTTAATTTTAAAGCATTTTGATTGGCTAATACATGATGACATGGAATTTGTAGTATTTTTGGAAGACCCATTTTAAATTGAAATTTCCTCTAATGGCTAATAGAATTTGATAGGTTAATAAAGCTCTATTCAAATGCAGTTGATATAATGTATAGGAAAGGGACATAAGAAAAGTATAATAGAGAGTATGTAAGTGTGTTGGTTCACTGAATGAAGAACCGAGTTTTAAATCTCTGTGTGTGTTTTCATATATTTGGCATTTTCCTTCAATAACCCGAAAATATGATTTTTAGCTCTCTCTGCCTATGTGTGTGTGAGAGTTGATGGTTCGACAAAACATTGAAGACTCCCAAATAGTGCAGAGTCATTTCCGCATCACAAATTAATCATTCCATGGATTAATTTCGCTGTCACAGTATAATCCAAGAATCTGTGAAATTCAGTAGATCAACAGTTGTGGTTAATTTCTCTAAAGGAGAAGTGAAGATCCACAAGTGTGAAGGCAAGATTCACAACCTGCAATAGATCAACGGTTAGAAGTGAGGCCTTAAAGAATTGACGATTCGAAAAAATCAAATTGCGGAAGACAACTTTAGAAAAGTTGGAAGGAGGACCTGCAATCCGCAGTCCACATGCAGAAAGGTTCGTTGCGGTCACAAAGTTGTGGAAGTTAGTGAACTCGCAATCCCCAATCTCCAAATTGAGGAAAATAGGCTTGCCAAAAAGTTCTTGCAGAATGAAGCTTACGGAAAGATGGTTGTGGAAGACTCAGTTGCGAAAGGATTGAGCTGCAGAAACTCAATATTGCAGAAAAGTGGAGTTGGAGAAGGACTTGGTTGTGGAAGGGAAGAATCATGGAATAAAGAGTGTGGAAGAGGATTTTCTTGATCAATATTCATGCTGATTAAGAGAACTTTAGGTCTGATAGCTTTCATTTCCCATCAATTTCCCAAGGGAATAGTTAATTGGTGAATGGAACTCACTTCTAATATGCATGAGGGACCATTTAGTGGAGAAACTATATCCTAGTATTGTGTTGGGAAAAATAAGAGGGTGTTCAGATGGTCATAGAAGTGTTGCGAAGGTGGATGAATGATGTGTCGAGACATTGGATAGACCTTCCAAAAAATCAAGGTGGAATGCATGACATTATGGTATTCATGAATCAATTCAAGGGTTTATTGAGTAAATGTGCATTAGAATATTATGTACATATTATGGTCTTGCAAGCATGTATGCTGGTATGTATGTTAATATGCATTATTTGAAGGCATGGTTGTGATATATATATTTCTTTGCAATTAGGTAATAGTTGAAATGGTAGAAGTATTGGAAATTCTCAGATTACCTCATGAGATACCATGGATGTAGTGGAAGGATTTCATGGAAAAGGTAGTCATGTTCGATGGACTACAAGAACACTCTACGAGGAGGACATAGTTGCATGAAGGATATGGTGGAGTATTGGAGCACATGTTTGATTACATAGATCATGTGGTTGCATTATTAAATTTGTATCTTGTTAATGATGCATCTAAAGTAAATGTATTTCATTGAATTTTAGATCTTGGTAGTTGGCACTGTTTGAATTATTTGTGTGTTATAGTTTCAAGATCACTTCAGGGGTTTTCGTAAATGTTGTAATGAAAAGATTACATGCATGAATAATCATAGTCTATTTTGATAATTCAAAAGTTTATATTGTGAGTGGAATTGTATTAGATATGGCAATGAGTGTAAGCCCATAATGATGACTAGAAGCTACCATATGAAAAGGACAAACATTATGAGAAGGATCTTATGCAAGATGATGGAGAATGCTACTATAATTACACTAGAACCCTATGATAAGCCTTGATCACCATGAGATATATCATATATTAGAGGTTTCTAGTGGGTTGCCTTGGAAATAACACTCTATAAGTTTGCACTCTTCTTGTGCAAAAAATCCTTCACAAATTATGTAATTCTAGAGGGATTATTTAGCAGAGAACTGGAGACTTGATCTTGGATGGTGAGTGATTGCAAAGAAGAGGCAATTTGAATGAGTATATTGTGAGAGTTTCATGTTATATACTAGTTGGGACCAATAAGGTAGTACATGTATTATATCTTAGGTGTGTCAGAGACTATAGTAAGTTCAATATCACCCATAGTATCCATATGGAGCAATGATATGTTCATAGATAAGTATTCGGATTACTTCTTACGTTATCTTGTGTTATGAATATGTATGCTTTAGTTATAAAACTTAATTCTTTCTTAAATGGGCCACATGTTGCTTAAAATGGTTATGAAAAGCATATTTTTCCTTGATGATTGTACAATAGGTATGTGATGAAATGTTAAATTCCTTAGAGGTGTTCCATGGTATCCCAAAGGGATGAGTTAGCATTACAATCTAAGATAGCTAGAAACAAGACAAAGTGGCCTTGAAGAGAAAGGAATTGGAAATGTAGTTGAAAAGAAGGGAATAAAACCTTGTTAAAGGTAAATAGAACACCAAGGGCATTATTATTCCAAGGGGAAGGGGAATCTAATACCCCTAGTTTGACCCTTGTAACGTATTGAATTATATTTTGGTAAAATGGTGCAAATGTGTTAGTATGGATTCCTATTGCAAAGATCGAGGCCATGTCCTAGATAATGAATGGCTAGGCATGTATGACATTATTATTCCAAGGGGGGGGGGGAATGTTATACCCAGGGATAATTTTAAGCACACTCCTGAAATTTATAAGTATAATAAATGGGTGAATCTCCCTAATATATTGGAAAAATTGAAAGCTATTTTATCAATAATATATTATGTATATATAATTTTTTGTCTAATCTTTCATTCTATTATATAATAATTTAAAATCTAGGCAAATATTTCAAGAAATTATAATATACTATAGAATCTTGGAGAATATTTCACTCAATTATATAATATTGTAAAAAATTGGAAAATATTTCATCAAATTATAAAATCTTGTAATGCCTTGATAAATATTTTGCTAGGAAGACTTAGCTTTTGATTATGTGGATTACTAAGGTAGTGCAATAGAAGAACATATACCAGATCTCAAATCTCTCAACCCCTAGACTCTCAAATGAACAAATGAATGAATGA
This sequence comes from Pseudotsuga menziesii, assembly GCA_001517045.1. NCBI lineage: Eukaryota > Viridiplantae > Streptophyta > Pinopsida > Pinales > Pinaceae > Pseudotsuga > Pseudotsuga menziesii. Next base: position 659,394 of record LPNX011099632.1, read on the forward strand.
GGAGAGGCGGTATTTATTTATACATTTCACAATTAGTATTGGGTCTCTCACAACTAGAGGTGTTGGTGAAACACAACTATACTAACTAGGTTCAGGGAAAGTGGGGACTCTACTTTTTATCTTATCTCTTAATGGTCCAAGGGACATGTGGGGACCCAAATATTGACAAATCAACAAACTGATAGAATTGAACACTTTAGATTATGGAGTGATTATGGCACCCACAGACCATCATTACAACATGGAGTACTATTGAGACCAACAATCTTAATATAGTGTATGAATTCCCAATTCGATTATTTTCCAAATATCTTATTTTAAAGATACCCTTTAAGAAAAAAAATAACCTTCTTACCTGTTTATAGATACGAATGCCACTTTTTCTTTTCTTTTGTTGACAATCGAAATATGAATTATGTCATTTGATTTAGAATTTTAATAGTTAATTAGAAAATTGCAGTGGTTATTAGAAATAATAACATACACTAACAAGAATAGAAAGCACATTAATGCATCATCACACATATCATTAGAAATACTCTGTTAAAGACTACTTTTTCTTAGATAAACTAAGGAGGTGTTTGAATCCATGTACTTGAAATTTTTGAAAGCATGCAAAATGTGGTAAAATTGTTTTTATCACCCTTATTGAATGCAAAAGACTAGATATCAAATATCATAATGTATGCATCTCATGTCAAACATGCCCTATACATATTATATACAATTAGGATGGAAATGAATAATTGTGTTCCAACTAAATCATATATTTATCATACATAACTAGATCTATTTCTAGATGATGATAGAAATTACACATCAAAACAAATCACCAAAAAAAAAATAGTTTTGAATGGACCTTGAAAAAAATATCAAAAAACAAGTATTGAACCCAACAAATTTAGGTCACAAATAAAATTGAGGAACTTTGAAATACGAATAAAAGAATAAACTAGTCACAAACTTCTCAATACAAATAAAATAATCTACCCATATGTTATGTACAACTATACAACGAGACAACCAAACTAATTACCATTCTATTGCTTCCCCGCAATTATAATCATTGTGCATTCATGTATATTACAAACATCCCAAACATTAACAATAATAGACATAAAATATGAACATATACACTCTCATTAATGTGTTATATCGAATAATAATTGCATAGCAAGATCCTAATAAAAGCACATTTTAAACAACTGGGTCAAATTTAGTTTGAATATATAAAAACCATGTGGCATCTCTCCATCAGGAGTAGCATCCACTAACAACATATAAATTACAGTCAATAGTTTAAACATGACAAGGGATAAAATAAATCATATCTTTTGGGATCTATAACACTTTCATATAGCCAATACTCCTAGAATAGAATAAAATCCTAATAACACCGAATGAGCCCTAAGAATCAAGTGTGCCCTAGAGTTTAACAAGCCTAAAAAAGCATCCATGATAATCAAAAAAACATGATCAAGGTAAATTTACAAAATAATATAAATCTATTGTAAATGTGGATAAAAATCATAAAATGTTTGATAAAAAGAATACTATGCTAATTATTGGATAAAAAATGTGATGTCAGTTTGTGTTCTCTGATAAATTGCATGTGCGACATGCCCCTTCAAGACTTGAGCTTTCGGCAATCGAGATGTTATGCGAATATTAAAATGTTGAGAAAATTAAGAATGAAAAGTGGAATCACATCAACTAGAATATTCACCTTGCAAGTGCAATCTCATGTCAGTGAATCATGAATCATTGTAGCATTTATATAGAAAATAATATCCCCTAATTTTCCCTTCAATACTAGAAATCAAGGGTTGAAAGAAACGGTATCACATGAAATTGACTAAAAATATAGGAAAATGCATCCATATGCTTAAATTACAAGGAAAACCGAGGGTGAAATAACCCTTGGGAGCATTCATTACTGAAACTTCGGGGTGAAAGAGTGATTTGACTATATTTTCTTTAGAAATTGGGGGTGAAAGATAAATTCGAGGGAGGATTTTCCAGGGCAATTTTTTTTTTTCATTTTCCTCATTAATATACATGAGGCTATTCATTTTAGATTTATTTCTTTTTCAATAAATATTTGGTGAATATATTATAGCTGAAAAACCCTTTCCATATAAGAAAACATCCCACTAAATTTTTTCAACCCCCTTAATATAGCCCATGGGCTATATATAGCCCCTAAAGTTATCCATGCTATTACCCCTAGTTTGACCCTTGTAATGTATTGAATTATATTTTGTAAAATGATGTGAGTGTGTTAGTATGGATTCCTAGTGCAGATATCGAGGAAAAGGCCTAACTAGTGAATGGATAGGCATGTATGATATAAATATCTCTATATGGACCATTTGGTTGGCTTATCATGATGATGCAAATATAGGAAAATATTATGTTAGAAAATGATAAAATGGTCCAAGATAGTTGTGCAAGGAGTACTTAATATGGGTTATGATTCCACAAGAGGGGAAGATCAAGAAAGAGGGGCCTATGGGAGAGTAATCCAATGTCTCCAAGTGTCTACCTTAGAACTCGACCAATTGTTGTCATGTTCCTTTAATGAACCATTTATTTCATTTTGACTATTAAGTCCAATTAGTGAATGCATGTGTATGGCCGATGGGGAAATTCTTACCATATTGTTATGGAAACATGGGATGAATACACTTCTATGATTGTTATAAGTGTCATCTCTTCTACAATTAAAAGTTATGGCAGTTTCCTATTTCACATCCTATTGTCTCCTTTGAATTCTATCATCCATTTAACAGAAGCATATTTTTATATCAAATTTTAAACTACATAGAGATCTTGTTTTTGTTCTTCATTCCATTTCCATTACTATTACTAGATTGTGTGATATCCAAAAAATTAAAATTTTAGGGAGAATTGTATATTTGACGGAAACGAGATGCATGCATGTGACCATAGAGGTTGGGAAAGATAGTAACCATTACCCATTGAGTTTTGTTAATTGTGTGTGCTTGAGAAGCTATGAATTAATGCTATAGGAGGTTCTCCAACACCATATAGAATATTTCACTCTTATTACACACATTCGTAAGCACTGTAAGGGTTGGATTTTTTGAGGTAATTATAGATCAATAAAAGGAAATGCATTCCTTTTGTTGTGTCGGGAAATTGGAAGGAGTGCCATGGATATGATGGCTTAAAGAGTTTGTGTAAAGATTTGGATGAGAATTTGGATAAATTCATAGAAGAATGGGTTGTGGGTTGAGAGAGAGAATCTTGTAGGTGTTTTCTTCATCTAGTTGGTCTCATAGCCCAACTTGGAGGTTACCTTTCAATAGAAAGAGTATATGTTGGACAGAGTTCCTACAATTGGGTGGAAGATTACTCTTGCACAACCAATTGCTTAGAAATTTTCATTTAAAGATAAGTATTATCTTGGTATTTAAATGTGCATTGATTTTATTTTATGACCGTGATAATTATGCATGTATGTGCATATGATGCATGCGTGGATATAAATTGATTCTATTGTGTTTCACATTTATACCCATTCATTTTATTGTTTATGAATTCATAATATAGACATGGGGCAAAATTTATAAGCTTGAAATTCGTAAATACCCCCTATGTTGGTTGAGTTTATGGATGGTGACATTACATTCAATGTCCACCATAATTGGTAAGATCTTGAAAGTGGAAGGTAGTGAAATATTGTATCATCAATGAACAACTTTACTAGAAGGATCATTTAGTAATTTTCTTAACCTTCGGTTAATAACATTTTTCAGAATATAATAAGAACAAAGCATTACTAGCCTTCAAGAAATTTCAAAGTTTAGAAGCCACACATAGATACATAGGGATAAATTATGTAGCTTCATGCTTTGAATCTTTTGAAAACACTCGTCACATATATTAGTGCTTCACTAACTACTATTGTAAGTTATGAATATGAAAATGTGCATTTGAACTTAAACATTCTAAATTGTTGCAACCTTAATAAATGTAGGTGGTGATAGGTTGTATTTTTTCTACCAAACTTTTTATTTGTGATAGATTTGATCCTAGTTCATAATCAAAAGAAAATGTAGCTTAATCAGTTCTAGTCTCACTTGTGTTGTGTAGTATCACCTACAAACACTACAGAATTGGTAAATACTATCATGTGCATAATGTAACAAAGAAACAAATGAAAGAGTGCATGTAAGCCAGATTGATACCCCACATAAGTACTTATTGATGCAAGGAAAATGACAATATAATTGATGGAATCCAAATGAATATGGTGTAGAGAATGAATTCAAAATGAAATTGAGGAGCATGGGTGGGATTAAGAAAACACACCTAACGCCATGTTCTAGTAGACAAGTTTCGTTCTGCAAGGAGGCCCGAGATCAAAACCTACTGCCCCTGGGAGGAAACATCTAAATCCAACCATGCTAAGGGTTGGTACATCCCAGGCCAGATGTGATCCGTGAGTTATTTTGATGTCTTAAACGCCCTTGGGTTGTGGTTTCTTAGACTGAAGGTTGGTCCAACAAGTCAAAGGGAATTTCAGCAAACAAAAAAAAGAAAACACACCCAACAATATCAACATGGAGAAGCTCACCTTTGAAGATAGATCGATTTCTCTAAAAGGAATTATTTGTCAAGCTCGGGTTATCCCTTCGATAGAATCTCATTCACAAAATTTTCTCTCGCTTTTCTCATGCGAACTCTTGTTTTTCACTTTAGCATCAGATTCAAGAGATTCATCTGCTACAACATCACATTTAGATATGATCTCCTAGTTTTCAAGAGCACTTTGGGTAGGAAATTTAACTCATTGATTCAATTTCCCATGAACCAATCCTAATTGTAATTCCATATCCATGTGCAAATGCTAAAGTATAAGAATTTTTAATCAATTCCATATCCATAACTTTTCAATTTTAGATTCAAATCCATAGTCATTAGCTATAGGGGTGAAAGCATTACCTATTACATTTGATCGATCTATTATTAATGACCCAACCGATTAAGTAATTAGAATTACCTATTACATTTGATCCAGTTTCTATTAATAACCCAAAAACATATTAAGTTCCAATACAAAAAGATAAGCTTGTAGAGCAAGCATGAGCTAAGACAACTAACCTCATTTACCCACTAGTTGGAATTCTAACAAATCCATTCATTATCACCGGTCAAATATTGTGGTGCATGGAACACTTATATGCTTATGATAAACTTAACCACAACACTTGTCTCCTACCATATAATTGTCGAGTAAAGTTGGATCCCACAAGTTAGCATGTATCTTATGTTTTATGATTAAAGACGTAGCCTACGTGTCCTATGTTTTATGTTTGAAAAAAATGGAGCCCACAAATTGACATGTATCTTATATTTTTTTATGTTTGAATATTGAGCACACGTGTTATTTTTATGTTTTTTTAGGTGGAAAAATCCTAACTTTGTTATTCAGAGTGAATAAAAATCCATCAAAATGTTCCTCCCATACAAGGTAGTACAAATCTATCACCAATAACAAATGTTACTATCTTGGTCCACTACAAACATATAAATATGAAAACACAACAAGCCATTTAATTGAGAAAAGCCACCAAGTCCCAACATAGATCCAAAACATACAAGTTCAGTATGAGTAGGAGAACAACCAATGTTCAGATATCTGATCCATAGATTCCCACCCCTCTATCAAAAAAAAAAAACTCACAATGATATACCAAAGGAAAATGTGTTGAATAGGAAAAAGGAGATTGAGGTCCGGCACCATGCTCAAGAGAGCTTTAAATTTCCATTCATACTAATAGTACCATCCATAATTTTCGAGATAGAAAGGAACCTCGAGGTCAAAATAAGGGCATCTTTGGATAAGCTATCTGCACTCTGGTTGTGCTCTCTGTAGAAATGACTAATGTTCAGCCAATAGAAAACAACGCATGAGTGTTCTGATTTGTTCACACCAATGGACCAACTCAAGAGAAGCCAGTGAATCTATTTTGTTTGCCCAATGTATGATAACTCGAGAATCCCCATAGACATGCATGTAAGGGAGGCCTATTTTATCCACCACAAGAAGAAGAGACCACAAGGCTAGGAGCTCTGCTCTGGTATTGGTCGAGAGACCACATCCAATATTTACAAAGATAGAGTATGTACTGCTGATCGCAATATGAACCCCAGATCCACCATGAGAGTCTACTGCTGCTCCATCAAATAAACCACATGGATACATCATTTCTAGAGCAGTTCCAATAATTCTGGTTTTGTTTGAAAAACTTATGTGAATCCCACACACATTTAAATAACTTAGGTCTACAATATATTAACAACTAAGTATGTTTCCATGCATTTACTCTTTATGCAATAGTATTAGCAATTGTGTGTATACATGATACTTATACAACTATAGCACCTTCAATTCCATAACCACCACTCACATTCCATTGTTCATTAGGGTTGGTCCCATTATCAATAACTAAGAATTGTATATGTTTCCTAAGGAAAGGACTAGTTGCCCTGCGCTACAAATCACCTTGTTCAAATTAAAAGCATAGTGGAATCCCATTTAGGAACAAGTATGAAATCTTATTTAGCAATTTACGAAGTTTCTATCTACCAGCATAGATCCATCTTAAATGTGGCTCTACCAAGCGCCAAGAGGGATCAAATATCTCTAGGTGGAAACACTTTCCCCTCTATCAAATCCAATACTCACCAATTTTTTCCTTAAAGTCACGTCTTCAACATAATATGTGTAGTTGAAAGGCAAGTTGCCATGGATTATCAATCTACGGGTTATCCCTACACATTATTGCACACTGCGATGGACGATACACGAAGGGGTATCCCTTAATATATTTGATTGTGTAGGTAATATTTGTGGTAATTAATATCATATTGTTATGGCACTGTATTAATACTCTTATTACCTATGCAAATCAATTTGTTACGTGCACAAATTAGTTCAATATACCCATAAATTAATTGTTGCAGTGTGTGCATACACTAAAAATGATAATAATAATATTGTTGCAATGAACTCGCAGGTAATATGTGTATCATATGATTAATTATCAATTATCTGGATAACTCAAGTATTATTTGCATTACATTAATATATTTTGTTTTCATTACAATATTATCTACATAGGGTAGGTATTATTTACATCACATAGCAGGTTGATATATTTTTCACTGCAAGAAATGAAAAAATGATATATTATTTGCAAGTATTTTTTTAAACCAGATTAAACAACCCTAAATCTAGTTTCAACATGATAGTAATGTGTGAATATGATTATAATAGTTGAATGCTTTAATATTTATGATTTAAATATTAAGTTGTTATTACAAGGGATTTAAGAGAGTGTTTAGATGAGATTTCAGTATTTGTGTATATGATTGTGATAAGTGAATGATAAGAGGTTGAGTAGTTAGTGTGATAGAGTGACTTGAAATGTAAAATTTTAGAACTCTAAGGTGAAGAAAATTAATTATTGGCATGATTTACCATAACAATCATATTTTTAAATAAAAAACTATTTTAAAAGTTTGAAAAATAACCACAATACTACTACCTCTTAAATATATTTTGAAAAGTTCGAAAATATCTAGAACAATGATTAATGTTGTTTAGTTAGAATATGTTTATTAAATTTAACTCAAAGAGCAATATCTTACTAATGATTTGTAATGATGAGAAAGAAAAATGTAACAACTATGTGAAAAACAAGCATTCATTGGATTTATTCAAAGAAGAAAACAATATTGTTTTAAAACAATATTATTTTTTTCCAAAGCAAATAAATTTATGCATGAAAGAAGTGTTTAAATTTGGCCATAGCAAAAATAAAATTAATAATAGATTTAAAAATAAATATTGTCTTTATTCAAACAAATATTATGAAACCTTAGTAAATGTTTAGTGTTTAACCATATGAAACGTTCTTAAACCATATTATTATTATTACTAAACATATTTGGTAAATGAATAATATGAAACCATAGTTTGTTTACTGTTTAACCATATCAAAGGTTCTTAAACCATATTATTATTATTACAGAAAATTATTTGGTAAATGAATAATATGAAACCATACTAAGAGAATATTAAACTTAAAGAAAAAATATTATATTTAAAAACTTGATTTAATATTAATTTGTTAAACTTAACACCTATAAGAGTTTTATGTTTCAAAAAAAAGTTAAAATAAAGATTGTGGTAGATGCGAATTTGTTTTTGACAAATAATTAATAAGAGAATCAATGAATATATTGTAATTGTAATAATAAAGATTTCAAAAGCTTAAGTATATTGAAGAAATGTGAACCTCAACATGCTTCATATATGAATTTATAATTAGCTTTTGTTTTATTATATTTTGATATTTATTTTATTTTTATCAAGCCTAGCAATTTTTTAGTATAGTTAAATTATTTTCTTTTATTTTTTATTTTTATTTGAGCCGATTATAAGCTATGAAGGAGTTACACATCCCCAATAAAACCATATAAAGCTAATATTAAACTTTTTTTTTTTTTTTTTTTTGGCAAAGAGGGGGNGACTTTAGGTATCCGACGGGATTAGAACCGGTGACCTTCCAGCTTAGGGGGCGTCTTAACCATACCCCGCCACCAACTGTTCTACATCTGGCGGATAAAGCTAATATTAAACTTAAAGAACATATAAGCTTTTTCTCTTTTAAAAGAAAGTAAAAAAAAATTTGTGGTTGATGGAAATTGTTTCTGCTAAATAATTAATAACAACAACAATGAAGAGATTTTAATTGTAATAGTAAACATTTGGTTTGGGTTAAACTAAATTATCACATTAATCACCAAGAAAAAGATAATAGTAATTGTGTTTAATACTGATATTTCTTTATGAGAAAGAAAGTTTATGCAAATTTTTTTAAGAAAAATGTTATGTGATTTAGTTAGTTCTAAAAAGAAACATTAATGGTGTTGAGGAAATGTGAACATCAAGAGGCTTCATATATGAATTTATAATTGGCTCTATTTTTTATCATGCTTTCATATTTATTTTATTTTTATGAAGCGGACCAATTTTTGAGTATATTCAATTTTTTTTTTTTATTTGAGCCGATTATAAGCACAGAAAGAGTTACACATCCTCTCCCTACTCGAGTGTAGAATGCGCCTCTCGACCCAACTAGAAGTAAGTTTATAAGATTTATGATTCCTCATATGTTATTTTTAGGGTAATGAATTTGATATATATATATATATATACTTTGTTTTCTTTCACACAATTTATAATTAATAATATTTATATCTAAAGCATTTTTCTCTATGAAGGTGGGTTTCTCAAACATTGTTCCAGATTCACCATCCCTCCATCCAACCAACACGTGCCACTTTTATGCATTTCCTTCAAATATTGATCTATCACATGCATCATTGTTTGAGTCTCTCGTCGATTGTGTGTTCCTTTGAAGTGTTGGTTGTTCCTCCAAAGTGTCCTAAGTGCATGTTATTCCATTTCTTCACCGCAACAAGTGATCCATCTATAGAAACTCTTTACACAAAGAAAGAGTAGTTAAAGATAATTTATTCAAATTCTCATAGCATTTGCATCTAAGAAATCACTATTAATATTGCTCTATTGTGGCTTCGACCTCGTGAGAAATTTCACCAGATCTATGAAACCTATTGTATGGAAGTTACAAGTCTGGGTTCAAATTGAAATCTGCAAGTTTCTTGAATTTTAAGTGGATTTAATTTTGGCTCTAACATCTATAGACGATCTTAGAACTGTTATCGTCTGCAATGGAAATCATAACTATGAACAATTATATGACATTTTTCTTGTAGAGCATAGCTTTTGGTGGAGATTCTGCTTATTTTTTGAAGTATTTGTGCAACCACTGAAGATTTAGTGTTTGTTCTAAAAAGCGTGTTGGGGAATAAGAAGCAGACCTAGGGGGAGCTACAGGTGGAGATGCATCTAATACTTGCCATTGATTTTCCATTTCAATTTGAAAGCGATTGTAGGGGTTTTAGAACAATCAAAACTTAATCCTAAATAATTTTAGGACGAGGTATTACATTCATGTAAATATTTTGTTCCAAACCTTGTATAATATTTGTAGAATTCCTACAATGTTGACTGGATGTTCTTCGCAGGAGGAGCTCGAATTGGAGAAATTTTGTTCATTTTTTTTCTTTTTTAGGAATTTTTTTTTTTTTCTCCAAATGTACAAGATTCTTCAAACTCATCAGGTCTACGAACAATCGTCCAACTTTCGAGGTGAATCTATATTAATCTTGGTATAGTTTTATTTTATATATCTAGTGTTCTTCAAATCAGAGATGTACATAAACCTTAAAGCTTTACTATGAATTCTATAAACATGCTTTTAACATCATATTAATCATATTATTAAATTTTCCATCACTTCCATTTGGGGGTTTCGATTTTCTGTTAATTTTATAATGGTTTATGGTTTAAAATAAAATAAAAATTGTATTTTATTTATTTTCCGAGTGGATTCTAGAACGTTATGCGCTAGGTTATTGTGTATAAATGAGGAGTGTTTTAATTTGATAACCATGTTCTTCTAATTTTTGATGAATATATAAAAATGGTATTCTAATTATGTTAAGATTGAATCAATTTTTAAGTTGTAGAAAGGTTTGCATTTAATGAGCATAGTGTGGTATGTTGGGGAGAACTGAGAAAGTTATTATTATGTGATTTGCATGCTTATGTTGTTTTGGATTTTTATTGAACTTACCGAAAACAACATATGCATTCCAATACACATTTCTTTAACTTATCTGAATCAAGAAATGGACAGCATATGCTTTCTCTTTTATTCTTATATTTTCATGTTTCCATAATTCCAAGTGCTATCTCTATTATTGTGGTTGAGATCTACACTTCTTTAATGAATTGTTAGTTGACAGTGAGTAGTGTCATCTTGCCTTGATTCAAAAAATATTGATAACCATCTCGTACATATGTTTGTCACTTTGAGATTCAAAATCTATGAAAGAGTGTTTTTATTTAATTGTATGTTTGGCTATATATTATAAAAGCGTCAAATTCCAACATCTTTGTGGTCGGTTTTGGTATGAGAATTATGTTTGATATCTAGTTTTGAATCTTTCATCTAATCAAGTTAGAGGATGGATCTTGTTCCATGCTAAGTTTCTATATATTTTATTTTTCATGGAGCTTTTGGTGCACTTGGTTTGTTGTTCGACATCTTCTTTTTAATGGAGTGTTCGAGTGGACTTGATTTGTTGTTTGGTTGGATATGTTTTGGAAATTTTGGATTCTAATCTATCAAAAAAATGGTCTCTAACTTTTATTCTTGGACATTGTCATCTAAAAGGTTCACTTTGTGTCCCAATTTTGGGTTCTTTGTGGTTGTAATGCTACAAATGGCCATTTTTCTTGAGAATGCTTGTTTTTTTTATTCGTTTGTAAATGTGAGATTATTAAAATCAAAGTGGTGTATCCCTTGTTTGGGACTTTGTTCTCAATTAATACACTAGTACAAACTGAGAAATTAATAACTAAAATCTATAAACGACTATTTTTAAGTCGAGGACTAATAGTAGCTAATTTCCACTATCGTATAGCTTGACTAACTTAGTCATATTTCACTTAGTCATTAATAGCTTGACTTATTAGTAATTGATTTAGTCATTGATAGTCAATGATTTAGTCATTGATGGTTAATGATATAGTCACGGATTTAGTCAGTTATTTAGTCATTGAATTAATGTAATGACCTAAAATTTTGTAAAAATTTAAAATTTTTAAAGTGACATAAAATGTCTTAAGTCGCAGTTTAGTAACTGCTAGCGGTTAACAGAAAATGAAACAGTTTAACAAAAAATAAGGGTTTGTTTCAATAGAATATCTCCAAAATTTACCTATAAATTTAGGGTCTCGGTCTGAAATTATGACCTTCAGTATTCCATGCAGTCGAAAAATTTGTTTTAAGAAAATATCAGCTATATTTGCAGTTTTATAAGTGGTTTTTACAAGTATAAAATGGGATGCCTTACTCAATTTGTCAACCACTACCATTATGGAGTCATTTAAGTTGTGATTTTTAGGCAGTCCAGTAACAAAATCAAGGCTAATTATCTTTCATTTTCAGCTAGGGATAGGCAAAGGGTGAAGTAGCCCAGCTAGATGCTCATGTTCAGTTTTTACTTGCTGACATTCAAAGCATCTAGCAATATATTCTGCGAGTTCAGTCTTCATGTTTGGCTAGAAATAATCTTTTCTTATCATGGTTATAGTTTTCTGATAACCCAGATGCCCTGAATAAGGAGTTCTATGAATTTCGTCTAAAATTAATAACTTAATCTTAGGTACATTAGGTTCATATATTCTGTCTTTATATAGTAATAATCATTTTTCATTCAAGCTGTAGCCAGTACTTAGACTTTCTATTAGTTTTTCTTTTGTTTTTTCTTGTAACTTTAGGTAATTTTCATCTTGTTCTATTCCCGCTTTAAGCTGTTCTTCCAAATATGTTGTATAAGTGTTGATAGCTGCTATAAAATTCAGCTTTGCATTTCTACTTAATGCATCAACAACTTTATTCTCCTTCCCTTTGATGTGTTGAATTTCGAAATCATATTCACTTAGAAAAGCTAGCCACCAAGCTTTCCTGGCATTCAGGTTAGGTTGATCTAACAGATATTTTAATCCCTTATTATTTTTCATTAAGATAAACTTCCTTTCAATTAGATGATGACGCCACATCTTTAAACCATGTATGACAGCAACTAATTCCAAGTCATAGGTCGCATAATTCTTTTCATGAATCTTTAATTTCCTAAACTCATAAGAAATGACATGTCCTTCTTGAGTCAATACTCCACCTAAACCGTCATTACAGGCGTGAGTACATACTATAAAATCTTTATTTGGATCAACAATTCTTAAACTTGGTGCGCTGGTTAAAAAGGTTTTTAACTTTTTAAAACTATCTTTGCACTTCTGATTTCAATCAAATTTCTTTCCCTTTTTCTGCAAAGAGGTTTCGGATTTGCAATTCTCGAAAACCCTTCGATGAATCTCCAATAATAACCAATAATCCCCATGAATGATCGGACATCAGTTACGTCTTTTAGGACTGGCCAATATTTGATTTCCTTTATCTTTTTGAGATCCACCGAAATTCCTTCCTTAGTCACCACATGATCTAAGTACTGGATTTTATCTTTAAGGAAGTCACATTTACTAAATTTCGCAACAAGTTGATGTTCTCGTAACTCTTGTAAGACAATTTTTCAGTGTTCTTTATGTTCTTCTTCAGATTTCGAATAAATTAATATGTCGTCGATAAATATGACCACAAAATTATCCAGATATTTGTGTATTATATTATTCATTAGACACATAAAAATAGTTGGAGTGTTAGTAAGCCCGAATGGAATAATGACAAACTCATAATGTCCATATCGAGTCCTAAAAGTTGTTTTCAAAATGTCTTCATCTTTAATTCTGACTTGATGATATCCAGACCGTAAGTCAATCTTTGAAAACACCGTGGCTCCACGTAGTTGATCAAATAGATCATATATGCGAGGTAATGGGTATCTGTTCTTGATAGTCATCTTATTTAATTGGTGATAATCTATGCATAGTCATAGAGTTTCATCATTTTTCTTAACAAAGATGGCAAGTGCCCCCCAGGAAGACACACTGGGTCGAATGTAATTCTTATCAATAAGTTCTTTTAACTGTGACTTAAGTTCATTTAATTCAAGTATATTCATCCGATAAGGGTCTTTTGAGCTGGGAACTGCACCAGGTACCAGCTCAATGGTAAAATATAATTTTCGCTTCGGAGGCAGTCCCAAAATTTATTCCGAAAATACATCTAAATATTCCATTAGAACTGGTATATCCTCCAAATTTAATTTATCTATGTTGTTTAGGTTTCCTTCATTGCTTATTGTTACTGCATAAGCCTTACAACCTTTCCTAATAGCTCTCTTAAGCTACATAGCAGAAATCTGTCTTACGGTTGTTTTCCTAGGGATTCCCTTTACACTTATTAATTTTCCATTGTTATTTATATAGGTAAAGGTTTTATCAAAGAAATTCAAGACCACCCTATGCTACTCTAACCAATCCATACCAATTCATATGACATATGAACCTAAAGGTAGTACATTGAGCTTAACAAAAGTTTTAAATTGATCCATAGTTACTACACAATTCTTTATAAAGCTAATTACATTTCTCTTTGCACCAGTAGCTAACTTAACTAACCAAGAACTTGCAAAACTTTCAACTGAAAGTTTACACTATTCTACCAAGTTAGGAAAAATATAGCTTATACTAGCTCCTGGATCAATTAAAATAGATATGGGTATTTGATTTATCTTACCTTCCACTTCCACCATGGAAGTTTGATAGTCTACTTGCTGATTCTCTAATGCTGCATTGATCATGGGCATTGTCCTTGCTAAATCACCAATAGTCATCTCCTCCTGTATTGTGTGGATATTGCTGACATTCTTTTCCCGATTGGGACAAACTGAGGCATAATGCGGACCATTGCATTCCCAACACTTTATCGGTTCTTTTCGTTCAAAGTTCTTTGTGTAGTTACTATGAATGTCAACAGACTCTTTATTCTTTTGATTGTTCTGATTTGTCTGTGAATTACTTTTATTCCCATGGAAATTCTTATTAGGAAAATTTCTGGTGTTATTATTTTTAGAATTTCGATTAGACACAAACTCTTTCTTTTGTTTATCAAAGTTATTATTCCTTTTGGCCTTCCAGTTGGCCATACTTTCCTTTTTACGATTCTGTTCATAACAGAAATTCGCTTTTCTCATGGCTTCTTCTAGGGTTTTTGGATTGTCATACTCAATCCTGTCCTTTATATGATAAGGTAAATAGCTGAGAAACTGTTATACCTTAGGTTTCTCATCTACAATGTATGGCACATACCTAAGAAGACTTAGAAACTTACTATTGAGTTCTTTCATATTCATTGTACCTAGTTTTAACTCATAGAATTATTTAGCCCTTTCTTCATAGTACAATTCAAATAAAAATTTATTTTTGAAGTATTTCTTGAATGTGCTCCAATTTATGTTTTCCTCTCTTATACCTTTCACTCTTTTTAAGTCCTGCCACCATATATCAGCGTTCCCTGTAAGATTATAAATAGCCATCCTAGCTTTCAATTGATTAGAATAGTTATAAATATGAAAGTACTTCTTCATCTCGAATAGCCAGGATTCTGCTTCCTCCCCCTTTTCAGTTTCTCCATTAAATGTTGACAGCTTGATCTTCTTGAACTCCCCAGATATTTCTTCATAAGGTTTGTATTTCCTTTTCCTAGTATGGTGGTTATCCTCACTACTTTCACTAGTATAATGAGAGTTACGTTGATCCCCATATACTTCGGAAGATGAGCTACTTTCATTTTTAATCTGTTTAGTCTTTTTATACTTATGTTGATAACCTATATCTTCAGAATCAGCTCTTTTACCCTTTCCCTCAGTATGAAATCTTTCTATTAAGATCTGATTCAGCTCCTTCTGAGCTCTCAGAATCCTCTCATTTTCTTTCTTAACTGATTCCATTTCTAATTTTAATTCTTTAACTGTTTGTAGTAGTTCGAAAGAATTATTGGTTATATCTTCTTGTATAGGTTCTTTTTGTAGATTATCTTGCTCAGTGTAATTATTCCTCTTATGCGTATTCTTCCAATCTTTCCATACCTGTCCATAACACAGAAACAAATTTCTCTGTGTATATCATTCAAAGAAAACAACATCAGGATAATGATTTAAATTTACTATTCCATATAAGCAATTTGAGCTTTATTAAGGCCTAGTGTTTGAACCTTGTGGTCTGATACCACATGTAATGACCCAAAATTTCGTAAAAATTTAAAATTTTAAAGTGACATAAAATGTCTTAAGTCGCAATTTAGTAACTGCTAGCGGTTAGTGGAAAATGAAATAGTTTAACAAAAAATAAGGGTTTGTTTCAATAAAAGAAAATCTATACCAATAAGGATGTAATCTTAAACACCTATGTTAATTTTATAGCTTTAATTTTCAACTGTGATAGAAAGAGGACTTGCATTTCGTTACTGCTAGATATACTGATGATTTACTTTTGTCAAGTAGGTGAGAAACCTTGTTTGAGATCGGGGCTTACTTAGTGTTCTGCAAACTCAAATGGACTGTCGGTTCTTACAGGTTTAGCAGATAAGCGTAAGATAATGTAGGTGTTTATTTTAAATTACGTCAAGAAAGTACTTCCCTAGCATGTTAAGATGCTAATATAAGAAACGATTATTTAAGCCGTAAGTATCCGAGGAGGTAAAGTAAATTTCTTTCGTTGTTTTGAATCTATGACAATATTTATATTTAAAGCCACATTGACCGTTTATCCGGACATAATCAATTATTTTAAAAGAGTAAGTTCTTACCAAGGTTCCTTTAGAACTAAGATGATTATATTTTATAATTTATAGTACATGGTCATTTATAGATTCCCACAGTGTGCATAGAGCTCATGGTCTTGGTACATGTTTACTTCGACTGATTTGTGATCTTACTGCTATTTTTACTTTAATACTCAAGTATATTTCTCTTTATGTATGAAAATATTTCTATGTTTTTCGACTATAATGTTTACAATGAGTGATTAGCTTCTTATGAGAAACTCTTTAAATAAAGTTAGTATTTTATCTTCTTGAAGACTCCCTCATTTATCAGCATCAAGTTTTTATGTGGAGAAGTGTAAGGTTTTTCCAATTTATAAAAAGTCATAAATAACATCATATCTATACCCTATTTTTCCTTTCCTAGTCCTGAAACAATACCAAACTTGATTGATTTGTTTGCAAGTATGAATATCTTCTTTGGAACAACTAGTAGACAAGCTGTGTTCATAGTATTTAGTTTATAACCATGATACCATTATTATTCCAATGTTATAATACTATGTTGATTTATAAACTAACAATGTTAAGCTATAACCACTATCCTAACTTATAACCTAAGGTAGTTTTACCTATCTATCAACTACTATAATGTAGTCGAAATGATGGAAACAAACCTTATAAGTTTTGATCCTATTATATACTAGTTCCCAAGCATACTATATTCGATGGCATGATTGTTATTATTATCAATCATAAGAATTAGTTTATTATGATCAACGGAATGATTTTATTATTGGCAACATACGTTATAGGGTATTAGCAATGATAAGTTTTAAAAAAATCATTTGTGCAGCGCTGACATTAGAACTCGACCCACACTTGTTGAGATTTTTGGAAGGGAACATGGACAAGGCCTCCTCCATAGGTTGGTTGACTTATAACGATATAACCCTACTCCTTTGCATTTTGGTCCGACAGTTTTTCCTCCCTGCTGGCTGCGTTGTGAGTCTTTGCGGACATGAGATGCCTACAACCTCCTTAATTGTTGGGCATTTTATTCTGCATTACTTGTAAAGTGAAACTTGGTATCATGTTTTGTGGTTTCATGTTCTCCAGTAAGTGATGAATACACTGCAAGAGTGGTTAATGGTTTCTTCAAGTGGCTTGAAGCCTGTAATGGTCTTACTCTTGTGACTGCTCGTCCATTGCTTGGCTTCGTGAATTTAAGTATGTCTTTTTGTTGTCTCTGTCACAGAGTTGGATTTAAGGGTTTCTTTCTTCTCGATTCAGTGCTATCGATCTAGTGTGGCCGTTTTTTCTCGGCTTCGATTTTCTGTTCACAGGTACAAATTTTACCTTACTCATTTCCTCTTTTCATTTGATTACCGAGTTAGGGTTTTCACCTATTTAAGAAGAGAGTTTAAATATTGTTTTAAAATTACTTTGCAGGCTCCTGCTACCAGCTCCAGGCTATGGGCGGAAATGCAAGCTCGTGCACAGTTATTTTCGTGGGCTTCCATCTGGTAAGCCCCGGTCCCATCGAGGGTTCTCCCTGCATGTGGTTTGGGTTGTTGGGAGTGGTTCTTGTGGGCAGATACATGGCTTCGGTTCTCTGTTGGTTATGAATTTTAGTTTGTTAAAGTATATCCATATTTTATTAAAAACCCTTGCGATACTTTGCTGGGTAACACAGGCTCTTGAAGCCGTGATGTAAATGTGGTTTTTGATATGAAATTTTAGCCTTTCGGCTTAAGCAATGTAAATGCTTTTGTGTAAAAAGATCCCATCTCTGAGCTCAGAGATGTTTAACGACCTTTGTCTAGTGTTACTTTAGTTTTCCTTTTTACATTGAACTTAGTGAAATGAAGACTATTTAAATAGTCGAGATGTAAAGTGAGTTGGTTTTTACTTTTCCTGTTAGTAATGTATCTTGTTACAGTTTAATATAAAAGACTCTTGTGTATATTTGGTTTTACTAACACGCTTGGGTTTCGACCCTTCGACTCTAAAGGCTATAAGCCTATCCTTGAATAAGGATTTTTATATTGCAACTGGTTAACTATTACTGGTTTATTTGTCCATGATTTACATATGTAATGTCTTTATTAATATTCTATATTTTTAATTATTTTTAAAGCACTGTTTAAGAGATGATATTTTAATTCTGGAACTCATCTTTTTAAGGGTTAAAATTACTATATAACCCTACAGTTTTATAAAGTCCTTGTTTCTACTTACATCATTCTTGACTCTGTTTAAAAAAATAGGATAATGGATGATGATATGACTTACAGTTATATGTTTGATGCTAGCTCTGTTCAAATAAGAATTCCTAAACAATTTTTATAGTTTTTTCTTCTATTTCTTAGTTAAGAAATACTTAGGGTTTTAGTGCAGCATACTCGAAAACTAGGATATTATTAACTTTTAGTAATTCTTGTAATTTCAAAAGGATTTTAGAATAATTCCTTTGGTCTTAGATAAAGACTCAATGTCTGGAATTTCAATGTTTATAAACTGTTTTACAATTTTCTTTCCACATGGTTTTAGATGCTAAATTAGTTACTTTACTTATGTTAAACTATAATATCTATATTTTATCAGGATAATAATACTGGAATTGCTTTTATAATAATAATATTTATTGTTCTCTTTCATACCTATTTTCTTATCTAGTTAGCTGAAGTAAATAAATGCAGACAATACTTAGCACTGCTATTTAGTAAAATTCATAAACATATGAAGTAAAAACTATCTATTGTTCTCATTCAAATGAAAGAATCATTTCATCCACCTAAGAAATCCAGTTGTACTAGAGTACGACCTGAGTTCAGGTGTGGAAAAATACAGCTTGGAAATTTTAATTCTATCTATTTCACTTTTCACATAATCATTTCTATTTCTACTATAATCTATAATTTTAATGAATCCAACATTACTCAGTTATTCTTCATTCATAAACCCTAAAATACTAACATGCTTGTAGTAGAGAAACTAAGAAATATTTAACTGAAGATAGTAAACAAATAAAATAGAAACTGTTGAGGACAAGACGACAATAGCTTAAGGAGGTTGTTCCTCCCAACCAAAATCATAGAGAGTGCTCAGACAACACTTCCTCAGGACCCTCGATCTTGTTCCTAGTATTATTGGCTGAGAACTGGGTGGAGAATGCAAGTGTAAGACCTCTGTCACCTGACTGGTCCAATTAACTCAGTAATCAAAATCTGCTCTGAACAGTATGAACTTTATCTTAGAAGCTGCAACTAGATCAATCTCAGCAATTAACCCCTCAAACACACTCCAATAATCCCCTCCATTGAATTTCTCTTGAGTAAATCCATTCACCCTGAATGATCACCTCTCTAGAATGAGCAGCCTCGACTCTCTTCAATGGGAAATTTTATAGAGATGCCTAGGTCTTTTGGGTCAGTTTTCTTTTAATGAGCCACCTCCTCTGATTCCACTTTCTTGGGGAATCATGACCACAAATATAGGGAAGTTTCCACCTTCAATAGTTGGAAGTGGTTTGAGGATGCTGCCACTTGTCAGTTTGCTCTCCACCCGGTATCCTCCACCAATTAACCTATAAACACTCTTTTATCAGCTTCCCTAAGTTGTTGTCTCCTTATTTATTTATTTTATAAATAATATATTCTGAATTTACATTAAATATTCTTGACCCCACTGGGTCATGAATTACAACTTAGCATAAAAGTTAACACAATGTTTGTCAAATATTATTAAATTGTTTTTGTAAATTGGGGCATGTGACATTTAATCACTGATTGCAACAATTAATGACCAAATATATGACTAAATAAACTAATAGATGATAATATATTAATGACTAAGCTAAATACGACTAAGATACAGGAAATTAGCTACTAATAGTCGTATATATGTGAATGTAGTCGTTTTTATAGTCACAAATTTATGATAGGGACCATAGGAATTGAACAACCAACCTCCTCCTTATAATTAGGCATGTTCTCTACCATTGAACTCACACCCACTAGTGGAAAATGAGATATTAGTGACCAGGAGACCAAACATTTTGGCCATCACAGTCTCCTGAAAGGGAGAAATGACCAAAATTGATAATTCTAAGTAAGCTGACTAAAAACGACCAAAATAAATGACCACTTTTGGTCACAGGATAGAAACCAACTAAAAATGACTAAGATAAATGAACAAATTTGATCACGAGATATGTAGACTACAAATGGCCATATAACAATTGGTCATTTATTTGGTCATTTTTAATTGTGTCATTCTGACAATGGAAATTTTTTAAAATTTGACAATAAATTTGTATATTTTACTAAATTCTAACACTGCAGATGGATTCAGAGACCCTTTAAGGGGGTCTCTAAATCCATCAGTAGTGTTAGAATTTAGTAAAATGTATACTGCCGCATATGTCACAATTCAGCTAGAAACACCAAATCAGCTATCATCACGATGTTCTAGGACTTCTACACTAGATTATCATCATTGAGTTGGATTCCTTCCCTTAGAGTGTGATTCCAAATAAATATTTTTAACTCATTTGAGTTTCTCCTAGTGTTCTACTAATTCAATATGGGTTTTGAAAACTATACTCCTATAAAAAATGTTAATATAGGCATGATATAAATTCCTTGTAACATAAATTTATAGGATTCTAGCACCAAATTATGCCTTATGGTTTTCCTCTTGCTTTCTGGTTTTCCCTTTCTCGATTCAAAGAAAACATAGCAGATGAAGATAGGAACTATCTCTCGTCATTCATGGTTTGGGATCACACAACTTGACAAAATGGGATAACCAAATTAGTGCATTCAAAAAACACTTTGATCTCCTCGTCATGGACCTCGTATTCTATGAGACTCCACAGCTACAAGCTCTAAGCGTACTGAGATTTTCCAAGAGGAGTGCCTCAAGAGTATGATCCAATGTCCTGTATTGGAGAGTGTGATCGTGGTTGGGCATATCTAAGGTGGCTTGATTGAATGGTATTTTACTTGATAGGTATTTTTATCATTTGGGTTTGAATAGTAGCCATGGAAATGTATTTTACTAAATCCTAATAAAAAAACATACATCCTATTTAAAAAATAACATAACATTTAACATTAATATGAATCTATTTTACAATAGATATCTATTATTATATACTATTAATTATCATTATAATATATTTATAATAACTATATCTATTTATATAGAATGAATTATTTCTCATATTAATTCATATATTCCTGTACTAAATATAATTAAAATCATTTCAAAAAAATCTTCAACATTTTAATCAAGAAATCCAAAAATTGACCAATTAAATTTAATAAAAATTAAGAAATACTCAAATAGCTATATTAATTCGCAATAACTTATTCAAAAATGAATGATGAAGCTTTTATGAAAAGATTCTTCGTGAGGGTTTGAAACCCTTCAAAGAAAACATATACTAGTTCGTGAGGGTTCCAAACCCTTCAAAGAAAACATATACTCGGCATCTACCTATGCATTTCAGGCATCCAACATCTTGGTGGGAAACACTGTGCAATTTTGAACTCTGGAATCTCATAAATTAGTGGAGAGATCTTGTTATTCTCCAAAACCAAAAAGCATGGGAAGCAATTTTGGCATGGATGATGCACTGGGTGGCATGTACCGCTGCAATATTTCTCTATCCATCGTTGGATAGGGATGATGTAATAACCATCTTGAATATGAGAAAAGAGAAAAACCCAGTAGTGGGTAAACCAGTGCTTTATTTCCCAATAATCATGAACTCGTATCTTGATTGGATGGTGCACGAGCCTCCTCCTGCAAACTTCTTTGTTTACTTCTGCCAAGAACATTTTATTAGGAACATAATCATCAGGTACATTTGGACCTGGGTTGCAAGGTTTTTCTCCTCATGAATTTCAGGATTTTCTTTTCTACGCCTTTTTCAAGCTTCAGTACTGCATCCACGCCATTATCCATGTACAAAATGGTGCGTTTCATCAGGATAAACCTGACTCACATATATATATCTGAAATTTATTTGAAAACCTTCCCATGACATCTAGAAAATACCATTTTTTTCTAGAGGAGTGTATTTCAATTTGTACTTTATCATATCTGTCCATTTAGGTTAAGATTCTAACCATGGGCCATTCCACTCAATTTCATTTTCCCAAGTATTCCTTATCTGCACAATCTTATGATCATCTACCTTATGTACTTGCAATAGTGATTAGGCATGTCTTGGGACAATGCCACTAGAATACACATGAACATTAGAGCCTGACATACTCCCGGCTCGAAGGAGAAACCCATCTTGCTTAAAACGCAACAACTGAGACCACATCCTTCCACTGGCAAGATCAAAGTGCACTTGAACACTTCTCATGTCTATTTATTCATGTGCACCCTTAGTAAGGTATATAAAAGCATCTTGAACAAGCCCACCTTCTATTACTTCATAAGAACCATGTATCTTTTCATAATCCTTTTCCAAAATTGAGACCGACAACTCATTACCCTTCTTACTAGTGTAAATGCTAGCCTCCCATGAGATTAACAAGGAATCTAATCATCAACAACAACTGGAACCCATTCTCCATTAATGAAGAATCATACTATATATACTCCTTCTTCATTGTATTGAGGAGTTATAATAACTTCAGATATGTATGATGCCTCTATTAACACTGCCACAACACTCAAAAACCAACAATCACCTAGTCGACCCTGACAGAATGAGAAGGATTAACTTCTCCTGCAAAAATACATAGATACAAATCCCCGCAATTCTCTTTGACCAACTCATACGATCGCATCCACTCACTTACAACTTGTAAATTTGTTGTGGTATTTTCTGGGTCTATAAACAAGGATTGATTATTCAGAGGAAACTCTTGATCCGTAAAGTGTTCTTCCCCTCTAGCCACAAGATCTTCTTTAACAACCAACTCAACAGAACGCATGCCTTGATTTATCTCCTCTTGTGTTTACATCTTAGGTTTCCTTATCTTTCTTATAATGTAATCCATATCAAAGGCTAACCCCTCTTTTTATTCACACTAACAATGTATTTGTCCTTAAAGATACAAGTAGGTTGAGAGGATGGCAAGGTGAATCTCTCCATATTTTAGTACATATCTCTGCCATGTAACACTCTCATCAAATCCATCATATACTCTATCATCACTCTACTTGCTACTCTGTCATCACTCTATTGGGTCCTTTGTCATCATCTAGTTTCCATCAATGACAACCTACACTTCCATATTGCCAACATGATATTTAAATTTGATACAAGTAATGATATTAGTTATTGGAGCTATCATCTATGTATTTTTTTTGTTTGATTCTCAAATGTCGTTTATTTTATCTACCATATTCATTAGGAAAAAGAGGCTTCTAAAACTATGCTTTTCATTTATTGCTTCTTCGTATCTATAATTTCATCGGTGGTTCAAATCATTTGTTCAACTCCAAGGGTGGTTTCATTACTTATATTATAATTCACAGGGTTATCTCACTTCTTTGTTCTAATATCCAAGTCAAATATCCCTAGGTCTCTTTGTACAAGTGATGAGTGGAAAATGGTTCAAGATGTTCATGTACACTTGAAATGTTGGAGGTGTGTTGAACAATGAGGTAAAAGTCAAACTCCCCAACCTGTGCTTATTTAAAGTTTGTTACTCTCTTTTTAGCATGTTTCAAATAATGTAGAAAATATGCCATTATATTATGTCTCTATGTTTTCATGTATGACATGAACTTTGTTCTAACTGAATTCTATCCATTCCATTTCTGTTGGAACATCTGTATTCATTGGAAGTTATTTTGAATGTGAAAAAATCTACTATTGGTTTTCATTTACTTCATGAAATGGAGACTGAAAATGTTGTGTGTATAGATATTGGATTCCAAGAATTTATAATTTCAATCTTTATGATTCATATCCTAGGAATTGTTAAATCATGAAATGTCATAATGTCATAACTTGCATTCCATATGTTTGTGCAGTTATTACCATCATACAATCCTCCCAACTTGAACCAAAATATTACCAAGCCATTTGAAAAGCTTCACAGCATCTACAAAGATGCCAACACCATGCGTTTGCTCGTAGATATCACCAGGAAAACTGAAGTAGGTAGAACGTAGGCACAGCTTTACCAGGTTGGTTTTCTCATTGTTTGTGAGTTTCCATATTATGTCAACGGTGTCATCAACTAGTATTTTTGTGTATAGAGAAAATTAGCGATTCTATGTGCTTGGAAGTTGAGTATAGAATCAACTACAACTTTCGATATTAGAATTTCAATTATTTACAAAGGATCTTCAGATGGAATAAATTATTCAATATATAGTATACACTTTTATACATTGTGATTAGATAAACAATAATTATGATGGACATAAACTTGAATCTTCATATTACGAATGGCCTATGGAAAATCACTACTTGAGGTTAAGTTACCTCTCATATACATTGACTGAAACAACATCAATTGTCACTGATTTTCTTGCAAAATGATGTCTAAAGCTAAACACAAATAAAAAAAATTTAGAAATACCTAGTCCAATAGCAAGACCAAAAACCTCATGAAACAATGTCTCCTTTTTCTTAAAGATAAGTCATGTAGAAAATCCTCAATTTGCGATCCATAAAAGATGTCTAACTTGTTGCAACTGAATGAATGAACCATCATTTATTTATAGTCGCTGATGCCATATATACTTCTGAACCATGTTGTGAACTGTTTCTCTTGATAGTATTCTTAAGCAATCATAAAGACCTAAGCTACAAGCAAGGTTGTGGAACCCTCTTACTAAAACTTTATTTTCTAAGTATATCGGCCTTTTAGCAGTTGATGTGATTTGTAAAGTTGCATTCTATTACTTTCCCACTAAGTGTTCACTAGATATTCATGCACATAGAGGAGTGCAAGTATTACAACAGTCAATTGAAAACTTGATTCCAAATTAAAAACCCAAAACATTGCAAAATATGTATTCAACCAAATCCCAACATTAGAAACAGACAAGCATTTATAAACTTAATACAATATTGCACTTCCCTGATTGAAGTCCGATATAGAATGGTTATTCTCTATATATTTCTTCATCTGCTTCATGGGAGTTTTTTTAAGGGTCCTACTATGTAAGAAGAACCCAATACCCTGCCTTGGCACTTTCTCTCCACTGATAAGGAGATTATTAATGTTGTGCTAACTTGATATTTGCTTAGGATACTAATGTGTGGTGTGACATAAATATCTATTGTTTATGGTTTTGTGAGCATGCCTAAGTAGTTCACTAAGTAGACAGGGTCCTTAATATAGTAGGCAAATGCTAATGATTGGCTCAGTTGTTCCTTCTATCTTCTATTCTTTGAATATTACAAAAGGTGACTTTGTGGATGCATTTTTGTTCATTGGCCTCTTCATTTTAGCAGATCATTATAAAAAGATATACAACTTAATCATATCTGTTATTTTGGTAAAAATGCATTGAAGGGTGCTTCCATGTATATTGCATCATTTTCTTTTGTGGAAATTTTGTTCTCATGGTTTGACCATCTGGCCAGAGCTCATTCTCTGCCTCTGCACTTCACCTTTTCACTTATACTGTGATTACCTCTCTATTCTAACTATATGCATATTGAGGATGTAAATGTGATATGTGATATGAGTCTCCACTGCCAATTATTGTTGGAACTTGGTATGTCTGATTAGTTTACTAGAGAAATAGAGTTATAAATACGTTAGGGTCAAATTTTTCAGTGATTTGATCTACAATTCCCACTTCACAACTCTCCATGTTTTTAATACATATTGACTCTAGATTTCTTATTTTACTTATTATCTGAATTGGTACAAGGAATTGTGAAAAGCTATAAAATCAAAGCATACTCTTTTTGATAAAATGCACAATATGCTTTTATAGTCTATGTTACTAATTTATCTTATTTTTTCATTTGTAATTCAGCGACATGAAAAATTTCAAGCATATGTCATAGAGTCTCGGAGGGAGGAATTGACAGTAAGGTTGCAGATAGTAGAAGACCGGTTGTATGATGAAGGAGAGGATGAAACAAAATGTGTCTATATTTCAAATCTAGAAGAGATTAAAAAGGTAATAGCTTGACTTGATGTACCTTGTATGCAAAAAATGGTCAGAGTATTTGGATTCGCTAAGTGCATGGAATAACATGTTTGAAAATTTAATTTGTCTTGACAATGATTTTTGCTAAGAATATTAATATTTTTTAATTTTCAACTTAAGTTCAGTGATCCAATTGAGGAACAGTACAAGGAGGATATGGAAACAATATGGGCAGTTAATGACCTTATACAATGTATTACAAGTTATAGAAATGAATTCCTTTCCAAATATCCCAAATTTGACCACATAGGTCTTGCTTGAAGTGGTATTGACATCTTTTCAATTGCAAATATTATAAAATGATGTAGTGTTTTTTATTCCTTGCCTTTCTTTATTGAGTTTTTATTTCTGTCAGCGTTACAAACTTGTACTATTCTCTTATTTGTGCTTGTGTACCTTTTCCTATCAAGTAGCAATCATTACAAATTAAAGACAAATGTTTGATGAATATTGGGATTGAATTTAATGTGATTAGTTCTCTTGACAATGTGTAACCTTATAGTTGTAGGTTCTCCATAAATAAGGATGTGGAGAGTTAGAGCTAAGGTGTGGCTAGTGAATGAATGAAACATTTGTTAGATATGCTAATTATTGCTTTTCATTTTTTTTGAAATGAAATTACTCCTAATCATGAATATACAATATTTTTGGTTAGTTTTGAAATATGGGAAATCAATCTAATATAATTTTTTTTGTGGGTTTTGTAGGCCTATAATGACAAAGCCAAAACCAGCTCCATCTAAGCCACCAACACAGTCACCGGCCCAATCGCAAGCCTCTGTTGAAGCTCAGAAAAATGAGAATGCTAATAATGGTGCCCCTCCAGAGTATCAAGAAACTTCAGCTGAGCCTATGGAGATGGATAATATGCAAACACCTGAATCCGAGTAAACATATCTGATTAAATTGTGTATGATCTAGTAGAGTGCACATTAATTATATTAGACACATTATTTTCTAATTCTCATTTTGTTTGGTAGCCAACTTAGTTTTGCACTTCCTTCCCAAGGGAAGGAGGATATATATGTTGCAGAATATGAATATGACAATGCATTTACCATTATATGTTTTTGGGATCTTGAAGTCTTGTGTTTTATGAGTATTGACAGTTAGTCGATAAATAGGTTCCTTCAAATTCCCTTCAAATCCAGTGTAAAAATTGGACTAAAGGACATAAGTTGTTCTTCATCCATATAGAATTTTCACATAGTCCATGCCTCTATTAGCACACAGTAAATTTTTTCTTGTATTTGGTTGGTAAAATTTTGGACAGGAATCCTTGATCTTTATCTATATTGAGTATAATTATTTTTTAGTTTGATTGATGTGAGCCTATTTATTTTTGCTGAATTCTCTATGTGAAATGTGATTTGTTTATTTCGTATCTTCGTATATCCCCTCGTGAATAACAAACATAAATGTCCAATTTGGCAATGAGTTCATAAAATAATATAGTTACTGGGGTTCATTTTTATTTCTTGACATAAAAAAGGTTAAAAATAATGTATATTTATATGGGAATGCATGGGACAGTTATTATGTTGGTGTTGTATCCATATCTTGTGTAGTCTTGATATTGTTCAAAATACAACTAACTGTTAGGTGAGAGTGAACCTACCTGTTGCCACTCTCAGTGTTATTTGGACTACATTTCCTTATTGTTTTAATATAATTGTGCAAACTCTATCAACAAAAATGCCAGTCTTTTTTGCCAAAATCTGTCATGAAGTGCACAAGACCGTTGCAAGCATTTTTACAAAAGATTCCTTAAGGTGAACTGGTGAACTAGGTACATTGTGGTTGATGATAGGTTGTTTGAAATATGAGTAGGATTCAATTTCCTTTAGTTTCTTTTATTCCTAACATTAAAAGCATCTCTAAACATTACACTGTTTACACATGTTAATGATGACGGTTATACAATATCGTCCATTTTACGACTATGAAAATAATTTTATAAAACTAATCGCTCAATGCTAGGTATTATACATGTCATTTCCCAAATTTTTCATTGGGTCATAGTGGCCTAATCACATTTTCCATATTCATGAGAGTTTGTCAAATTGATTCCAAGGATGAAAATTACTAGTTTCCTAGGTTGTGGGTGGGAGCTTTGGGATTTGGAATAAGGCAGAAAATAAATGATTTTAAGACATTAGAATGGGATAAATATTTAATATTGTATCTTATTAAATAAATACAAGATAAAAATTAAGTGGCAATGCTGCATGGTGACACATTGAGACTATGGGGCCCATATAAAATAGAAAATTGGTGCCACATGGCATCCTCCTCTTGCAATTTCGAATCCATGGGAAGACTGAAGGTTATTGGATGAGTTATATGGAGAATACACTTTTCCATATCCATCATAGGTATAATTTTGGATTAAATATAACTTACATGGGAAAGTAAGAGTCATTTTGGAGTTAGTGAGACACTTGGACTGGATTCCCTAGCTCTATGACAACAATGATGAAGATGCTATGACACCTATGACACAAATAAGATATAAAGGCTGAAATATGACATATCTAACATGTCAGGTTGAAATATACCATCCAAGAGAGCTCTCATGTGATTTAGGGAAGCTCAATGGACTCCTACTCAAATTTGGGGAAGGTGGAAGGCTAGGAAAGAGGGGACACATGTCAAATTATGAGCATGGACCCTAATTCTGTTGAAATATTGTAACTTCAAAGAATATTATATATGTATCTTTTTGTGGTCCCCGATGGTCCTACCGGGAGAACCACTTGTATTACATTGTACCCCGATGCTCCTAATCAAAAGAACTAATAAGAGTCATGAGGTAGTCCCCTCTAATTGTAAAGGTGGGTCATCAGCACCCCAGTGTGGTTACTCAAGCCTACATGTGTAACTCGAGCATGCATGATTTAACTCGAGCCTACATGTCAAATGAGTTAACTTAAGTGAACGGATGAATATAAATAGAGGTGTAGTGCTCGTCATTTGAGACACACACTCTCACTTGTGTAGCACATTAGTGGAGAAGAGAAGAGTAGTTGGAGAAGGAGGAGGATCAGGCTTTGATCTCCTTGTTGGTTTTACCTTTTATCTTTTGGGGGCATCTATATTGAGGAAGCTTTTGCTAGGTTTTTCCCTTTAGAGTTTTCCTAGGATAAATCTTTGTGTTCCTTTTGTATGGCTGTGCTTGTCTATCTTTCAGTGATCCTGTTTATATGCTTTTGTTATGAATTTGAAATGAAATACTAATGATCTAGCTTAGCATATGAAAAATTAACATGGTATCAGAGCCACCCTGAAAGAAGACATTGTGCAGCTACAGAAGCTAGGGATTCTTATTTTTTGGGTCTCTATCCACAATTGATCAGCAAAAGAAGGAGAGACTAACTCTCCATTAAAGCGTGCATCTTTCTGTCGAAACAGAATTCGATTCCGAGCATTTTCAGTTTTGGTGCGGAAAATTAGGGCTTTCTATAGAAGAGGAATTTTTGAGTGAGCCCAGCATAGGGTTATTCTCCTCATCAAAATTTAAGTTTAGAGACCTGGATCAAGAAATGTGGTTGGGTGAAACTCTGGGAAAGTCAAACTCTAATTTGACCCCGAGCCAGAAAAACCCTAAATACTAAAACTGCTACGTTTTTGTACATTCTCTATATCCTGAAATTGATTAAGGATAAGGCGATAAAAATTGTAGAGGCTTAATATAAAATATTTATGTACATGGTTTCCAAAATTAAACCTCGGATTCACTATATTCTGGGAGATATGATCCCTCCAAGTTAGGGTTCCAGCCTCTTCCAGAATTCATCCCTAAACAGGACACCTGGGGAGAATTGTTGTAGCTTGGGATACAGAGGTCCAAATGGAATTATTAAATATGTTACAGTAATATAAAGTACTGTACTTTATTTGGTCCTAATTTCAGAATCAGAAGATGAAATAGTGACAGGTGGCATGCCGTACAACTTCGTTGTTTTGAACAGTCCTGTAACAGGTCATCTTGGGAAAATGATCATAAATCCGAATTGGTGAAACCAATTCTAATGAAAACTATGGTTTTTTATCTGGGACATGCAAGGTGACCTCTATGAGAAATTTAAGACATAGAGGAGTAGTAATTTTGGAACTATCACAGAAACAATGACAGACATTTCTGCAGAAGAAATTGGAAAACTAGGTCTTCCTGTTCCGGGAGCTTCCCTCTACTGTTTTCAGAAAAGGAGTACATTGGACAGATCCATTTGAATATATATATATATATTTATATCCAATCAAATCTAAAAGATTCCAAGTTTTTAAAATTAGGGTTTCTCTGACAAACCCTAGGTCAGCCAGCTCTGGAAGAAGGACAGACACCTCAAATCGGTAAGATCTAATCTTTTGCTATTTGCATTTGAGGTTCTCATTTCAAAGTGATTTATCACATCAGCTTGATGATAAGCTTGATGAAGTTGAAAAATTCCAAGCATGGAAGTATTTGATCTCTCTGAATAAAATGAATTGGACACCTACATGAGTAGAGAGGTTCTAGAGGGAGATGAGGCTCAAAGCCTTACACCAAAAGAAGTTGGTCAAGGCCAAGAAGATCATTGTTGATTCATTCATGGATCAACTTGTACCACAAGTGTCTTCCCTAAAGACACCGAAAGAGATGTTTGATTCCTTGACCAAGCTATTTGAAGGAAATAACATACATCGGAAGATGACCTTAAGAAACAAATTGAAGAGGTAAAAGAAGAAGTGAAGAATGCAGAAGTGGTGATAGCCACCTTGAATGGCCTCCCAGGATCGTGAGATTCATTCATGCGAAGAATGTACGCTAGAATAAAGTGATTACTTTCAGCTCGACTCATAAGAAGAGAAGAAGAATATGGGAGCAATTGAAGATCAAGCTCTCACCATTCAAAGAAGATCCCTCATGCGATGAGGAATATGAAGAACTCAATTCTTGAAGAACCTCTTATTCATCTTATCATTTGGATAAGAATTGATGATTTCATGAATGAAGAAGATGATAAAACAGAATGATCAAGATGGATTCTACCCATGAAACAAATAAAATATAAGTATTCAATTCTCATTTTATGATATTGTTTTACATTTGATTATATTCAGTTGATGTGTTATGCATGATAGATTGTTTTAATGACTGTATACTACTAATATGCATGTGATGGGTAAGTATCTCATGGTACTATACAACTCTCCATTGCTACTTATCTAGAATGAATCCTCCTTGCTGACATATTGGATTATTAGACAATCTCAATAATGTCATGATAGAGATGGAAGGCATCTAGAAAGTTTCTGTGAGATATGGATGAATGCTGTATTGACTAAACAGTTGCTTGATACATAAGAATTTGTTGTTATGCATGTGTTTGATGAAATAGTTCTAACCATGAAGCTGGTGCATTTGAATTGTAGGAAAGGTCCTGTACAAACTCCTACAAGAAGGATGAGATTGTTTCGAAGAACAAGTGATGACAATTCAAGATTCACTGCAATAAAATCTGAAGTTCCCAAGGTCAGAGACACCATGATGGAAGAAAGAGCTTCAGAGAGCGGTAGATCCACCTCAAAGGATGAACACCACCATGGGTATGAGAGATAACTCAAGATGAAGAAAAGAATGATATGAAAGAAGTTATGATTAAAGAATAACAGTTGATCATGGGGAATGATGTATACGATATGATTTCGAGACATAAAGGGAAGTACATAGTATCCTCCATATGGATCTCCAGGAACAAGTGTACAAAGAAAGGTTCATGATTTTGCTAAAAAAGAATAGACCATGACATGACATACTCTATTGACTAGTATATATCAAGCATAGAACCACCTGTACAAAATGAAGAGGGAAGATGATACTCCACTTCAGGGCAAGTGACTACAGAAGATATCTGAGTTCAAGATGGTACAACATGATGGGTAGCTTCGTGATGGATTGAGACTTTACCAAGAATAAAGTGGGTTCCAACCTTCAATGTTGAATGCAGAAGACTAGGATATGTTGATGACCTGACAAGACGAACTCATGGAAGATGTTATGATGAAAAAAAAAATACCAGAATGATGTTTGGGATATAGTACTCAAACCAGAAAGAAAGAATGTGGTATCTTCCAAATGGATTTGCAAGATAAAATGTGTTGCTGATATAATTAAGGAAAGACTTGTGGCTAGAGGTTTCTATCAGAAAGAGGGAATTAATTCTGAAGAGACACTTACTCCAGGAAGTAAGGTACACTTCCTTCAAAACTATCATGGTAGTTTCTTCCATGATGAAGTAAATAAAATCCTTCCTTAATGGTATGATTGAGGAAGAGTTTTACATCAAATAGTCATGAGGATTTGAAGTTGAAGACAGATGGAATCAAGTATGCAAGTTGAAGAAGACCCTCTATGGCCTTAAGCAAGCTCCCAGAGCTTGGTATGGAAGAATAGATAGTTTCCTGATGATCAAGGGATTTGCCAAGAGTAAAGTAGATCCTAACCTTTCTTACAAGTTTGTAGAAGATGAACTTCTCATTCTATTACTATATGCGGATGACTTACTCTTGATAGGGAATGAGAAACAGATCATGGAAAGCAAGAAGAAACTAGCAGAAGAATTTGAGATGAAAGACCTTGGGTTAATGCATTATTTCCTAGGTCTGGAAGTATGGAAAAGTTCAGAAGGAATATTTCTTAACCAAGGAAATTATGCGGTAGAGATATTGAAGAGATTCAATATGTTGGAATGTAAAGTCATGGCCACACCCATGGACTCCAACCTGAGGCTGTTAGGCGATAACTCATCAGAGTTAGTGGATGTGACTCACTACAGATAGATCATTGGGTCATTGATGTACTTAAAGAAATTCCAGACCAGACATTTGTTTTGTTGTGAACACCTTAAGTCAATATCTTGTTCAACCAAGAGGGGTTCACCTAGTAGTTGCAAAACATGTGATGAGATATCTGAAAGGGACTATAGACTTTGGTATATACTATGATGGTAGCCATGAGTATAGAAAATTAAACAGTTTTTCAGAAGTAATTTTTGGGTCATTAAACATATATTAACATCATATTTAATTTATAATATTTTTCATGTACATTCATAAAAAAATTGGGAGCTTTTGGGCCAATTTGGATGTTTAGACATCAAAACTAGTTAAGGTCAAAATTCAGGAAAAAGTGAAAAAATTGGTCATTTAATAAAATTTCAAAAAGGGACATTACAAGGTATTAGAGCATGATCTTGTAACTTTATGTGGTCTAATATTTATGAGGACAAGAATTCAAGGACCACCATTATATATTGAAACCCAAAAGTTCTTTTGTTGAATAAAAAACAATGACTAGGGATGAAAGGGGAACCTCATATGATGGTGAGGAGCATATAAAAATCATTGAACCTATAATTGAAGACATGAATGAGAATATTATGAAAGGATTATAATTGTTGGCTATCCAAATTTGGAAAAAATATATTTATTTTAAGAAAACCAAGAGGAAAAATGCATCAGCTTGCTTGAAGGAGCAAAAGGAGGAGACCCATGAACCACCTAGTTCTAAAATAGGTGAAGTAGAAGAAGTAGTACATGAAGAGGATCAAAATTCACTCCCAAGTGACTCTGAAAAATATGAAGAGACATCACATGAGTATGAAGAAGTTTCTATTGAAAATACTGAAGATCATTTTGAGACACATTCTACCTTGTAAATGAAACAAAGAGCATCTACTGATGGATGCTTGAACAATGAAGGAGTACCTAATGATGGGTGCTCATAAATCTATGTTGGTGACATAGAGATCATATTTCAAAATGTTTCCGCAAGCCAATTTTCTAGTAAACATTAAAATGAAGACCTTGTAGCAGTTGAAGAACAAAAAAGATCAACTTCCCCATCACCACTTGAGCTTCATGAAGTTGGTCCAAGAAAGAAGGACGAAGATGAGGAGATTCATTTGCAAGAGCCTCATTTTATTGAAAGGTACTTAAATATAAATGAAAATAAGATCCAAGAGGCCCTTATCATACTCCATGACACTCAAGAATTAGTTTCAAATTGTTGTTAGAGAGCTACTTCAATGGAGGAAACATCCTTCCTTGAAGACATGGAGAAGATTCAAAGAGCAATGTGCCACATCAAAGGTATTTTCATGTCTTTTCTTTTTGATAGAAACCATTTGTTTGAGCTTAATGAATTGTTACATGATTCATACTTGAAGAATAATGAAGATATTCATAAGATAACAATTCAAAATGAGCAACTTATTGAAAAGTTGCAAGACACTTGTTTTTCCTCATATGTTTTAGATTGTCAAGTGGTAGATTGTTTGGAGGATTCTCATGACATTGTGGATCATGAGAAATGTGAAAATTTGAATGTGCTTTATGTGTTTGCATATGAACTTGAAGAGATACAAATGCTTGATGTGGTGGAAGAGGAACTTGAATTGTTTATTGATGAAGGTTATGCAATTTTTAAAGAAGAGCATGATTCCTCTACATTGGAACCAATCTATGACAAAGGTTTCACACTTTTGAAGGATCTGCATGATACTATCTATATGGATCGTTCCCATGATGAAACTTCTGCAATTTTTGATCATTTAGGTGAGTTATTTAATTCTCCTACATCCTACAATTCCATGTTTTGCATCATTAGTCTCAATGAAGTATGGGTGAAAGGGTTATTTTTTATGGTGCCACATGAGGAGTATGGAACTCCTAGATTTAATTTTTATGATGATATGGTTGGAGAAAACTCTTATTCACATTTGAAGCAGCATCCTTTGTTAATTTATTATTATGCACATCTACATGGATTCACCTATTATATGCATTTGATTCACTTGAAGACTCATGTTTTTTCTTGCTCAATACTTGGTTCATTCGATGTTGTAGGAACTTTATCCAAAAATAGGGTGAATATATTTATAATTGGAGAACATTTTTGTTTCCAGACACATAATTTAATATATATTTATGATTTTATCATTCATGGATGTATGGGTGAGACTTCTTTGAGTCATTTGAAGTCTCCTTGTTTCTCTTGATCATTATTTGATTCAGATTTTAGTGGAGATTCTTCATTCACTTCTTGGATGAAAGAATACATGGCTGAATATTTTGATGCATATCACATCCTTTTGGAGTAGAATTATAGGACATGGTATCCTCATCTATGTCATTGGAGCAGATTTGATTGGTCACTTGAAGCTTGTATGCACTTGGAAAATGGTGGTCTACTTACTTGGAGGTATAAGCACTTTCATGATTTTTTGATGAGCCACTTCCTTGATGTACATTTTTATTATTTTATTATGTACTTTGATGATATATATTATGTACTCATGATGTTTAAAATAATTCATACAAGAAAATTGGATCCCGTAATTCTCTTTCCCAATAGTATGGGTTGTAGAGCACTCTTAATTGTTGGAGTGCAATACAAGCAATGGGACCCTGTGATATTTTCTGTCCCATTGATTTCAATTTTTTGGGAAATAAGTAGTATGGGAGATGGATTCCCCACTTAATAAAGTGATTTTAATTAGAGTAGTGCAGCATCAAGCATTATGGTTTCTCTCTCAAATATTCATGGAATCTCCAAGTCTCAAAGCTGGGAAACTCAGTGGCAACTTCAAAGAATCATACAGAAAGAAGGTTCTTCAACACCCATGCTTGAAATTGCTTTAGAACAAGTAATATTGGGAAGGGAGGATTTGTACTGTCCAAAATTTTTCATTGGGTCACAATGGTCTAATCACATTTTCCATATTCATGAGATTTTGTCAAATTCATTCAAAGGGTCAAATAATTGCCAAGGATGAAAATTACTAGTTTCCTACGTTGGGGGTGGAAGCTTTGGGATTTGGAATAAGGGGGAAAATAAATTATATTAAGACATTAGAATGAGATAAATATTTAATAATGTATCTTATTAAATAAATACGAGAGAAAATTGAAGTGGCAATGGAGCATGGAAACACATGGAGATTATGGGGCCCACATAAACTAGGAAATTGGTGCCACATGGCATCCTCTTCTTGCAGTTTCGAATCCATAGGAAGAATAAAGGTTATTGGATGAGGTATATGGCTAATACACTTTTCCATATGCATCATATTTTTAATTTGGTCTGAAATGTAACTTACATGGGAAAGGAAGAGTCATTTTGGAGCTAGTGAGACACTTGGACTAGATTCCCTAGCTCTATGACAACAATGATGAAGATGTTATGACACATATGACACAAATAATATATAAAGGCTGAAATATGACATATATAACATTTCATGTCAAAATATACTATCCAAGAGAGCTCCCATGTGATTTTTGGAAGCTCAATGGGCTCCTACTCAAATTTGGGGAAGGTGGAAAGCTAGGAAAGAGGGGACACATGTCAATTGATGAGAACACACCCTAATTCGACTTGGATTGAGTTTGTGGATGTATTGGTAACCTTAGAAGGATAAGGAAGTTTATAAAATAAAGGAAGAAACCAAGAGAATGGAATTTTATCATTTGTGAATTGTGAGAGCTAGTGGATGACTAGTTTTCTTGCCTTAGCCAATTTCGAGGGTGAAAGATTCCCATCCAAGTTGGTGTTTGGAGAGGCCACTCAAGTATTTAATGGATATTTAATGGAGTCTTATTTGTAGGTGTAATATATAGGAAATCATGTGGATTCTTCTATTTAATCACTCTCTCTCAACTATTTCCAGTTTTCACACCATATTCATGCCAATGGAGGGATTGCGCTTTGGGTGAGCTATTGATATATTTAGAGAATATTATAATGCCCAATATATTCTGTTTTGATTTATATTATCTGTATTTCACGTTCATAATAATCTCAAGTCGAAATACCCAAAAGAAATCATGTAAAAATGTTGAACAATAAAGAAATAGTGCCATTTCCCCACTATCATGTTGTGAACCATTGTAATGTTGATGTTTTGAATTGGGAGAGCCTTTCTGTTGATGTATTTGTAACTTTGGAATGTATTGACTTGTATATCTTATGTATTGTACCCCAATGTTTATTCCAAAAATTATCTATAGTGTAATTGAGTCATGTCATGCCCTGATGTTTCGATCAGGAGATTCAATACTGTAAACAAGTCATGTAAAGTCATTGAGGTTAACATTCCATTGTAAGTCGGGGAAATAGTTCCCATAATTTTTTCAAGTTTAACCCTCCTTTTTTATCGGAGGGAAAAGTCCCCACAATTGTGGGGCACTAGGGTTATTAGACTCTCCTAGAGATGTCAGCCCTAGTAAGTAATTGTTAAGTGGGGCTGACATGTTGAAGTGGACATGAAGTGAAAAAAATTATATAAATAGAGAGTGAGACTCTATATTTATCACACACACACACACTCACTAGGGTGCATGAGTGAGGGAGGAGAAGCTCTCTCAAGTGAGAGAGAGAGAGAGAACAAGATGTTGGAGATCATCTTTATGTTTTTGAGTTTTACTGCTGCCATTGGTGCTCATTCTATCTCTGTGGAAGTTGCGTGGTTTTATCCTTTATGGTTTTCCTTAGGAAAATTATTTGTGTCTGTTGTCTCTTGTGTTTATTGTTGTGCATGTTATTCTCTCAGATAAGATCCTAAGATCATATTCCTTAAATGATAAAAATCTAACATCGTATCAGAGCTAACCTAAGAAGAAGAGATTGTGCAGCTGTGGAAGTTAGGGATTCTTAATTTTTGGGTCTCTATCCACAAACCATCAGCAAATGTATGCTAGGATGACTCTCCATTGAAGGGCGCATATTTCTGTCGTAGCAGAATTTAACTCTAGGCATTTTTAATTTTTGGTGTGGGAAATTAGGGCTTTTTACAGAAGAGGAATTTTTGAGCGAGCCCAGCATTGGATTTCACTCCTCATCAAAATAAAAGTTTAGAGACCTAGTTTGAGACTTTTGGTTTGGTGAAAATCTGGGAAATTCAAAACCTAGTTTTACCCCGGGCCTAAAAAACCATAAAATACTCAAATGGATAAGTTTTGGTACATTCGCTATATCTCGGGATTGAAGAAGTCTCAGGGCATGAAACTTTCACAGGTAGAATAAAAATTCCTAATGTACATTGTTTCCAAGTTTCAGCCTCTGATTCACTATATTCTAGGAGATATGATTCCTCCAAGTTAGGGTTCCAGCATCTCCAAGGATTCCTCCCTAAACATGATACTTGGGGAGAATTTCTATATCTTGCGCTACGAAGGTCCAAATGGAATTTCTAAAGATTTTACAGAAAGGGAATGGAATTTAATTTCTGTGGTAAAATTTTATGACCTAGAATATGAAACAATGACACGTGGAAGTTCGTACAACTTTGCTATGCTCAATAGTCCTGAAACAGGTCACCTTGGAAAAACGCTCATAGTACCAATTGGTGAAACCAATTTGTGATGAAACCTATGGTGTAGGAACAAGGACAGACATGGATAATGTAGTACAAAATTTTAGACACAAAGGATCAGTGATGTCATAGATATCGCAGAAGTAGTATCAAGCATTTCTACAGAATAAATTGGTAAACTAGGGCTTCTTGTTGCGGGAGCTTCCCTCCATTGTTTTCAAAAAATGAGTACAATCGATAGCTCACCTTGAATATGTCTATCTTTATATACAATCATATCTAAAATATTTCAATTTTTGAAAATTAGGGTTTCTCTGACAAACCCTAGATCAGCGAGCTCCAGAACCAGGAAGGACACCTCAAATTGGTAAGATCTAATATTTTTCTATTTACATTTGAGGTTCTTATTTCAAAATGTCTAGTCACACCAGCTTGATGACAAGCTTGGTGAAAGTGACAACTTCCAAAAATGGAAGTATTGGATCTCAATCGTTCTTGAAGAAAATGAATTGGACACCTACATAAGTAGAGAGGTTCCAGTTCCAGAGGGAGATGAGGCTAAAAATCCTTACACAAGAAGATCATTGCTGATTCAATCAAGGATCACTTTATACCACAAATGTCTTCCCTAAAGACACCAAAAGAGATGTTTGATTCCTTGACCAAGCTATTTGAATGGAAGAACATAAATCAGAATATGACTTTAAGAAAACAGTTGAATAATGTGAAGATCTAGAATGCAGAGACCATACAGTCATACTTTACAAGTGTATCTCAAATCAAAGAACAACTTGTAGCAGTAGAAGAAGAAGTGGAGAATGCAGAAGTTGTCATAACCACATTGAATGGCCTCTTGGGACCATGGGATTCATTCATTCAAGGTATGTGTTCCAGAAGGAAGTGATTGCTTTCAGCAGAATTTAGGAAGAGCACACACAAGAAGAAGCTCGACTCTTAATAAGAGAAAAAAATATGGGAGCAACTAAAGATCAAGCTCTCACCATCCAAAGAAGATCCCTCAAGCGATGAGGAATACGAAGGACTCAACTCTTGAAGAACATCTTATCCATCTTATCATTTGGATAAGAAATGATGTTGTTATGAATGAAGAAGATGATGAGGCTCAAGAAGTAGTCTACCAACGAAACAAATAAATGTTAGATTTTATCATTCAAGCTAGCATTATGATCTTAGGATATTATCTGAGAGAATAACATGAAAAACAATAAAACACAAGAGATAAGAGACACAAAGGATAAAACCTTGCAACTTCCTTAGAGATAGAATCAACACCAAAAGTAATACAAAAAAACATAAAGATGATCTCCCAACAGCATTAGTCTCTCTCTTGTCCCAACAACTTCTCCTCTCACTCATGTGCCCCAATGAGTGAGTGTGTGTGTGTGATAAATAGAGAGTATCACTCTCTATTTATATTCTTTCGTTCACTTAAAACCCACTCCAAC
This sequence comes from Pseudotsuga menziesii, assembly GCA_001517045.1. Classification (NCBI taxonomy): domain Eukaryota; kingdom Viridiplantae; phylum Streptophyta; class Pinopsida; order Pinales; family Pinaceae; genus Pseudotsuga; species Pseudotsuga menziesii. The sequence goes on from LPNX011099632.1 coordinate 699,786, forward strand.
ATGTCAGCCTCACTTAACAATTACTTACTACAGTCGACATCTCTAGGAGTGTCTGATAACCCTAGTGCCCCACAATTTGTGGGGACTTTGCCTCCTCCGACAAACAAGGAGGTTTATCCTTAACACAATGCTGGGGACTATTTCCCCAACTTACAATGACTCACCTACGGTCGACTTCTCTAGGATAGTCTAATAACCCTAGGGCCCCACAACTCTGGGGACTTTAACCCTTGACCAATAGGAGGGTTACCCACAATGACTTGACATGACTTGTTTACATTATAGAAACTTCCTGGAATAAACATGAGAGTATGACATGACTCAAATACATTACAGACACATTCCGAAATAAACATCGGGGTATAATACATAAGATATAAGGATGAATACATTCCAAAGTTACAATTACATCAACACTCACTCTTAACTAGGAAGGTATTCTCTCAACACAATTTATCAGCACAAGTCTTCTTCTTTGTATCATCTGGATCATCATTGAGTTCTCGTCATCTTCATCTTCAATTCATCTTCATCTGGATCTAGATCATCATCACTCAATCTATATCATCACTGGATCTGGATCATCACTGGATCTGGATCATCATCACTGGATCTGGATCACCATCACTGGATCTGGATTATCACTCAATCTGGATCACCATCACATGATCTGGATCATTATCACGAGTTCTATCTCATGATTCCTCTCGTCATAGGAAGTTCTACAGAGCCAGCCCTTTTTCATGTTGGTTTTAGGCCTAGTTTCCATGTAGGTATTTTACAACACTTATATATGACACTAAGTCAGAATGGCCCACCGAGCACTTATATCTGATCATGTAGGAACCAATCCTATAATCATATCAGAAAGGCACTACCAAAACTCACATCTAACCATGTGGGAACACCTCCCACAACCCTATCAGAAAGGCCCAGCACTCACATCCGTTAACCAATGTTGGAAAGGATCAGTACTTACATTCGGCCATGCAAGGAACCAATCCTCCATGCCGAAAGGCTCTACACTTACATTTGACAACTAATGTTAGAAGGGATCAGCACTTATATTCGACCATGCAAGGAACCAATCCTTCATGCTAAAAGGGCTCTACACTTACATCTGACAACCAATGTCAAAAGGTCTTGCACTCAGAATGGCCCCCAGTCCCAGACTGAGCTACCTGGTAACTGACCAGGTGCCTCCATTCCAAGAATGGAATTTAGCGCTTACTTTTGATCTTGTAGGAACCAATCCTACAGTCACATCAGAATGGTTCAGCACTCACATCTGACATGGAAGGAACCAATCCTCTCACCATGATAGAATGGCTCAGCCCTTACATCTGACCATGGAAGGAACCAAACCTCTCACCATGTCAGAATGGATTTGGGTCTCATAATTTCCCCTTGGAGGAAACCTCAATCTGGAGAACACCAAGCTTCTCCCTGAAGTACTCAAACTTCACCCTAGCCAGTGGCTTTGTCAACACATCATCTATTTATTCCTCCATTGCAACATACTGGAGATTCACTACTCCCCTCTGCACCATATCCCTAATATAGTGATACTTGATCTCTATATGCTTCAACTTGTCATGGAACAATGGATTCTTTGACAAATTCACAAAACTATGTTTGTCACAATGTATAAAAGTAGAATCCATCTGGAGATCAAAGAAATCAGCCAATAGCTTCCTCATCCATACTGCCTCACAACTAGCTGAACAAGCTGCGACATACTCTGCTTCAGCTGTACTCAGTGCCACACATGATTGCTTCCTGATAAACCAAGAGATCACACCTGATCCCATATTGAAGCAACACCCTGAAGTGCTATTCCTATCGATGGCACTACCTGCCCAATCTAAATCAACATAACCCTCGAGGTTAATTTTTTGATTCACCTCATACTTGAGCCCATAATCAATTGTACCCCTCAGGTACCTCAGAATATGCTTTGTAGTAATCAAGTGAGCATGTCTCGGATCTATCAGAAACTGGCTCAAGGTGTTCATAGAAAAGAAAATATCTGGTCTAGTATTCATCAGTACATCAAGGACCCAATCATCTGACGATACATAGTAGCATCAACCGTCTCTGATGAAGCATCACTCAATAGCTTCATGTTCGATGCCATAGGTGTGGCCATGGCCTTGCAGTCCATCATCCTGAACATATTTAGGATCTCTACTGCATACTTCTCTTATCTGAGGAAGATTCCATCCGCATTCTGCCACTCCTCCATGCCTAGAAAATAGTGCATCAACACATAACAAGAGCATCATTGGTCTTCTTCCTTCAACCTTGAAGCAAAGGTTGGAATCCACTTTACTCTCAGTAAATCCTAGAGTCATTAGTAATCTATCCATGCTGTCGTACCATGTCAAATCTCAGGATCTTCTACAGTCACTCCCTCTGAAGCATCATACTCCCTCTGTCTTTCATACTCTATGCACTGAAACATTCTGTACTGAAGTGACAAGTAGCTTCCTCTACTACTCATATTCTATGTATCTATCTAGGGTCATTGGATACCAATATCCTCTATCTTTGAAAGAATTCTTGCACCCATCTGTTAGCTTGTTATCCTCTATCAACCTTGTATCATATGTTCAGATCTTCATCAAGCTCATCATGTATGTGTTATCCCATGGGTGTCTTCTGAACTCGTACAAGGCCTTCTTTCATTTGCACACATGATTCTACTTGTCATGTGCCTCAACTCCCACTGGCTGCAAATGTCTCTTCATATTCTATGCCTTCTTTTCGTGAGAAGCCTCATGCTACGAATCTTGCCTTGTATCCCATGATGTTTCCATCTACTGCATGATGGAACTATGAACTTTCCTTCATGTATCGATAATGCATTCTAGACATCATTCTTCTTGAACTGGTCTTCCCTTTCTTCTTGGAAGGTTCTGCATCAATGATTTCACTGCATTATTTTTCATCTTATTTTTCATCTTATTATTTTCAATGATTTCACATTATTTTTCATCTTGAATTGTTGTTACTTGTTCTTCGGAACAAGTCTCATTCTTATTTTCTCGTAGGCGATTATGTATGCGATCTTTCCTACAAGTCAAATGCATTTGTATGGTTAGAAACATTTCATAAGGAATATTCATACTAGCAAGTTATTATGCATAAATATATGATCATGAAACTACTTTAGCCAATACAACATCCATCCATATCTCATGAAAACGTTTCTAGATGCCTTCCATCTCTACCAGGACAACATTGAGAATGTGCACTAATCCAATATGTCAGCAAAAGAGGTATCATTCTAGATAAGTAGCAATGGATATTTGTATAGCACCATGAGCTACTTTCCCATCACATGCATATTAGTAGTATACTGTCATTCTATCATGCATAATACATTAACTGAATATAAACAAATGCATAACAAAACAATATCATGCAATGACAATTGAATACTTATCCTTATTTGTTTCGTGGGAAGACTCCTTATTCAGCCTTCAGCTTCATCGTCTTCTTCGTTCATAATAGCATCGTTTCTTATCCAAATGCTAAGGTGGATAAGAGGTTCTTCAAGACTTGAGTTCTTCATATTCCTCATTGCTTGAAGGATCTTCATTGGATGGTGAGAGCTTGATCTTCGGTTGCTCCCATCTTCTTTTCTCTTATTATTAGTTGAGATTCTTCTTATGTGTGCTTTTCCCAGAGTCTGCTGAAAGTAATCACTTCCTTCTAAAACACATTCTTCGAATGAATGAATCCCATGATCCTGGGAGGCCATTCAAGGTGGTTATCACTACTTCTTCATTCTCCACTTCTTCTTCTACCACTTCAAGTTGTTCTCTGATTTGAGAGACCCCCGTAAAGTATGAATGTATGGTCTCTGCATTCTGGATCTTCACATTCTTCAACTATTTTCTCAAAGTCATATTCTGATTTATGTTCTTCCCTCAAATAGCTTGGTCAAGGAATAAAAAATATTCGCTGTCTTTAGGGAAGATACTTGTGGGACAATGTGATCCATGATTGAATCAACAATGATCTTCTTGGCCTCGACCAAGTTCTTCTGGTGTAATGCTTTTAGCCTCATCTCCCTCTGGAACTGGAACCTCTCTACTCATGTAGGTGTCCAATTCATTTTCTTTAGAGAGATCAAATACTTCCATGCTTGGAAGTTTTCAACTTCACCAAGATTATCATCAAGATGATGTGATAGATCACTTTGAAATGAGAACCTCAAATGCAAATAGAAAAAGATTAGATCTTACCAATTTGAGGTGTCCGTCCTGGTTCCAGAGCTGGCTGATCTAGGGTTTGTCAGAGAAACCATAATTTTAAAAAATTGGAATATTTCATATCTAATTGGATAGAAATATAGATCTCTTCAAGTTGAGATGTCCAATGTACTTCTGAGAACAGTGGAGGGAAGCTCCCTGAATAGGAATCCCTAGTTTTACAATTTATTCTGCAAAAATGCTTGTTACTATTTCTATGGTATGTTTGAAATTAATAATCCTATGTGTCTAAAATTTCTCAATGAGATATCCTTGCATGTCCCTGTTCCAACACCACAGGTTCCAATTGGGACTTATGATCATTTTCCCACAGTGACCTGTTACAGGACTATTTAGCATAGTGAATTTGTACGGACTTCCATGTGTCACTGGTTCATCTTATGAGTCTAAAACTTGGACCATAGAAATTAAAGTCTGTTAACTTTCTAGAACATCTTAATAAATTTAATTTGGACCTTGGTAAACCAAGATATAGCAATTGTCCCCAGGTGTCTTTTTTAGGGATGAATCCTGGAAGAGGCTGGAACTCTAACTCGGAGGGATCATATCTCCTGGAATATAGAAAATTTGAGGTGGAAATTGGGACACAATGTAAATAAGGATTTTATATTTGGGATCTGCAATTTTCAGCTCCTGATCCTTTGCCAATCTTGAGATATAGCGAATGTACCAAAACTTATCAGTTTTAGTATTTTAGGGTTTTTCCAGCTCGGGGTCAAACTAGGGTTTGAATTTCCCAGAGTTATATCCAACCAAAAATATTGATCCATGTCTCTAAACTTCGATTTTGATGAGGAGATAAATCCTATGCTAGGCTCACTCAAAAATTCATCTTCTATAAGAAGCCCTAATTTCCTGTACCAAAACTGAAAATGCTCGAAATCGAATTCCACTTCGACAGAAAGATGTTCCCTTCAATGGAGAGTAAACCTAGAACACTTTTGCTGATGGATTCTGGATAGAGACCCAAAAAGTAAGAAGCCATAGCTTATGTAGCTACACAATGTATTCTTCTCACACTAGTACAAAATGAAGAATTAGCTACTAGGTGACTAAAAATTCTAGTCACCACAGGTTTTCCAAGTGATTTACTACTAAATATGAGCAATTTTGATTGACCCAACTATAAACGACTAAAATTAACGACTAATTTAGTCACCAGTTAACAAATATGACTAGATAATAAGTGACAGAGTTAAAAATGACTAAAATAAATGACTAATTTAGTCACGGCATAAAAAATGACTAGCTAGAAGAATATGAATTAGTCATTTTTAATTGTGTCATGGAAAATTGCAAATTTGGTAATGAAGTGTAATTTTTGTAAGTTGTCTACCTTCTATTAGTAATATTAGTGCCATGCACCTCGATCTTTAGAGATCTAACAAAGCAATTGCATGAATTTTCTCTTGACCATCTTTATCACTGCTGCATCATTGAAGCAAACCCGGTTAAGTGCGTTCCAAAGAAAAATTATGTTCCTACGTCAATTACGAATTAGGTACTAGAACCAGTACCATATCATTACCTAGATAGAAGCATGATAGCCTTACATCCCCTCGAGAACTGGCCATTCGAATGGGCCTCCTCCACGTAGACTTACCAAATGCATCCAATGCATGGCAAAAAAAACACGTCAACTTCGTATTTATGGGCTGAAGGTATTGTTCGACCCCTGTTCCCCTGTTTTTGCACTCGATACCCTATTTTTTGCAGACAATAAGCCGGTTCAGGATCTCGCAGTGACCAGTCGGAGTGCTTCAAAGGAATATGGTTCTTGCCGCTCTGATTGTGTTCATCACTCCAATCAATAACCCGTTGTTATGGTTATTTACAAGTCTCAATGCTGCTGAAGTTACTGCTTCCACTTTACATTTGCAATTATCACCATCTTCAGCCTATGCGCTCATAACCATATGCATTTTGAGCTTTCAACCTGGGAAAATCATGAGCACCCTCCTCACACCCTCCTGCAATGCCACTATTTTAAAAGGTCAATGGTTTTTGCACATCGACATTCCTCACACTCTCCAAAGGAAAACTGAAGCA
>LPNX011099634.1:6196-185928 GCA_001517045.1 Pseudotsuga menziesii
TTGGAAGGGAGATGCAATTCTTCTCCAGGAGATTGGTCAGCATATCAATCTGCTTTTTCATACAAGAGATTTCAGTGTGATTGCCCTTCGAACAGTATGAGCACTTGTTCATTTGACCTTTGTTTTTCTTCTTCTGGGTATTTTTCTTGGGACCTTGTTGATCCTCCGGAGACTGCTTCTTGTCTCTTCTTTGCTCAGGTGGCTTTTTAGCTTTCTTTTTTCTTTTAGAATCCACCCTTGAATCTCCAGCAACCATATCTTGGTCTTTGGAAGGTTTAATGGTGCCCATGATCACCATCTTGTCTTGTTCTTGTGTGAGATATTCCATGAAATCTACAAGGCTAGGCATCTTCCAGGTTCGAGCTGTGAGTTTTGTGGCATAGAAGGTCGAAACAAAGACTGAGTAGTCAGGTCCTAGATTCGAGAGGATAGCCAATATGAGCTGATCATCTTTCTTTTCGATACCACACTGCTTTAGCTGCAAAACTAGTGCTTTGAACTTGGAGAAATATAGCTGCAGGGATTCAAAGCTACTGGGACTCAGAGAAATCAGCTCATTTTCAATCTGATGTCCCCTCATCTCATCTGTGTTTCCAAAAAGATCAGAAAGCTTCTCCCATACTTGATCCAGTGAAGTTAATCCATCAAGATGGAAAAGGAGGTCTCGAGAAATACTGAGACATAGGAGGCCATAAGCCTCATCTCTCCGATTGTGCCATTTGATCTTCTCTGCAGCTACATAGGGCTCTGCTTCTGTAGCCATAGTCACCCTGTAGAGGCCTTTCACTCTCAACAATATCTCCATCTCTGCTTTCCATTCAAAATAGTTGAAGGGAGTCAAGATAGTTTTCTGTGAATCCATAGCTTTAGAAAATCTATCCCGGCTGTCAGTAGAAGGCTCCCAGTCTTGATGTCGAACCTGCAAAATTTTTTTTGAAGGAGAGTAACAACCTACAATGGCTCTTATACCATGTAGAAATTCTAACCAGCAATAGATTAATTTCACTCACAACAAATTACAATTGATCATGCAAAATTGTCAACAATGGAGACTGAATATGGAGCTGTAACACAAAATTATATTAACTCAGTGTACAATAGCCAACCCTGTAATAACACAGGTTTCTGAATATATAGAATACATCAATAGGTCGAATGCATAAGGAGGCATCCAAAACTAGCATAAAGCAGGCTTACCCAAAATAGGCAAATCCCCCATAGGTGTAAAAAGCTGATCCCAAATCTGTCATGAGGCTCGCGAATTGGAAAGGGCACATGGGCAAGCTAATGAGTGGTGGAATGGAAGCTCATACATGCTTTTGCATGGAGGAAAGAGTGGAGGATGAAAGGGCAAGAAAACAAGTTCACCTCACCTAGTCTTGCTTTCCTATGTGCCTTAAAACACTGAAAAAGTAGTCAATAAAGCAGAAAAAGCAGAAGGGTGCCTAGGAGGCCAGGAATAAAGCAGATTTGATTCCTAAGGCTTTCCCAAGCACTACATGAGTCAAAGATAGCAAGTTTGACCTCTATGGATAGGCAATTAGCAACTTGAACATGGTGGGACTCATGAACTAGGCAAATAAGACAAAAATAAATGAATTAATGTCTAAGTGGGTAATACTATGGGTTTCATTATTCTAAAATCTTCAAAATTTCATTCAAGTAATCTCACACGTAAAAACTGACGTAGTAAGTTAGGGTTTTGCACCTGATAATCACCATTGAGTTAGGAAACCATGAGCTATGAGTCAAATATGACCTCTAGACGGGTAATTCCACACAATGTAGCATCACATAACAACTCAATGGTTGCACTGTATTCAATGACATTATTAGTCGCAGGACCTAAGTAGGTGCCACTAGAGGTAACTAGTTGGCCTGAGGGTGTATAGATAACCCAGGAAGATGAAGCCAAATTACAAGTGTGACATCTATCACCATCAACAAAACCTACAAACCACTCAGATGACATCTGAAACATCCAACAGACTGTATAAGAAAAACTAACCAGATAATGATCTATTTGTACATAAAAATACATACAATAATAATATAAGAAAAAGTATAACGCCTAAGCAATATATTTCTTCAGGTAGAGCCCATTCATGGGATTAGGGAACTTGTTTCCATCGTAATCGATTAATTCATAAGTTCAATTTTTAAAAATGTTTGAAACAACATAGGGGAATAACGACATTGACTTAAATTTTCCTACCCCCAAGGGTTCCTTGTCTTGATCCTAGAGTAAAACAAGTTCTCCCTTGGAGAAAAATCTTGGTTTAACGGATTTATCGTATTGGATTTTGACCCAACTTTTATGAGCCTCATTTGTAGTCACTGCATCTCTGCGTTGTCCATCCAGATTATCTAGGTGACACAAATGTTCTTTCGGATCCGTGGTGTTGAGAATCACATGAATAACAATATTTAGGGATGGAATGTCATATTCAATTAGTGTGACTTCTTCCACCCCATGAATGAGATGGAATGGTGAGAAGAGAATAGCAGTATTAACATTAGTATGATATGCCCAAAGTGCAGGGTACAACATGATATGCCAATTTGACCTACTTGCATTGATAATGCCCTTCAAAATGGTTTTCAAGGTTTTATTAACCACCTCTACTTGTCCATTCGCTTGAGGGTAAAAATAAGATGAATGATATTTCCTAAACCCTAGCATGGTGATCAACTCAGTCATCATGATGTTTTGAAAGTGGCTGCCATGGTGAATGAAAATCTGCTTTGGTATACCGAACCGAGCAATGATTTGGTTGAAAATAAAATAAGTTGTTGTTTCTCCATCAAACTTAAAGTAGGAATTTCCTCTTCCCACTTTGTAAAGTAGTCTACAATGAAAATGATGTATTGGTGCCCCCCAACAAAAAATGGGTTACACGTCATGTAATCTACCCCCCACTTGGTGAAGGGCCCTACCACGATGACTGTAAACAAAGGAGCAGGATGTGACCGCATCTTTCTGGTATAGAGATGACAAGGATGACAACGATTTATAGCTTCCACACAATCTTTGAATATAGTGGCTAGAAATAACCGACACATATATTTTTCAAGGATGTTCCTATTTTTCCAAGATCAATTCTGTGAATACTAAGGATTTTTTGGACTTAGCAGATTGAAAATCCAAGTCAAAATCTTGGAGAATGACTATCGATTTATTGAATTTTCCCCCAATTATACATCGGGATAAAACATATTGGAATAGATTCACATTTGCAACCACTACGGTTGTCCTTAGAAATATATAGTGACATAGCCTCTGAACAACATAGACCGCTGCCAATTCCAAATTCTCAACATGCAAGTACCTAAGTTCAGGACCTGCTAATGCTCGAATAAGGTAGTAGACAACATGCTCTTGGAGATTGTCATCCTACTGAACTAGAACTAATCCTATGGTCGACTCAGACGCAACCAGATACAATGTAAAATCCCTAGTGTAATTTGGTGGACGTAATAAAGGAACCAACAATAAAGCATTCTTTAATGCCTTGAAAGTGCAGTTTCATCCCATAGGAATGGAGTGTCTTGCTTCAGCAAGCGCATGAAACCCTTTGTAATCTTGGCATAATTGAATATGAAACATCAAAGGAAATTAGATTTTCCTTGCAGACTCTGCAGTTGTCTTATGGAACGAGGATGAGTTACATTTACAATGGCTTGTACTTTCAAAGAATCCAAATGTATTCTGCTATCTGACACAATGAACCCTAGTAACCTCCCCGACTTGATGTAGAAAACACACTTGTGGGGATTCAAGTGTATTTTATAGTGTCTACATCGTTCAAATATTATATGAAGATCATATATGGATGGTCCTTCCTCTTGCAAGAATGGGCAGGAAGATCATCCAAGTATGGTTTGACAATATTCTTAATATTGTGGAAGGAAAAATTCATTTCCCACTGGAAGTTAGCTCCAAAATTCTCAGATCGAAGGGAATTTTATTATACATGAAGGTCCCCCAAGGACAAATGAATATTTTTGGTCTTCCGGCTTAATTTGAATTTGATTATACCTAGAAAAATTGTCCATAAACGAAAATACCTAACTACCCACACAAGCATCAATGATCTATTCAATGAAGGGCGTGGGGTAGTTATCCTCGGGAAACGCCTTATTTAAGTCATGAAAGTTAGTGCAAACATGTATATTCCCTTGTTTTTTATCAACAAGAATGGGATTGGATACCCATTATGTCATAGCATTTGGGTAAATGAACCCAGCTTTCAGCATTTTCTCCACTTCAACCTTGACGACTGTCGCTTTCCGCGGGTTTACTAGTCTAAGTTTTTGTCGAACAGGTTTCATGTCAGGGTAAGTATAGATTTCATGTTCAACTATATATGGATCAATGCCTAACATCTCCTTATATGACCAGGAAAAGACATCGCAGAATTTCTTAAACAAGGATGTATAAATGGAAATCTCCTCCGGAGAGTAGCTTGCACCAATATGAACATTTTCAATGACGTTAGGGTTTGAAGATATGTTGATTGGAATGGTAGAAAATATACTCCCTCCTTGGGTAAAGTATTACTCGATAGATAACCACCCTCTGCGAGTCTCACATGGAACTCCTAATTCTCAATTTTTCTTAACTCTGGAAGAAAGAAGGAATTACGGTAAAGGTATTCACAAATATTTTCTCATCTAATCATAGCTTCCAAAATGGCTTCGTCCAAATAAAAAACCATATCCAAGCAATCATATGAATATGTAGAGTTCTCTACCCAAGCGAGCAGATAGGATTCATCTGACTCCTCTGAGACTAAAGAAGGAGTTGCGATGGAATCGAAAGTGGCATTAAAAACAACTTGATAAGGTACTTCCACTGTAGATAAGGGCACTTGAGTCTCATGATGTGAAGGAAGGACATAAGGGTTAGTTCTATCTACAACCATCGCGATAGAATTCCCTACACTCGTTGAACCTTGGTAGTTAATAGGGGATGTTATATTAAATGCACCCATCAACAATGCATACATTCCAACCCAAAGCTCTCATTAGTTGGTTTCGACTGATCTATCAATGGTACCATTGAATCATTAGTTTCCAAACTACCTTTCTGATTAAAACTGAGTTTGTAAACTGTAACCAACTTCCCTTCATGTGGAAATGCTACAAATCAGAAAACAACCGAGGGGATAACAGACATGGCATAAGTCCAACTTCTCCCTAGCAACAAATTATAATCTACCTTGCGATCGATCAATTCAACCTCAACAGACACTGCTTTCCCTACCAACTTTATTTCGAAAGCTGGTAGGATACCTTGTAGACGGAAAGACCTTCTGTGGAAAGAAGTAAGTAGAGTGTTCAATGTAACCAACACTAGGGATCCTAAGGATTTCCAACAAGACATCGACAAGAAGCATGTGCAAGCACCTTCCTCAATCACCATTTTTCCAATGGTTTTACCTCCATGGACAATATCAATTGACAAAGCCACATGGTATTTAAATTTCACCAACAGGATCGTTGAATCCATGCTACCTATGGCTACTAAGAGTGCATCCCTATGAGAGGGAAAAATATTTAACATCTCCAATGTTGACATCGCACACATAGTTTGAGCTAAGTATTCAACTACGGAATAGTTAGAAGCGACCCTAACATTAGGGTTGTGAAATGTTTTCTTGAAGACACCTTTCGGTATCTTCGGAATTCGTTCAGTTGGCTTTTCAATAGTGAGAGAGGTTGAAGTTCGAGTAGTAGACTTACCCTTCTCTTGAGCCTCCAATTTGTAATTCTTATTTCTTGTTTACAGTAGAGTGTTGGAGCATACCATATTGATATAATTGTGATCAGTAGGGGCACTAGATCTTCCCCTAACATCTTTTGAGGAATAAGTTGCATTCTGTCCTTCGGGAAAGTGATCCTTCAAGACAACTGGTTATTGATTCTTCAACAACTTCTGTGCTTGTTCCATTAAATATCACTGATAAGTAAGGTGGAATCCTTGGCACAAATTACAAAAAAACTTGACCTTTTCTTGTCTTTCTTTCCCCCATCAGCATTTTTTGTGGGATTTTTCTTGTTTTGGTTACCCTCACCCTTCTTCCCCTTCTTATTTTTCCCACCAGCTTGCTGATTTTCATTTTGAGAAGACTGTGCAAAAAAATTATCACTTTATGGTGAGGGGGTGGAATCCTTAGCTTCTTTTGATGGATATTGTTTCACTGACAACACATGGAGTTTCTTGGCCAATGATTCTATAGTAGGAGTACTAACTGAACCAACCAAGCCATCGGAATGGGGTCCAGGCTTAGGTTTCTCCTGGTCATTTGTAGAACTCAGCTCCTTAGGGATAATTCCATACAAAATCCCAGAATGAGCATATATCATATTTAACTATTGGGCCCTGAGGATTTCCTCTTCTTCCATGGTAACCCCCAAAGTGGATACGTCCTTAGAAATATAAGGTAGTAGAGATTTCAAGAACCACTCCAACAAAAACTTGGGAGGTATAGTGGATTTTATAAGCCTCTTTTGTCTTCGCCACTCCTGAATGTGATTGGATATGTGTGTGGCCTTGTTCTGTCGAAAAGTTGACAACAAGTCTGTACCGACATCATACCAGACATGAAGCTGAAAGAGGTTACCTAACATGGTTGCTAAATCCAGAAAGATATCATATGCAGCAGATGGAAGTTCTATGTACAATTTAGTTTCCACATGAGTCAAAGTTCTCTGAAAAAACCTCAACCAAATGGAGTCATCATTCAATGAGTTAGAAGAGTAGCAAAGGTGGAATGTGGTAATGTGAGCACTTGGGTCCTCACCAGCTTTGCCTTCAAACTTAGGGATTACTGAGGGCAGTTTGATGGGTACATGTGGCCATGCCACATTATTCCACAAGGGGTCATTAATTAATTTTGAAAAGTCTGGCAAGTTTAATGCTGCCATGAAAGGAATTTTGGGCCTAACCGGGGTTTGATATTGAGGATTTTGGGGTATGGAAGTACCTACCCCATGGCTCCAAAAATAAAAGGCGGGGTTTCCCCTAGCCATCGGTTGTGATGTGGTTGCATTATTCTGAAAAGGGTTCCACTTGAAATACAGTGGATTACTGGTTTGTCATGTATGATAAGTGGTTTGACTAGCTCCAGCCAAAACTAGAGTTTGAAACATAGGAGCAGGGATCCCTCCACTAAGTAGTGAAAAGGGAGATCTTGTGAAAGGGGCGGCCAAAACCTGACTAGGTGTATGAAAATTATGAACTGTGAAGGTATTTGTGTTTCCATATGATATACCCACATAAGCATGCGATGGATCTACATAAGGAGTAGATGAAGGAATATTCCCTCCATTCCATGGAAAACCCTGGACAAACAAAGTGGATCCACTTGGACCACTTTGAGCACTTTGCATGAAAGAAGGAGAAGTAAAAGGTGCGCTAGGAATCCCAATGACCACCCCACTAGATTGACCTACCACATTAGAGGGTGCTAAGGGAGTGACCACTTGAGCACTTGGTGGAATAGGTGTAGTAGATGCACCAGGTCTAGGAGCACTCACCGGGGGAGGTGAGACTCCACCATCCAAAATGGCCGAGGTAGGGGTAGACATACCCTCTCCTGTACTAGAAATTGCTAGGGATCAAAGAAACACCAGAAACAAGTGAACTAAAAGGGAGGACTTGGACTATCACAGGATCGTTCAGATCAGTTAGAGGGGAATTAAATTTTCTTGCAAACTCTTCAACTTGCAAGTATTCTATCTCTATCGTTGAGGTTTCTTCCTGATTAAAGCTAAGTTCCGGTTCACCTGGAAATTTGCTAACACCAGTTGGTTTGAAAGAACTGTATGTATCAAGTCTCTGCCTTTGAGGTGGTAATGGAGTCTCCATTGTAACATATGGAGGAATATTTTTCAACCTTCTAGACCTATGAAGAGGTTGGTCCCCCATAGCTATAAATATGACTCACACACCCAAATCCCAACTAAGCACAAACAACACACACTAAAAATATCCTAAGTAACACAAACACATAAGATAAAAGACACACCTTCCAAAGGAAATCCTGGGATGATTAGGGCCCAGGTCCAACTAGTGAATATTAAAGGATGGTTACTTGGTGTCTCATTAAGAGTTCTCTGGGTGCAAGTGCTAGAATCACCCAACCGCCCTCCCAAATTGTCAACCAAGGTTACGTTCCAAGTCCGTCCTAGGATTACTAGAAATATCTTTCCAATACCACCTATGTAAGACCCTAGTGTTTGGAGACTAAGGCTACCAAATATACAACGAGAGTCCGATGGAACAATCGCTGGCTTGATCAATGTGCATGTGAAGGGTAGATAAGCCTGAAACCCTATCAATACTGGCACCTCACGGGGGCCAAGAAGTGGTATTGATAAGATCCCTAAATGCACAACAATATTGGTAAATGATCTAACAAGGAAGTGGAGTGTTATCTCCTCAACCAAGATCTCATGCAGCCTTGTGCTTAACTCCTGTGTGAGAGGAGCTCTATGGATTATCTCTTGTAGAAGTGGATTTACCTAAAGATAGGCCACTATGTTTGAAATGGAAGTTCTTTTGGACAGTTTAAATCTCCTAGTCCAAAAACCTAGCCTAAGGTAGTTGATGATCGAACCTATAAAAAGAAATTTACTAATAGATTTAAAGTTAAATGTTCTTTTAATGGCTGTATTACTCAAGGGTAGTGGAGTGGGACTGAATGGTGTTTGGAATAAAAAAAGTGAAAGCAAACGATGTATAAAATTTTAAATCAAATGCAACTAACAATGCAATCTTTTCCCTTTTCTTTGTAAATGAAAACTAATGAATTTTTTTTAACAATTTGAGAAACTACAAGACTTAAAATGTTTTTTATTTTTTTTCTGAAAAATAATGAGAAAAACAACTAATGCAAAGCTAATGCAAAATAAAAACTGCCTTTTGTCATTCCTTTTTCAAAAAATTCAAAAAATTTATGCAACTAAATGCACTTTAAGCAAGCTAAGCATTCTGATCATATGTAAATGATAGCAGTCAGATCCTACAATAACAATATTTAGTCAATCAAGTAGAGATGACTCAAACCCTAGTCTTGGATATAACTATTGACTTAATAAGACTAATAGATCCAAAATATGGAAAAAATGACTCACTTAGACTACTATAACAACAATCCAAAGTATATATGTGTCCTAAAATTACTGATAGACACAAGTAACCCAAAAAGACACAAATATTCAAACCAATCATCCAAGAAGGAAGGACCCAACACATTCATAAAAGAAGAAACATACCTAACTCACTCAAACACTTGACTCAACAAGCAAAAGTGAGATGCATACAACCCAAAGCGACATTACACTGCTAAATAAGAACCCTAACAAGGCATTTGAGAAATCAAAAAGGAAGAGGACAAGAAAACCCCTAACAGTCTGACCAATACCCACAGGAACTCACGACTACCACCGAGACAACCTGCGAACCATTCACGAATGTTACTGAAGAAACCCACGAATACAATAAAGAATTTATAATTGTATGTATTGACAGGTCACGAATATAGTCAAAATGTTTCAAATAAAAAAGAAAATGGCCAAAGGATTCTGAGCATGAAGCACTGAAAATTGAAGGTAAACAAAAAAAAAATACCTATAGGATGAAACAGATCAAAAATGGAAAGGAAACCAAAGGAATGGACCTAGAACATGTTGGACTCCCCAGTAGAGTTGCAAGTTTTTTTTTTCAGGGAAATACAACCTTAATATAACCTAGGGTCTGGATTACCAACATATCAAATAAAATTGCATAAATTGAACCATTTGATAATTTGACAGAGAAATAGGGAAGAAAGTAAGTGTACCTTGTTTATAAAGGCTAGTCCTATCTTTCTTCTTCAATCCAAATGCTCCAACAGCTTCTAGGGGTCTTCACACCTACAAAGAGATAGACCTTCCTGGAAAATATTAGATGTTATATAAGATATTAATGAAATTCTATGATTGCAATAAGACATCAAGATAATTCAAAAATCATAACACATAAGAATACTAGTGCACCAATTGGAAGAACATATCTCTCTATTTATAAGCAAGTGATGAAAGGTTACAACTAGTATCTGATACAAGTCCTCCTCTGCTATCCAAGGAACTTAGTTCTACTTCTCCAAGATCTCCAAGGGTATTCCACTGTCATAACCTTTATCTTCATTTCATATCCCTTAGCCTCAACCCTTACCTTCTATTTATACTTGATGAATGAGAGGAGTTATGCAGGTTGAGATGGTTGAGGAAGTTGGGAACGTTATGATTACGAGCCCAATTATCCTTGAATAAACTTGTTTTTATTTATTTTTATTTTGGATTAGGGAACTCGTGAATATTGATACTAGAAAGTTGCAAGTCACTCACGAATTTTATAAAGGAATCTCGTGAATGCAAAGTGCGATCATGTATTCACGGGTTGTATACATAGTGTTATAGCTGATTTTACCACACATGGTGAATCACATTTTTATGGCATTCCCTGTCCCTTTGCAGACTCCTTAGACCCCATGGACCATTTTTGTTCCTTTGATGTTTCCAATATCATCCCTAAAAACATGGAAAAATTGCCATACGTGACTTTTAAACCCTTTCTCACGTATATACGTGGGTTTGACCCTAAAACCGCGTACATCGAGATGTGTGCAAAAGGCCAAATTATTTTGGAGTTTTCCTTGATGTGGATCCAACTCACTTGTCTCCTGGCCTTCCCTATGCCTTGATAAAGCTCGGATTCGACCTTTCATTACCCCTTTGAAGAGCTATATAAGGAACCCTTTGGATACATTGAAGGCATGAGGAATTGAGAGCAAGAGAAATATAGTCCATTGTTGCCAGAACTTGTGCTTGAGTCTACATCCCTTTGTCCCTTTGAGCACTTTTGTGTTCTTCCCAAGCTTTCCCTTTGCTTGTGAGCTTGCTATCGAGAGATGGAGGACTGAAGTGGTGGAGTCCCAAGTGGGGGACTCAGTTTCTTTGATTTGCAGACGTGGCGATAGAGGTTGTATTCATTGTAATCTCTAATTTTATATTAATAGAAATATCTTTTCTCGTCCAATAATGTGTATTTGAATGAATATTTAATCCATGGATGATTTCAAATGCTTATATGTTATTGAATGATATATGCTAGAGTAGGTCTAACACGATTATATATAGCATGCTTGGCTTGTTTATTGAATGTTGAGGAAGCAATTTATCAATTCAAGCTAGAGTTGGAAAGCTCAACGGGGATATACATCAACCATCCGAAATAAGGTACGAATCGAGATCCTTTAGTGTTAGATATTTGGTTTCTCTTGCATATAGGAAAGGATTGATTTCTGGAGTCAAGGTATCTGTTGTGGTATCCCAAGCCATAGGAATTTCTCTCTGTAATAGAATTGGCGATTCCGATAGCGAGTTCCTAGTAGTTGTCCTTTGGGGGTTTTTATCAGCATTCAATGTTCATGAATTGCTCTTATTTATCTGTTTCTGAGTCGGGTCTGGGGGCATGTTTTCCTGGTAGTGTCTAAATGGTGTGAATTTTGTCTTAGTTTATCTGTTTTCCTTTCTTTTTATACATTTTTCTTCCTGTACGCGAGTTTTTAACTCACAGTCGCATATACACGCGGCTTTGACTACTATATCTGCGTACATATGTGGGTCCACTACGAACAGTCGCGTATGCACTGAGTTTTTCCTTTTAGAGGAAGATGGATTGTTGCTGGGTGAATTTTGATGATCACCGAGTCTCCTTTGATACTGCTAGAGTCTGTATACACCTCTATTTCTGACCAGAGACACTTTTTTTTAGGGTAAATTTCTTTTTTAAGGATGTTCTTGTCATTGCATTTTCGATTTTGTGTTTTGGGATTAGTGCATTAGATTTATTTTACCTTAGTACTTTGCGCGAGTGCTATTTTATTGTGCTTGCAGAGTCTGGGGGTGGTAGAATCATTCTCTTGCTTTAGTATTTCACTTTTATTCAAAAAATCCAAAAATATTTACTTCTTTGCATCATTATGCATTGCACTTTGCACTTTGCATGGTACTTGCACTAGGTTTGGTTAGAGAAGTATTAGTTAGGCTTTCATATAGGAATGTATGCATTTGTCATTTGAAGAAAATTTTGCATTTCACGTAGTAGCATGCCCTGTTTTTCATTCGACACAATACATTTGCATTGATTGTTAGGTGTGCATTTTACTTCGGGTTGCATGATAACACCATTGGTTGCACGGTCATCTACCTTTTTTGAGTAATAAAGCCAAATAAAATCAACACTTAATTAAAATGGATTACACTATTTTCTTTGATAGGGTGCACCAACAAGATTAGGTTTTAGGCTCTTGGAATAGTTCATTGTGAGTAAATTCTCCAAGACCACTAAACAACAACATGTATGTGTCTGTCCAGGTGAGAGTGTGAAATTCCTTGGTATAATTAGTGTTTCTTAGGATCCTCCTCTTACAAGGGAGTTAAGCACAAGGTAGTGTGAGTGGTTATTGATTGGGATGACCCCTAGTCATAACTGAGTTGCACCGGAGATATTTAGAGGATTGTATTTGTATCTGGGGGATCTTTTGAGAGTTTTGGGCTTTGCTACCCTGCCCATATGGTCAATCCTGCTTGTGACTGCCCGCCTAAGCATTGATTATATTGAGGTGACCTTAGTTGCCTTACCTAGGTTATCAAGGGGGTACTTTGCAGGGGTTATTCTGTGGGTGTCCTGGCCAGGTTGGGGTCGGACAGCACAATCGCTATATGCGGTTAAGTTGAGGGCCACAATAATTGGTTATGAACCTCCGCTTGTTGTGTATGGGAGTCTCAAGCCTCTCCTAGGTGAGACATACCTGCTTCATTCAGGAGCTCACATATACTACCATTGTTTGCTTGTGATTGGATTTAGATTATATTGGTGTATGCTCTGTGCACGTTATCTTGCTTAGGGTTTGCATAATTAGAGAGTATTGTTCATTTTTTGAGTCATTGTGGATTCAGGTGCGGCACCTCACCGTTCTCATCGTTTAGCAGGACTTCCTCCTTCTACATCTCCTCCTCCTTTGGGAGAGGGAAGCAGACGGTCCAGGTGGACTACTTCTCACATTGATTCACACATGATGGGAGATCATGAAGATGAAATTCCTGAGCTACCTTCTTCACTTCATGAGTGATCCGAAAACAAGATCTTTGCTACTCTATGACGTTAACATGAATTGCATAAAGAGCATCAACGAAGCTCACAAATCCATAAGAAGAGAACCAAACAGCATAGACAACACGCACATAAAGACAACAAGTTGATAACGGAGTTCGTCCAGGATGGACTACGTCTTCGGGCCTGCTTCTCAATAGGAGGGCCGATCTATAATCTCAGCATAAGGCAAAATACATGGCAATGATACAATGATACCTTGGCGACAATGTTCAGGAAGAGAACCGTTGCCCAAAACACAACAAGACTGCTTCCAGCAACTCCGAAGCCTGAAGATGGTGTAAAACGAGTATAAACACTCGTACCTTCCTCCTGCAGAGCTACGCAATCTCCCTTCTCTCCTTTAGCTACAAAGACTCCACTCCAAAGCATGAGTGGGAAATGGAAAATGAATGGGTTTATATAGGTTGGCTTGCCCTTCTTCACATGACTCTCATGGATTCCTTTGGTTGCAACTAATTGCCTATCTTGGCCTTGGTTACAACTTCCCCAAGTTGGTTTTCATGTGGTTGGGTTTTTTATTACATAATAAACAAACATTGTTAAAAAATGCCCTTAAAATGGCATACCATTTACCCTTTTAATATGGTTAAAACCATATTATAATAATAACAAACCCATTTTAAAACCCAACCCAAAGTTTGTTATGTGGTGGCGCTCCCCCCTATGGTTTATAAATACACATGCCATAATATTTTTGAACCCACTTTAAGCCCTTAACCAAAGTTTGTTAAAAGCACATGTGTTTAAATAGTGGCATGTCCCATGTGGTGGTTGTGCCAAGGGGAAGAGGGGAGCGAATCTTGTGAAATACATATTTTAAGAGTGGTGAATAAGCACATGTTTTAAGAGGGGGTGCGTTGAATGGGATGGTTGGTACCCCATGGGCTGGACCACGAGCTCCATGTGTCCTCCCCATACTATAAGCTTTATACCATTTTAATAATCTTAGAGGTGAATAATTTTGCATAAACATGCATCAACCAACCGGGAGTTGTCACGTGTCTCCACTTCATTGGTACATGTCAACGCCTTGTTAGGTTCCAACTCGATGCCACATCACTACTTATCATCCACGTGGCATGCATTAACCAATCGAGATTTGACACGTGTCTCAGCCTCATTGGTCCATGTCAATGCCTCGTCATCTTGTACGGATTCCACGTGTCACCCTGTCAGTGGTGCCACGTGGCACCCCCATTTTGTCTGTTTCATCAATACAACAAAACGCGATAACTTTCTCATACGAAGTCCATTTGAGGTGAAACGAACGCCGTTGGAATCATCTCGACGAGCCCTTCTTGACACTCTAAACCAAAGCATACAACTCTTTGTCATAGGTGGGGTAGTTGATCATTGCTTGAGTAAAAGTCTCTGAATGGTAGCAAATAGGCTTGTGGTGCTGCATCAATACTGCCCCCATGGCATATCCACTAGCATCTGTCTCTATCTCAAATGGCTGCTGCAAATCGGGCAAGGCTAGGACTGGGGCGGTGCTGATCTCCCTTCAATGTGTTGAAGGCTTTCTGCTGCTTACCTCCCCACTGGAAGGCTTTATTTACACTTGTTAAGGCATGCAAAGGAGATGCTATGTATGAGAAGTTCTGAATGAACCTTCTCCAATATTGAACAGATCCTAAAAAGCTCCTCACTTTAGTAGCATTAGTAGGCTTAGCCCAATTGACAATTACATCAACTTTTGAAGGATCAATTTTTAAATTTCCACCTCCTACAATATGACCCAAGTAAACTAATGAAGTTTTGCCAAATTCACACTTTGACAATTTTACATACAATTTCTCCTTTTTCAAAGTATCTAATACTTGCTTTACATGCCCCACATGTGCTTCCCAAGTTTTGCTAAATACCAAGATATCATCTAGATAAACAATGACAAAATCATCTAAGAATGGTCGGAAAACATCATTCATTACCTGCATGAAGGTTGCAGGTGCGTTGCAAAGCCCAAAGGGCATCACCAACCACTCAAATAGACCTTGCTTGGTCTTGAAGGCCGTCTTCCACACATCACTTTCTGCAATTCTGATATGGTGGTAGCCACTGCGCAAATCCAATTTGGTAAAGAACACAACATCTTTCAACTGGTCAAGCAAGTCATCTATGTGAGGAAGAGGGTATCGATTCTTGATTGTGATCTTGTTGAGAGCCCGATAGTCAACGCACATACTCCATGTTCCATCTTTCTTCATCACCAAAACAATTGGCCAACCACATGGAGAGGAGCTGGGTCTGATCGTTCCTTGGTCCAACAAGTCTTGAACCTGCTTCTTAATCTCTACCATTTCAACTGCGGACAACCTGTACATGCCCACATTAGGAAGAGGGGCATCCTGCTGGAGATGAATCTCATGTTGAATCTCCCTTTTGGGAGGCAAACCTGTAGGTTCCTGAAATATTTCATCATAGTTACCCACAATATCAATCATAGTCTTTTTATGAGAAGGATCACAACCTTTGAAAGCATCGGATGCTTCAGCATCTTTTACTCTCACAACCATGAGCATGTATCTCTTATTAGTGTTGATGAGCCGCTTCATCTATCATGAACTAACAAAAGTGGTGTTAGCCTTCATAATGTGAGCTCTCACGATGTACTCCACCCAATTTTTGGTGAGATGGTACTTGTTCTCGTGACGGAAGAATACTGCTTTTCGATCATACAAGTATGGGCTTCCCAATACAATACCACAGATGTCAAGAGGAACAACATCTAAGTCCACCTCATCGATCAAATTTGAAGCAATAGCAAACCTTAACCTGCATTGCTTAGTCACCTGTAGCTTAGCATTATCACATACCCATCCAAGAGGATAAGGCTTGGGGTGAGGTTTAGTCTGTATGCCCAACTTCTTAACAACTGATTCTGAGATCAAATTTACTTGAGAACCCGGATCAAATAATGTTTCAATCTTTGTATGCTTAGACACAACTCTGATGTGAAACAACTCACTTCTTCTTTTATCATTTTCTTTAGAAACATGAGTAGAACTTGAACCAGTATGAGGAGTTTTGTTACCTTGCATTCCCACGGCTGTAATCATGGTTTCGTCACCTGAATCGGAACCCAAATCTCGTTGCGCCGTTGCAACAGTCTTTTTCTTCTTTTTGCTTCCATAATGCTTTGGCCTTTGTTCAGGATGCAACTTCCAACAAATTTCTTCATCATGCCCATCAGTGTCGCAATGGTTGCAATGGAGCTTTACTCCTTCCTTCTTGGCAATAACTGTCTTCTTGCTCTTGTCTTTCTTTTTGGACTTGTAGTTGTTGTTGGACTTGAAAGGCTTCTTCGGATGGTCTTCTTGCAAATGCTTCCCCCTGCTCTCAAGATGAGTAGCCTGAACACTTGCTTCATCCACACTAGTAGGATTCAACAACAGCAAATTATGGCGTAGATAATGATGAAGAGCACCAATGTACTTCAAAAGAGTGTCAGGAGAATCTAAAGAAATATTCAATTCTAGAGCTTTCTTTGTAAATTATTCAGTAAAACTCTGAACACTCTGGCCCTTGCCTTGTCTAAAACTTTGCCAATCCATCATAGCCTTTTGAACATAACCCAATGGATAAAATTGCTTACGTAAAGCAGAAATGAAAGCAGACCACGATGAGAGAAGATTACCCATTTGTTTGCTACCTTGCTGAAGCTTGCTTTCCCACCATACAAGTGCTGTGCCTGTCAGCCGAAGTGAAGCCAACTGAATCTTCACATATTCTTCTTTGATCTGCTGGACTTGACAATAGAACTCAATTTTCCTTATCCAATTGTTCAACTTCTCTGCATTCGCTTCCCCAATGAACATGGGCAAATCAAACTTCACATCGAGCTTCAATAAGGGCTTCTTTTGAGGCTCTTTGTGAGGAACCTTGGAATGCTGAGAATGAGATGAGGAAGAAGCACTTGAACTTGTGCTTGAAGCTGAAGGTGAAGAGGGAGGCTCAGGAGGCTCTTCGCCACCTCCACCTTGGTTAACTGAAGCATTGCCTTCGTCCTTCACTTCTTTGTCTTCCTTCTTTACTTCACTGCCTCTTCTTTCTTTTTCCATGCGTTCTTCATAGTCTGTAAACAACTTGTCTACCTTGTTGGCCATCATGTAGAAGACCTTGTGAAAGTTTTCCTCCATCTCGGTGCGGGCATCATTAGCTTCCATCTTCCTCCTTCGGTGTGCATGTCCGATCTTGGAATTGTAAGGCTCTAATGTACCCTCACCAGCTTGCAGTTTATCCGTCGTGAGCATCCACACTCACAATCCAACGTCAAATAGTCCTGCTCTGATACCACATGATCCGAAAACAAGATCTTTGCTACCCTATGACGTTAACATGAATTGCATAAAGAGCATCAACGAAGCTCACAAATCCATAAGAAGAGAACCAAACAGCATAGACAACACGCACATAAAGACAACAAGTTGATAACGAATTTCGTCCAGGATGGACTACATCTCCGGGCCTGCTTCTCAATAGGAGGGCCGATCTATAATCTCAGCATAAGGAAAAATACATGGCAATGATACAATGATACCTTGGCGACAATGTTCAGGAAGAGAACCGTTGCCCAAAACACAACAAGACTGCTTCCAGCAACTCCGAAGCCTGAAGATGGTGTAAAACGAGTATAAACACTCGTACCTTCCTCCTGCAGAGCTACGCAATCTCCCTTCTCTCCTTTAGCTACAAAGTCTCCACTCCAATGCATGAGTGGGAAATGGCAAATGAATGGGTTTATATAGGTTGGCTTTCCCTTCTTCACATGACTCTCATGGATTCCTTTGGTTGCAACTAATTTGCCTATCTTGGCCTTGGTTACAACTTCCCCAAGTTGGTTTTCATGTGGTTGGGCTTTTTATTACATAATAAACAAACATTGTTAAAAAATGCCCTTAAAATGGCATACCCTTTACCCTTTTAATATGGTTAAAACCATATTATAATAATAACAAACCCATTTTAAAACCCAACCCAAAGTTTGTTATGTGGTGGCGCTCCCCCCTATGGTTTATAAATACACATGCCATAATATTTTTGAACCCACTTTAAGCCCTTAACCAAAGTTTTTTAAAAGCACATGTGTTTAAATAGTGGCATGTCCCATGTGGTGGTTGTGCCAAGGGGAAGAGGGGAGCGAATCTTGTGAAATACATATTTTAAGAGTGGTGAATAAGCACATGTTTTAAGAGGGGGCGCGTTGAATGGGATGGTTGGTACCCCATGGGCTGGACCACGAGCTCCACGTGTCCTCCCCATACTATAAGATTTATACCATTTTAATACGCTTAGAGGTGAATAATTTTGCATAAACATGCATCAACCAATCGGGAGTTGTCACGTGTCTCCACTTCATTGGTACATGTCAACGCCTTGTTAGGTGCCAACTCGATGCCACATCACTACTTATCATCCATGTGGCATGCATTAACCAACCGGGAGTTGCCACATGTCTCAGCCTCATTGGTCCATGTCAATGCCTCATCATATTGTACGGATTCCACGTGTCACCCTGTCAATGGTGCCACGTGGCACCCCCATTTTGCCTGTTTCATCAATACAACAAAACGCGATAACTTTCTCATACGAAGTCCGTTTGAGGTGAAACGAATGCCGTTGGAATCGTCTCGACGAGCCCTTCAATATGGTGCTAGTTTTTCTGAGATTGGAGGACTTCAAGAATTTTGCCTTCTTGGATCCTCCTAGATCAATGAGGTTAAAGAAGAAGAGCCTACCTCTACATATGACCCTTCACCTGATATACCTACACACTCCGGGTGTGATCCTTCACGTGATATAACTACACACTCTGGGTATGATCCCTCATCCATAGTTCATCGGTATTGGATGCTAGGTGAGGAGACTCATCATGAACCTTCGAGCACTAGTTATGGTAGTTATGATATGTCTGGTATTCCTACACATGATTCGGTACCGCATACAGAGACGGAGTTTGAGCCTAACACTATGCCTGGGGGCATTCCTAGTCACTTCCATGTGGAGATATTTTCAAACTCAAGTCACATTGCACCCTCCATCCCGGTGGTGGAGGTCACATCACATGTTTGTCCTAGACCTAGTGCTAGTAGTCCTATTCAGATACCAGAACCAAGACGAGTGACTGTAGGGAATACCACTTACGTGATTTCACATGTCACTTCATCCTCTATTCCTAGTTCTTTGAATGCTATTCCTCCTCCACATTCACGTGGTCCTTCGGGCCGGAATGTTGC
Source organism: Pseudotsuga menziesii (assembly GCA_001517045.1). Lineage (NCBI taxonomy): Eukaryota > Viridiplantae > Streptophyta > Pinopsida > Pinales > Pinaceae > Pseudotsuga > Pseudotsuga menziesii. The sequence continues at coordinate 25,661 of LPNX011099634.1, forward strand.
TACAAGTCATGTGCGTACTGCTGCTACTCTCGTAGTTGTGTCTCAAAGTCGAGTACCTCCTGTTGTGTCGGGAGGTCGTATTCCTACTTCTGGAGGTCATATTCTTACTTCTAGAATGTCTATTCCTACTTATGGAGTTTCTCATGGGACATCTCATGAGACTTCTTATGGACCATATTATGGACCGTAATATGCACAAAGTTATTCACCTTATGAGTACGGGTATCAACAACCCGCTTACTCCCTGAATTATGGATTTGTAGCCCCAAATAGTCAATGTACACCACATTATGGTGCTTCCATGCCACCCTACATGGGTCAAACGAGAGGAGGATACCATGGCCATGGCCATGGTGGTTATGGTAATTAGTCCTATGTGAACCAAAATTATCAGGGAGTGACGCATAGACCTGCTCAACCTAGGCTCCCTTTCCTCGCAATGTTAAATCCGCCTGACTTGTTGAGACTAACGAACGATTCGGTATCTTATGACCCGGTGTCCCTACGAATCTTCCCTCGGACATTCCCAAGTTTGAGGGAAAACTAGGAGAAGATCCGAGTGAACATGTTACTACATTTCACCTGTGGTGCTCTTTTAACTCCTTACATGAAGATTCGATCCGTTTAAGGATATTTCAACGCACCCTCACCAAGCCTGCCACGAAATGGTACATAGAGATACCTAGGGGTCATTCACTGTGTTCGATGACCTAACTATGACTTTTATCAACCATTTCTAGTTACCAGTGTGTTACGACATTGGTACAGAACTCTTGTCAACATTTCGGCAAGATAAAGTCATGCATATCTTGGACCATATCCAAGAGTGGCGTAGATGGAAGAGATTGATTAAATCCTTCATACCGCTAGAGTTTCTCCTCGAGTGGTTCCTTAAGTCATTACTACCTTATATAGCGAAGGATGTTTCTACATCCAGAGTTCAAAACGAGGAACAAACCATTTTTAGGGCATAGGAATTGGACTTGATTTATGCTCAATCTGGTTTGTTATATGAGACCATTCCTAATGCTCTGTGTTCTAGTTTCAACCCTAAGGTCAAACTTGGACCACATGTCGATGGCATTGTTGGTTGTACAAGTACCAAACCTGTGAATTCAGTTGTGAAATAGGTTAGTCAATTATCTATCAACCAATCTGCTTCGGGACAAGCCACGGCTTCACCTCAACCCACCCAAACGGTGAGTGTGCTTTCGGTACAATCGTCGGACCAGAAGGGTAACCAACAACCCAGAAGGAATAAGAAGAAGGGTAAAAACAATCGTAAGGGTGGGAATAAGAATGGAAATGCCAATTATAATGACAAGAATGCCTGAAATGTTGGGGGGGACAAGCAACCTAAACGTAAGGTTAAGCTTCCTTGCAAGTTATGTAAGGAGGACCACCTCACTCACTTGTTCCGTTGGATAGAAGAAGCCTCGAGGTTCATAGTGCAGGGCCCAGCTATGCTGACTAACCCTTTACCTCATAATCAAAATATGAACTCGAGGACCCATGATCAGTCTGGTGGGGATCAAGATCCGTCGGAAGCTTGCAGTGTTCATTGTTGCATCAACATGGTGCATGCTGCTAAGGTTGTGACTCATGTGAAGGACTATGGTTCGTCACAACCAGACCTTGGAAAGTAACCTGCTCCACCCAAGAGTCCTTTGCGTATTGAAAAACCTGTGGATAAACCTGAAGTTTCTCCTCGCATTCCTAAGGGAGTCCTTAAGCATTCAGAGCACAATCCTAATGCCCGAGCTGCCCAGAACTATTCTGTTGTCGAGGATTTGGGCCACACTCCTTGTGCGATGTCTGCACTCGAAGTACTTCAGAGTTGTCCTTCGCAAATGAAAGCTTTGCTTTCTACTCTTGGTGTTAATGATGATAATTCTTCCTTTGTCATCAAATTTGAAACCGCGGGACTACAACCTTGCTTGCCTTACTATGTGTCTCTCTTGATTCATGTAGAATGTCTTAATAAGACCTTCAAACGCATTGTTATTGACGAAGGCGCTGCTGCTTCTGTGATGTCTTTGGCATGTTGGAAGGGTTTGGGTTCCCCAGAGTTGTCTAAATCCATTACCATGTTGACTGCGTTTGATGGTAGATCGTTTCAGCCACACAACATTCTTCCTTCTCTTAAGGTCCGTTTGGGAGGGAAGACCGTCGCGATCGATTTCGAGGTGGTTGATGCACCCCTTGACTACAATCTGTTACTGGGTAGGAATTGGATGTACAGTATGCAAACCATAGATTCTTCTCTATTTAGAGTTGTATTCTTTCCACTTAATGGGAAGATAGTTATGATTGATCAAATGTCATTCAAGAATCTTTGTGTTACCGCATCTTCGGGAGCTTCTGTCCCGATTGTCGCACACTCTCAGCCGGCAACTGGGAGTGTGGGTGTGGGCATGTACCCATCCCTTATGGGATCATTTAGTTGTCCTGCACTTGTTCTCATGATCGGGTCTACTTTTGGTGAGGCTTCATCGTCATTGGGTTCGGTGTCTTTTCACACCACTCATATGGAAGATCCTTGGATTCTTCCTACACCGAGTCCTTCGCGTGAGCCCATTGAAATGGACGTGCCATTGCCTGCAACTATGATAGCATATCAAGCTAATCTTGGATGTGTTGAAGAGCCTAGTCCTTCCTCTTCATGGATGGAGGAGGAGGACCCATATGTATTGCCTGCATGGGAAGTTCAATCTTCTCACACACATGACTTCCTTGATAGTGTTTTTTCGTCAGATGAGGCTATTATTGAGGCTATGTCTGGGGTTGATCCACCTTGGGAAGAGTTGCATCATAGATCTTATTTTCTTCCTGAGCTTGACCATTTGGAGTGTGAATACTTTAGGGATATTCTTAGTGAGAGAATTGGTAGTCCCATGGTTCTGTTAAGCTCTCCTGGTCTGATGGCTGATGGAAACATGGCAAATATATCTCCTACCATCCCTATCAATATCTCTTGTGATCCTGGTAAGATTGAGAATGTCTATATTGGGGTAGAGTGTTCCCATGCTGAGATTCAAGAGTATACCGAGCTGTTAAAATAATTTCATGATGTATTTTCTTGGTCATACAAAGAAATGCTAGGTATCGACCCTCGCATTGTTGAGCATGAAATTAAAACTTATCCCAATGCTAAGCCTGTTTGAAAATGCTTGCGTGCGGTGAATCCTAGAAAAGCACCCTCGATTAAGGCTGAGATAGAAAAACTGTTGAATGCCAGTTTTATCTATCCCATTCCCTTGATGGAGTGGGTTTCAAACCCCATTCCGGTTGATAAGAAGCAGGGAACTATCCGCATATGCATTGATTTCCCTGACTAGAATTGTGCCTGTCCTAAATATAATTTTCCCACACCATTTATTGATCAGATTTTGGATGAGTGTGCAGGAAGCAAGGTATTTTCCTTTATGGAAGGATTTTCTGGATACAATTAGATACAGATCAAACCTAAGGGCCAACACAAGACTTCCTTTATTTGTCCTTGGGGTACCTTTGCATATCAGAAGATGCCTTTCGGCCTTAAAAACACCGAAGCCACTTTTCAGCGGGCTGTGACCTTGATCTTCCATGATCTCAAATTGATTATCGAAGTCTTTTTGGATGGCATTGCTACTCATTCTCGTAAGAGGATGCATCATTCCTACCATTTGAGATTAGTGTTCGAAAGGTGCTGCCATTATTTGGTTAGATTAAATCCTCACAAGTGCATCTTTTGCATGAAGTCTGGTCACTTATTAGGGTTCATTGTCTCCAAAGTGGGTATAAGAGTTGACCCTTTGAAGGTTGAGGCAATACTTCAATTGTCTCCCTCGAGAAACATTAGACATCTTCAATGTTTGCAAGGCATGGAAAACTTCTTACAGAGGTTCGTCGTGAATTTTGCCAATTTGACTAGAGGCTTTATGCGTCTTTTGAAGAAGGACACTACCTTTTGTTGGGATGAGCAAGCCCACGAGTCCTTCAATGCGCTTAAGTGAGCCTTAGCATCGGCCCCGGTAATTTGTCCACCTGACTATAGCCGTGACTTTCTACTTTATGTGGCCGCGTCCATGGAGACGATTGGTATGGTTTTGGTTCAAGAGGATGAGGAGCTCCAAGAGCATGTTATATATTATCTGAGACGGAACCTTATAGATGCGGAGATCCATTATTCCCATGTGGAGAAGCTTCCCTTAGCTACCATTCATGCAGTTCAAAGATTGATACACTATATTCTCCTTCGCAAGACCTTGGTGGTTGCCCATGTTAATCCATTTCAGTTCATCCTCACTAGAAGGATGATAGGGGGAAAGTATAATAAGTGTATTGTCATCTTGCAAGAATTTGGTCTTGAGTTTTTTTTGGCAAAATCAAAGAAATCATTGATTTTTTCGAAACTTATATCTGATTTCCCGAGCAAGGAAGAGGAGGAGGCTTGTGAAGATATGTTTGTCGGTGAGCACATTTTCTTAACCTAAAATTTGGATCCATGGTATGGAGATATATCATATATTTACAAACATTGAAGGTCCCCACTCACCTTTCACGGGATGAATGATGACGATTATGTCATGTATCCAAGAGTTGCCTCATAGTGGATAACACATTGTACCGCCATGGGGTAGATTCCATTTTACATCATTGCTTAACTCATGAGGAGGCTAAGCTTATGCTGAATGATTGCCACGATGGGGTGTGTTGTGGTCATTTATCTGGGCTTTCTAAAGCCCAATTTTTTTTGAGAGTGGGTTATTTCTGGCTGTCGATCTTTAAAGATTGTGTAAATGTGGTCAAGAAGTGCCACCCTTGCTAGGTGTTCGTATGTAATATGTGCTCGCATCCTACCCTGTTACATCCAATTATCACCGCCGGTCCCTTCACTAAGTGGGGGCTCGATTTCATGGATTGCAACCCAGCTTTAGCTGGGGGGCATCATCATATTATTGTGGTTGTTGATTACTTCATGAAATGGGTTGAGGATATGCCCACAATTCAATCCAATGGTGAGACAGCCGCACACTTTGTATTCAACCAGATTATTACTCGGTTCGGCATTTTGAAAGAGCTTGTCACTGACCATGTTATGAACTTTCAGAATCAGATGATGGAAGAGTTGACCTCGAAGTTAGGGTATAAGTAGGCACATTCTTCTTCTTATTACTTTCAAGCGAATGGATAGGTTGAAGCAGTGAACAAATCACTCAAGTCCATTCTCCAACAAACCATTGCACAAAGCAAGACCAATTGCCATATCATGTTATATCCTGCTTTGTGGGATTATAGGACTGCGGTTAATACTGCCACCAGTTTTTTTCCATATCATCTTGTACATGGAGTGGAGTCTGTATTACCGGTTGAGTGTGAGATCCCTTCTTTGAAGCTAGCCATAGATCTCTTACTAGATACTTCCTCATTGGAGGAACGTTTGGTCCATTTAGAGCAGCGTCAAGACGCTTTAGTGGCTCTAGAAGTGAATAAGCGTTGCGTTAAGGTCCCGTATGATAAATCTGTCCATCCAAGGAAGTTTAGTGAGGGAGATTTGGTCCTTTTGTGGGATCAAGCTAAAGAACCCTTGGGGGTAGGAAAATCCAACCCCATGTGGCATGGTCCTTATGTGGTTAAACATGTGTTAGAGAAGGGTGATTATGAGATAGTAGATTATGAAGGCATGGCCTTGGCATAACCTAGAAATGGGCTCTATCTTAAAAAGTACTATGCATAATTTTCAGCCAGGGCTGACTATTGTATATTAATGTACAACATTTTGCATAGTTAGTTTTTTCTTATGGTGATCGGGTTTGTTGATTAGCTTCTATTTCTTATGGTAGATATCAATGGAGTCTTCCATTTATATAGGATTTGTGGATGGTGCAAGCCGTCACACTCAACACTAAGCCTCTGCTGCTTGGGTGATTTATACTCCTATGGGTCAGGTATTGTCTTCAGGAGGCGTATGTTTACATTCTTCTTCAAACAATGTTGCTGAATATAGTGCCGTTATTGAACTTCTATGGGATGCCATTTCACATGGTGTTCTATCTCTTGAGGTACGTCTTGATTCAGAGTTAGTAGTGTCATAGCTTAATGGCTTGTATCATGTTAGAGATCCAACATTATTATGGAGACTCTTACATGTGAGATTGTTAGAACGACAATTTGACAACATAACATACATACATGTTCCAAGAATTTATAATCAAGTTGCTGACTCATATGATAACTATGTGTTATATTGGCATTTGTTTCATAGACAGTAAGCTCATCACAAACATACATTTTTACACATGTAAATAAATAAACCAATCATGATAAAAAAATTTCATTAAACATCCAAAATGTGATAATACATAGTGTTATAATACAAAAATGGGGCTTTCGAGCCACCAAAATATAAATACACGGTAGTACAAAATGTATCACTCCAGGTATTTAAGCCTAGGGAGGAGGAGGGGGGGTCTGATCGTGGAATGTCACCACAGCTCTAGCTATTCGTTTAAACAACCAAACCCATGCTCATGGCACACCCACCACCTGATGCTGCATGGCCTCAGGCAGGTCCTCGACCTGTGCCATGGGTACCCTGTGTGTCAGCCACACAAAGTTGGTATGAATGCTTTGGAGCATCTGCTCCACATCCACACCTGTAATGTCATCTCCTCTTCCCCTCTGTCTATGACGAGGGAAGCCTTCAGGCTACTGTGGTCCTACATCTGCATACATATGATAGGATGTCACTATGTGTTGTCATGTAAAAACATGTCTTTTTGATTCCATATATCAAAAAACACAAAAAAAATTAAATAACTCAAAAATATTAAAAAGAGGTTTGGGATTTATTACTAATGTCACCGTATGCCGATCCTAGTGGTAATGGCATGTCGGGGTCTCCCCGAAAATCTATCCCCACATAGGGGTAATCATCGATGGCAAATATTTGCCGTCGCCACCATGGAAAGAAATCAGCTAGATAGGGTTTGGACACCCTACCTCCACCCATTCTGCACATCGTGTCTGCCCAATGTCATTGGGCCAGATCTTGAACCTTGTGAAGAGGAACGTCAACTCTAGGGCTCAATCCTGGAACACGTTCAAAGAAAAATGTGCTCAGTATACTACTGAAACCGAAGTTTCATACTCTTCCCATCTTGCACTCACTCAGCTGGCATTTCATGTTTCCCAGTAGTGCAGTGCTTTAATCGTACACCATGGGTCTCATGCACTCCACCACATATAACATCATAGGCTGTGAGGCCTGGTGGAGTGAGGCTAGCCCTACTATCCTGCCCAGTGTCAGTAGTATGGCATTTAGGTCTAGCACCTGTATGGAGTTAGTTGGGATATGACTCCTGACCTTCTCCATGTTCGAATAATAATACACGACTATGTACTCATCTATGGTGAGGCCACCTCTGGGCCCGCGAGATCATAGGTTCACCACTTCCCCCTGTCGGGAGAGTCTAGTAATAAAGTATATGTCCTCCACTCTATGGTGAGGGACATCCCATCGATCTGGAAAGACTGAGTCAAGATCCTAGTAGTCTACTAGCATCTACAATAGTCTTGGTTTGGCTCTTAAGCCACCAAGACACCAAAAATTGTAGAGCCCGCATGCATGAAGAGCCTGTTGTGCCATTAGATCACCACGTACTGCCTCTTCTACATCCCCGTGCTCACGTTCTCTCCATTCTAGAACCATCCTGCACATTTAAATCAAGTTTGGGTCATTAGAAGTCTTTAAAAAACTTGACCGCAGCCGCATACATGACTTTTTGCTAAACAGCTGCATATGTACGCGAATTTGAGGGCTTTTTCCGCATATATCCAGCCCTATACGTGGAAAAATCCTCAATTTCTGTGTGGGTCAAGGCACACACTTTAGGATGGCCTAGAAATCAAAATTGACCATGGAAAATTGAAAATTTTACATGAAAATGAAAGAGCAGGGCATGGGAAATTACCTGGAAAAAACGGTGTCGGATTTCGTCGGTTGGATCTCCCAGAATTCGCGTTTGAAGTTATGAGCTCAGATGGGTAAAAATTTCAAATGTTATATAATGTTTTGAATTTTTTACTATATATAAAAAAATTTCAAAATTTTGAAAATTTTTACCCCCTTTTCTATAGTTTTGGACTGTTTCTAATCCTTTTGGACAGTTTTTGACTAATATATAATGTAGGAGACTGTTTTGAGTGCCATTTCAATCATTGTTTTGAACCGTTCGTGCCGATTTCAGGTATCATGTCTAAACTAGCATATAGGTTAGGTTTCACCACCATTTTCATTTGGCATGACCTTATGACCATTTCATCATAACCATAGGTATGAACCCATTATATCTTGTCACGGAACCTTCCTGCTGTTTTAGAAGTGGCATGATTTGAATGGTAGAGCTTGACCTTACATGGGTACCCCAGTTAGTGCCTTATTTGCATTTGGTGCCCATGCCGATAGTTTTGTCCTTTAGGGTGTGGGAGTCCATTGTATAGTATTTCCATGACATTTCACAAGAGCCTCATACTCCTATTGATCTTTTGATGGCCTATTTCCCCTGAAATCCCTTATGTCAAGTTGTAATTACATTATCATGAGCTTTTCCTGCCTCATTTGGGCCTTATGCCAGCTTCCCTGACTCTGAGTATCAGCCATATAGCCTGAGCTTATCTCATGTCTAGCCACGTAGAGCCATTTTGTATATCCTTTGTATCTTGATTCCCTATTTTTACCGGGAGGGGAATTTCCCCTGAGTGTCGCTATCCTACACATGTGTCTTTGCATTGAGAATAGGTATGTTCCACTGCTTGGAACTAGTTTGTTTGCCCATTTGACACTCGTCTCCTCCTAGTCTATAATTTCAAAGAAATTTTATTCTTTTTCAATCTTTTCAAATATTTGAAAAAGTCCAAAAAAGAAAAAAAACCGAAAAGCCGAACAAGGAAAGATGTTATCTTTGGCAGCAGTCAAGTCGTGTCTCCTTCGAACAGAGCACTGTATATCACATCCGTTGGTAGGGTTAATAGTTTGAATTTAGGAGTTGTACTCGTTTATCTGAGTTTATCTCCACCGACTGGTTAAGCTTCCAGTCCCTATGGAGCCTCTATCGATTCCTTCTATGTTGCAGAGATGTCCCAATTTTGCATATCAAGTCTATGCTGCCTACATTTAGTCACCATTCACCTTTATGCTCTTATTCAAAGGAAGTTGAAACCTGAGTCCAGCCCAAAAAATCTTGAGAGCGGGTTATTTCTGGCTGTTGAACTTTAAAGATTCTGTCAATGCGGCATGGGCACCAAATGCAAATAAGGTGCTAACTGGGGTACCCATGTAAGGTCAAGCTCTACCATTCAAATCATGCCACTTCTAAACCAGCAAGGTTTCGTGACAAGATAGAATTGGTTTGTACCTACGGTTATGATGAAATGGTCATAAGGTCATGCCAAATGAAAACGATGGTGAAACCTAACCTATATGCTAGTTTAGACATGATAAATGAAATTGGCACGAATGGGTCAAAACAATGGTCAAAACAGTGCTCAAAATGGTCTCCTACATCATATATTAGTCAAAAAATAAGTTCAATCAAAATTCCATTATGGAGAGAAATTCCTATGGCTTGGGGTACCACAACAGACAGCTTGACTCTAGAAATCAATCCTTTCCTATATGCAAGAGAAACCAAATATCTAACACTAAAGCATCTTGATTCGTACCTTATTCCAGATGGTTGATGTAGATCCCCGTTGAGCTTTCCAACTCCAGCTTGAATTGATAAATTGCTTCCTCAACATTCAATAAACAATCCAAGCATGTTATATATAATCGTGTTAGACCTACTCTAGCATATATAATCAATAACATATAAGCATTTGAAATCATCCATGGATCAAATATTCATTCAAATACACATTATTGGACAGGAAAAGATATTTCTATTAATATAAAATTAGAGATTACAATGAATACAACCTTTGTCGGCATGTCTGCGAATCGGAGAAACTGAGTCCCCCACTTGGGCCTCCACCACTTCAATCCTCCATCTCTTAATAGCAATCTCACAAGCAAAGGGAAAACTTAGGAAGAACACAAAAGTTCTCCAAGGGACAAAGGGATGCATACTCAAGCACAAGTTCTGGCAACAATGGACTATAGTTCTCTTGCTCTCAATTCCTCATGCCTTCAATGTATCCAAAGGGTTCCTTATATAGCTCTTCAATGGGGTAATGAAAGGTTGAATCCGAGTGATCTCAAGGTGTAGGGAAGGCCAGGAGACAAGTGAGTCAGATCCACATCAAGGAAAAATCCAAAAGAATTTGGCCTTTTGCACACATCTCAATGTATGTGGTTATAGGGGTCAAACCTGCATATATACGCGAGAAAGGGTTTAAAAGTCGTGTATGGAAATTTTTGCATTTTTTAGGGATGATCTTGGAAACATCAAAGGAACAAAAATGGTCCATGGAGTCTAAGGAGTCTTCAAAGGGACAGGGAAGGCCATAAAAATGTGATTCACCATGTGTGGTAAAATCAGCTATAACAGATGCCCCCTAATGTGTGAGGTCAGAGGGGTCATACGATAGCCGAAATACATTATAAGTCCATCCCAAAAGTGAAGTGATGAAGAACCCAATGGAAGAACCAGCCATCCAATCAGCACTATACAGTGATACAACTCTGCACACAACTACAAATACATATAGCAGTCTCGGATACATTAGAGTACAATGGCCATGAATAGGCATGATACACTATGACATATGTGTTCATCGCCACATAAGATATAAATAGATCAGAATCTCCATGATGAATATATACAAAGGATCATGATCTCCATAAAGACTGAAGATATATAATGGACCAAGATCTCCATAATGGTTGGAAATGTCTAACATACACTGGAATCAAGTCACGAGAGTTGAAATCTCATGAACACTGGCACGATCAAGGAGGTAGCATATAAGAGATGCCACCAATCTGGAAGGTCTTCTACACAAACTACTATGAGTACATGTCCTACTATGTGAATAGAGGTGTCGAGGTCTAACATAGTAGTCCATCATCTGATTATCGGTCATTGATGTATACCATTAATAGACGCGAGATCACCCACCGATAGCAAAACTGGGAATCAAGGTACTAGAGTGCAAACTAACAAGTGTGAATAAATGCGTTGAGGTCAAACACTTGAGAGAATCCATCGACCAGGGAACATTGATGTATTCCCAAAAAACTGTCGATGGCGAGAGAACCTGCCACTGATGACTGCAAGTATCAAGGCACTCAAACATGGCTCTAGATTCCTATCCCAGAATAAATGATCTGAAGTTGATGGGATGAAATCCGCTGGAAGGAGGGCATTAAGGCACCCCCATCATCCAACATGAGGTACTTAGCAAAACTGTATAATGTGGAAGGACTCAATCATAAGGTGCACGAACCAGTAACTGTACCAGGAATGGCCGACATGCAAAGTCAAGATAACTGAGGAATGGCTGACATAGGTTTAAACTTCCTTCGAACAAGAGCATAAAGGTGAATGGTGACTGAATGTAGGAAACATAGACTCGATATGAAAAATTGGGACATCTCTGTGACATAAGAGGCATCGACAGAGGCTCCATAGGGACTGGAAGCTTAACCAGTCGGTGGAGATAAAATCAGATAACTAAGTACAACTCCTAAAGTAAAACTATTAACCCAACCAACGGATGTGATATACAGTGCTCTGTTCGAAGGCGACACAACTCGATTGTTGCCAAAGATAACATCTTTCCTTGTCCGGCTTTTTGGTTTTTTAATTTTTTTGGACTTTTTCAAATATTTGAAAAGCTTGAAAAAGAATAAAATCGCTTTAAAATTATAGACTAGAAGGATACGAGTGTCAAATGGGAAAACAAACTATTTCCAAGCAGTGGAACATAGCTATGCTCAATGCAAGGACACGTGTAGTATAGTGACACTCGGGGGAAAGTCTCCTCTTGGTAAAAATAGGGAATCAAGCTGCAAAGGATATACAAAATGGCTCTATGTGGATAGATATGAGACAAGCTCGGGCTATATGGATGATACTGAGAGTCAGGAAAGCTGACATAAGGCTCAAATGAGGTAGGCAAATCTCATGATAATGCAATTACAACTTGACATAAGGGAGTCCAGGGGAAATAGGCCAGAAAAATATCAAGAGGAGTATGAGGTTGTTGCGAAATGTCATGGAAATACTATACAACAGAATCCCACACCCTAAAAGACAAAACTATCAGCATGGGAACCAAATGAAAATAAGGCGCTAACTGGGGTACCCATGTAAGGTCAAGCTCTACCATTCAAATCATGCCACTTCTAAAACATCAAGAAGGTTCCGTGACAAGATAGAATGGTTTCGTACCTACGGTTATGATGAAATGGTCATAAGGTCATGCAAAATGCAAATGGTGGTGAAACCTAACCTATATGCCAGTTTAGACACGATACCTGAAATCGGTATGAACGGGTCAAAACAATGGTCGAAACAACGCTCAAAACGGTCTCCTACATAATATATTAGTAAAAACGGTCCAAAAGGATTAGAAAGGGTCCAAAACTATAGAAAAGGGGGTAAAAATTTTCAAAAATTTGAATTTTTTTTATAAATAGTAAAAAATTCAAAACATTATATAACATTTGAAATTTTTACCCAATTGAGCTCAGAACTTCGCGAATTCTGAGAGATCCAGTTGACGGAATCCGACACCGTTTTTTCCAGGTAATATCCCATGCCCTGCTCTTTCATTTTCATGTAAAATTTTCAATTTTCCATGGTCAATTTTGATTTCTAGGCCATCCTAAAGTGTGCGTCTCGGCCCACGCAGAAATTGAGGATTTTTCCGCGTATAGGGCTGGATATATGGGGAAAAATCCCTCAAAGTCGCGTACATACGCTGTTATTTAGCAAACAGTCATGTATGTGGCCGCAGTCAAGTTTTTTAAAGACTTATAATGACCCAAACTTGATTTAAATGTGCAGTATGGTTCTAGAATGGAGAGAATGTGAGCACGAGGATGTAGAAGAGGTAGTACGTGGTGATCTAATTGCACAACCAGCTCTTCGTGCATGCGGGCTCTACAAGCTTTGGTGTCTTGGTGGCTTAAGAGCCAAACCAAGACTGCTGTAGATGCTAGTATACTACTGGGATCCTGACTTAGAGTCTTTCCAGATCGATGGGATGTCCCTCACCATAGAAGTGGAGGACATATACTTTATTACTGGACTCTCCTGACAGGGGGAAGTGGTGAACCATAGATGAGTACATAGTTGTGTATTGTTATCTGGACATGAAGAAGGTCGAGAGTCAGATCCCAAATAACTCCATATAGGTTCTAGGACTAAAGGCCATACTAATAACACTGGGCAGGATAGCAGGGCTACCCTCACTTCACCAGGCCTCACGGCCTTTGATGTTCTATGCGGTGGAGTGCATGAGACCCACAGTGTACGATTGGAGCACTACACTACTGGGAAACATGAAACGCCAACTTAGTGAGTGCAAAATGGACAGAGTACGAAACTTCGGTTTTAGTAGCATACTGAGCACGTTTTTCATTGAGCATGTTTCGAGATTAAGCGCTAGAGTTGACGTTCCTCTTCATGGGGTTTGAGATCTAGCCTAACGATGTTGAGCAGATGTGATGCGAAGACTAGGTGGAGGTAGGGTGTCCAACCCCTATCCAATGAACTTCTTTCCATAGTGGCAACGACAGATAGTTGCCATCAATGATTACCCCTATGCGGGGATAGATTTTTGGGGAGACCCGGACATGCCATTACCACTAGGATCGACATACGGTGACATTGGTAATGAATCCCAACCCTCTTTTTAATATTTTTGATTTTTTTTGTGTGTTTTTTGATATATGGAATCAAAAAGACATGTTTTTGCGTGACAACACATAGTGAAATCCTATCATATGTATACAGATGTAGGACCATGACGACCTGAAGGCTTCCCTCGTCATAGATGGAGGGGAAGAGGAGATGAAATTACGGGTATGGATGTGGAGCGGATGATCCAAAGTATTCATACCAACTTCGTGCAGCTGACACACAGGGTACCCATGGCGTAGGTCAAGGACCTGCCTGAGGCCATGCAGTGTCAGGTGGTGGGTGTGCCATGAGCATGGGTGTGGTTGTTTAGATGACTAGCTAGAGCCGTGGTGACATTCCACGACCAGAACCTCCCTCCTCCTCCCCAGGCTTAGATACCTGAGAGTGATACATTTTGTACTACCGTGTATTTATATTTTGGTGGCTCGAAAGCCCCATTTTTGTATTATAACACTATGTATTATCACATTTTGGATGTTTAATGAAAAACTTTTATGATGATCGGTTTATTTATTTACATGTGTAAAAGTGTATGTTTTGTGATGAGCTTATGGTCTATGAAACAAATGCCAATCTAACACATAGTTAGCATATGAGTCAGAAACTTGATTATAAATTCTTGGAACATGTATGTATGTTATGTTGTCAAATTGTCATTCTAACAATCTCACACGTAAGAATCTCCATAATAATGTTGGATCTCTAACATGATACAAGCCATTAAGCCATGACACTACTAACTCTGAATCAAGATGTACCTCAAGAGATAGAACACCATGTGAAATGGAATCCCATAGAAGCTCAATAATGACACTATATTCAACAACATTGTTTGAAGAAGGTCGTAAACATATGCCTCCTAAAGACAATACCTGACCCATAGGAGTATAAATCACCCAAGCAGCAGAGGCTGAGTGTTGAGTGTGACGGCTTGCACCATCCGCAAATCCTATATAGATGGAAGACTCCATTGATATATACCATAAGAAATGGAAGCTAATCAACAAACCCGATCACCATAAGAAAAAACTAACTATGAAAAATGCTGTACAATAATATACAATAGTCAGCCCTGGCTGAAAATTATGCATAGTACTTTTTAAGATAGAGCCCATTTCTAGGCTCTACCAAGGCCGTCCCTTCATAATCTACTAGCTCATAAGTGCCCTTCTCTAACACACGTTTAACCACGTAAGGACCATGCCACATGGGGTCGAATTTTTCTTTCCCCCAAGGGTTCTTTAGCTTGATCCCACAAAAGGACCAAATCTCCCTCACTAAACTTCCTTGGATAGATAGATTTATTGTACTGGACCTTAACACGACGCTTATTCACTTCTAGAGCAACTAAAGCATCTCGACGCTACTCATCAAGCTGCTCTAAATGGACCAAACGTTCCTCCAATGAGGAAGTATCCGGTAAGAGCTCTATGGCTAGCTTCAAAGAAGGGATCTCGCACTCAACGGGTAATACAGACTCCACTCCATGTACAAGCTGATATGGAGAAAAAACAGTGGCAGTCTTAACCGCGGTCGTATAAGCCCACAAAGCAGGATATAACATGATATTCCAATTGGTCTTTCTTTGTGCGATGGTTCATTGGAGAATGGACTTGAGTGATTTGTTCACTGCTTCAACCTGTCCGTTCCCTTGAGGGTAATAAGAAGAATAATTCTCTTGCTTATACCCTAACTTCGAGGGCAACTCTTCCATCATCCGATTCTGAAAGTGCCTACCATGGTCAGTGATAAGATCTTTCATAATACCAAATTGAGCAATAATCTGGTTGAATACAAAGTGTGCGACTGTCTCACCATTGAATTTAATTGTGGGCATAGCCTCAGCCCATTTCGTGAAGTAATCAACAACCACGATAATATGATGATGCTCCCTAGCTGAAGCTGGGTTGCAATCCATGAAATCGAGCCCCCACTTAGTGAAGGGACCTACGGTGATAATTGGATGTAACGGGGTAGGATGCGAGCACATATTACATGTGAACACTTGGCAAGGGTGGCACTTCTTGACCGCATTGACACAATCTTTAAACATAAAAGGCCAGAAATAACCTGCTCTCAAGATTTTTTGGGATGTAGAAAGCCCAGATAAATGACCACCACATGCCCCACCATGGAAATCATTCATCACAAGCTCAGCCTCCTCATGATTTAAACAATGACGTAAAATGGAATCTACCCCATGGCGGTACAATGTGTTATCCACTATGAGGTAACTCTTGGATATGTGACGTAATCGTCGTCGTTCATCCCGTGAAAGGTGAGTGGGGACCCTCAATGTTTGTAAATATATGATAATATCTCCATACCATGGATCCAAAGTTGACATTAAGAAGATGTACTCATCGACAAACGTATCTTCACAAGCCTCCTCCTCCTCCTTGCTCAGGAAATCAGATATAAGTTTCACAAAAATCAACGATTTCTTTGATTTTGCCGAAACAAACTCGAGATCGAATTCTTGCAAGATGACAATCCACTTATTATACTTTCCCCCTATCATCCTTCTAGTGAAGATGAACTGAAATGGATTTACATGGGAAACCACCAAGGTCTGGCGAAGGAGAATATAGTGTCTCAATCTTTGAACCGCATGAACAGTAGCTAAGGAAATCTTCTCCACATGGGAATAACAGATCTCCACATCTATAAGGTTTCAGATCAGATAATATATGACATGCTCTTGGAGCTCCTCATCCTCTTGAACCAAAACCATAGCAATCGTCCCCAGTGGAGTCACCAATTCTGTTACGGAGAGAAATTCCTATGGCTTGGGGTACCACAACAGACAGCTTGACTCGAGAAATCAATCCTTTCCTATATGCACTAGAAACCAAATATCTAACACTAAAGGATCTCAATTCATACCTGATTCTGGACGGTTGATGTAGATCCCTGTTGAGCTTTCCAACTCCAGCTTGAATTGATAAATTGCTTCCTCAACATTCAATAAACAATCCAAGCATGCTATAAATAATCGTGTTATACCTACTCTAGCCTATATAATCAATAACATATAAGCATTTGAAATCATCCATGGATCAAATATTCATTCAAATACACATTATTGGATAGGAAAAGATATTTCTATTAATATAAAATCAGAGATTACAATGAATACAACCTCTGTCGGCACGTCTGCGAATCCAAGAAACTATGTCCCCCACTTGGGCCTCCACCACTTCAATCCTCCATATCTCGATAGCAAGCTCACAAGAAAAGGGAAAGCTTGGGAAGAACACAAAAGTGCTCCAAGGGACAAAGGGATGCAGACTCAAGCACAAGTTCCACCAACAATGGACTATAATTCTCTTGCTCTCAATTCCTCATGCCTTCAATGTATCCAAAGGGTTCATTATATAGCTCTTCAATGGGGTAATTAAAGGTCGAATCTGAGCAATCTCAAGGCATAGGGAAGGCTAGGAGACAAGTGAGTCGGATCCACATCAAGGAAAACTCCAAAATAATTTGGCCTTTTGCACACATCCCGATGTACGCGGTTTTAGGGGTCAAACCCACGTATATACATGAGAAAGGGTTTAAAAGTCGCGTATGGAAATTTTTGCATGTTTTTAGGGATGATCTTGGAAACATCAAAGGAACAAAAATTGTCCATGGGGTCTAAGGAGTATGCAAAGGGACAGGGAAGGCCATAAAAATGTGATTCACCATGTGAGGTAAAATTATCTATAACACATAGCTACCCGCAAATGAAACGTGGGTTTCAATGGAAATAGTTGCGAATGTACCCAAATATCCTTATAAAAAAATAGGCAAATATGGAAAGATGAGGATGTATGAAGGAACATGCACATCTATAATGTTTTTGTCACTTCAATCCATTATGTACTTTTGTGTACTGACACATTAAGTCTTAGTACTCAGATGGAAAAGTTCCATTTCACAAGATAGCACTAGGTGAATACATGAGTCCCCAATCATGTAGCATTTTGACTCAACCATGGCTAGTTTTTGATTTGTATTAATATTCAAAAATATATAATGATCTCTGCCACATGGGAGCTCATATATATTTACAAAAGATACATTTTAAATGGGTGTTTAATCTAGGGGTATTACATTTCACTCTCCTTAAAATGTACACCATCCTCAGTGCTTTCAATGTTCAAAATTTCTAAATAAACACTACAAAATTTTAATTACACAATAGTGTTCAAAATAGATTGGGATACTCTTCCCTCATCTTATCTTCCTGCTCCTAGGTTGCTTCTTCAAGGGTGTAATAGGTCCATTGGACCTTTACCTGATCTATGGCCCTATTCTTGAGAGTGCTGGTTCTTTTGTCCAGTATGCAGGTTGGTTGAACTTGTATTTCCCCTTTAGGTTCCACCTATATCACACTCTATTCAAGAATATGATAAGAGTCATATACATACTTTTTCAACAATCAAACATGGAAAAAATTATGTATTTTAACCATAGGAGGAAGAGCAAGTTCATATGCTACTGGTTCGATTCTACTCAGGGCTTCAAAGGGTCCAAATAATCTAGAAGCCAACTTCTTGCAATTACCAAATTGCAATGAACTCTTCTTCTATGCACTCTACTTTGGTTTGCATAACTTTTATTCATGTTTTGAGAAATATTTCAATTCTGCTTAATCTTGGTGACATGTTGTTCCATTTCTTGAATCTTTTTTGACCCCACAACCAACCTATCCACATGCTTGTCCTCGCTCACTAGAAAACAACATTTTCTACCATAGAGTGCTTTAAATGGACTCATTTTCAGCGATGCTTGGTAACCATTATTATAGGAAAACTCCACCAGATATAAATAATATTCCCACTTACTGATCTTGTCCATTACATACATTTAGAGATTTTCCTCTATGATTTGAATCCCCTGCTAAGTATATCCATCAAAATATGGATGATATGTTGTACTAAGGTTTAATTTAGTCCCAAATTCCTTGAACAAACCCATCCAAAATTTTGAAGTGAAATTTGGATCCTGATACGAAACTATTTCCTTATGAATACTATGTAACTTGGCAATTTTCTTCTATAAAATTCTGGAATCTTAGCTGCTTTAAAGGTTGAATCTACAATTACAAAGTGGGTTGAATTTGTTAACTTGTCAACCACCACCATAATGGAGTCAATGTTTTTGTGTCCTTGGAAATTTGGTAATAAAATCAATGGTCACTACATCCCACTTCCATTCCGGTACAGGAAATGTATGGAGTATACCATCATGATGTTTATTCTCTGATTTCACCCGTTGACATTCCAAACATTGAGGAATGTACCCAAATATTTCCTTCTTCATTCTTTGCTAGTAAAAGTATTTCTTAATAACTATTAAAGTATTCTTGTAACTAGGGTGACCTACATAAGGTACATTATGCATTTCTTGAAAATTTGAAATATAATTTTCTTCAAATCACCTTCAGTTGGTACATAAATTTTTTCGTTGAATTGAAAAGTTCCATATTCAATCAACGAATATTTGGAAAAATTTAAAGGTATGCTGCCTGACTGCAATGTTGCTACAACTTGTAGATAATGGTTATGTACCTTAAATTCCTCATGCAACCTAGCTTCCAGATCTGAGTTCCAGTCATCGATGGATTAAATTTGCATTGGATGGATCCTTTTGCTGAGTGCATCAACCACTATGTTATCTTTACCTTTAATATACTTGATGTAAAAATTGAACTCACTCAAGAATTCAATCCACCTGGCTTGTCTGGATTTTAAATGAGGCAGATCAAATAATTAGTACTTTAAACTATGATGGTTTGTCTGCAACTCAAACTTGTTCGTCATGAGATAATGCCTCTATATTTAGAGTGCATGAATTATGGTAGCTAACTCCAAATAAATGGTAATATAGTTATTTTCATGCTCCCTCATCTTCCATGATCATAGCAAATTGTCGGCCCATGTTGCATCAAAAATCCATCAATCCTTCCAAATATGCATTGGTACATACTACATACTCCTTGTCTGGATCCAAAATATTTAACTTTGGTGCACAAGTGAGTAATCCCTTAAAGAGTCTGAAACTATCTGCACACTTCTGATTCCAGATGAACTTCACATTCTTTTTCTGCAAGGATGTAATTGGATTTTCAATACAAGAGAAACATTCTATGAATATTCTATAATAACATGCCAGTCCCATAAATGATATGCCCTCTGTCACATTTTGGGAGTACGCAATTCTTGGATAGATTTTATCTTAATGAGTTCTACTGCTACACCCTCCTCAAATATGATGTGACCTAGACACAACAACTTCTTCTAATAGAAAGAACACTTGATAATATTAGCATACAACTGATTCTATCTCAGGATATGTAGAGTAATCCTGAGATTCTCCTCATGCTCTTCTTCGGAATTGGAATAGAACAATATCATCCAAAAATACTATGATGAATTTATCCAAGAACTCTTTGAATACACTATTCATTGAGCATATAAAAGTGGCTGGGAAATTTCTTAACCCAAAGAGTACTACAGTGTATTCATAGTTCCCACACATGGTCCTAAAGGAAGTATTACTAATGTATTCATCCTTTATGTGCACTTGATGATAGCTAGATCTCAAATTGATCTTAGAAAACATTTTTTTCTCTCTCAACTAATTGAAAAGGTTCACCAATGTAATACTCCAAAATTTCGTAAAAATTTAAAATTTTTCTTATAACAATAAAGGTTTACAATCGTCACATAAGAGGGACATTTAACTGTTAACAGTGCTAGAAAACAGGACCACAGAGCAATAACAGATATATAGTTAAATCATTAACAAGATGCAAAATACATTAAAACATTACAGAGAGACACATATATAACATGGTTCACCCAAACAATGGGCTACGTCCACAAAGAAATTGCTAGTCCTTTTATTACAGTCTAGAAAGGTGAAGGGATACAACTTGTAGCAAAACCGCTCCACTTCCTCTTCACGCCCTCACAGTCTCTCTTCCAATACTATACAATACCATACTCAGTCGTTTTACAATGATTTATTTTATAGGGGAAATACAATGGGAAAATTATAGGGTTAACCCAATACCATGGGTCCACAAAACTGTTGGCCAACACATATCCCAAAAAACTTTCTCAGGGCTCCGCCCCCAAATCCCCGTATCTCAAGGGTGCTACCCCCGAATTCCCATGTCTCGGGGGTGTTGCCCTTGAACCCACTTTTTTTGGGCGCTGCACCGAACCCCAAGGAAGGGGGAATGAGTGTACAATACACCTAGGTTACAAACATGACTGAATAATATCTCTGGATCTGGAAGATTAGGATCCACAACCAACAATCTCCCACTTGGAGACTGATCACAGCAACTCCACCGCTACTGCAATTTCTGGACTATGCTCTGGACCTTTGAATTGACAAATTTCTTATTTTCACCTTCATGCTTGAAGGCCAACAAAAACTGAGCAGGAACTCAATTTCTCTTTGGTTACTCCCTTTGTCAACATGTCTGCAGGATTCTAGCTAGTATGTATCTTTTCTAGTTTTAACCGTTCTTTATCTAGAATAGATCTTATGAAGTGGTACTTGAGTTGTATATGTTTAGTCCTCGAATGAAAGGCTGAGTTCTTTGCAAGATGAATGGCACTCTGGCTGTCATTGTACAACCTACTATTCTCCTGCTTCTTACCCAATTCTTCCATGAACCTTTACAACCAAATCATCTCCTTACTAGCCTCTGTAGCAGCAACATACTCTGTTTCCGTTGTTGAAAGTGCAACAACCTGTTGTAGCTTTGAAATCCAACTTACTGTTGTTCCACCCACAATAAACACATACCTTGTGGTACTCCTCCTGCTGTCTTTATCACCAGCCATATCTGCATCAACATATCCATGTAGAACAATGTTTGAACCTCCAAACCATAATGCATGTGAAGTGGTACCTCTCAAATACCTGAGAATCCACTGTACTGCTTTCCAATGCTCTTTACCTGGATTATTCATATACCTTCTCACAACTCCCACTACATGTGCAATATTTGGTCTTGTGCACACCATGGAATACATCAAGCTTCCAACCACTAATGAATAGGGAACCTTGGACATGTAATCTGTCTCTTCCTGTGTCTCTGGACACATATCCTTGCTTAGTTTTAAATGGCTAGCCAAAGGTGTACTGACTGGTTTTGCATTCTGCATTCTAAACCTCTGCAACACCTTTTCTATGTACTCACCTTGAGACAATGTCAATTTGCAATTTTTCCTATCTCTTGTTATTGTCATACCAAGGATTTGCTTTGCAGCACCCAAATCCTTCATCGCAAATGATTTAGCTAGTTTTCTTTTGAGCACATTTATATCCTACATGTTAGAGCCTGCAACAAGCATGTCATCCACATACAATAACAAGATAATATATCTTTCATTATCTAGCCTCTTGAAATAAACATAGTGGTCAGAATGACATCTATCATAACCTTGTTCTGACATAAGCTTATCAAATTTTAAATACCACTTCCTTGGAGCTTGTTTCAGGCCATACAAGCTCTTCTTCAACCTACAAACCAAATTATCCTTCCCTTTGACCTCATACCCTTGTGGCTACTCCATATAAATCTCTTCCTCCAAATCCCCATGGAGAAATGTTGTTTTTACATCTAATTGTTCAAGATGCAAATATTGTACTACCACTAGACTTAAAATAGTTCTAATTGAAGTCATTTTAACAACAGGAGAAAATATTTCATCAAAGTCTATACCTTTATTTTGTGTAAACCCATTTACAACAATTCTAGCCTTGTACTGCTTCTTTCTTCCATCTTCTTTCTTCAACCTGTAAACCCATTTATTCTGTAATGCCCTTTTTTCTGCAGGCAACTTAACCAGATCCCAATTCTGGTTTCTTACCAATGAGTCCATCTCCTCATTCATGCCTTGCTCCCACTTC
The DNA here is from genome assembly GCA_001517045.1 of Pseudotsuga menziesii. Lineage (NCBI taxonomy): Eukaryota > Viridiplantae > Streptophyta > Pinopsida > Pinales > Pinaceae > Pseudotsuga > Pseudotsuga menziesii. The sequence goes on from LPNX011099634.1 coordinate 48,436, forward strand.
TTTCTAGTTTATACTTGCATTGCTTCTTCAAAACATTCTGGTTTACCAGAATCAGTCATCAATAAATAATACAGTGAAGGAGAGAATCGTTCAGGAGGTCTGCTTAACCTGGTAGATTTTCTTACATTCACAGGAGTTTTAGGTACCTCCTATTGCTCTTGAATTTTCAGTGCCTTTGGAACTTCATACTCTTTGATTTCATCAAGCACTGTGTACTCTTTGTTTTCCTTTTCTTCTTTCTTTCCTTGCAACTGATCTTTGTACATGACCTTTTCATTGAATACTACATCTCTACTCCTAATGATTTTGCAATTTTTAAGATCCCATAAGCGATAACCAAAATCATCAACCCCGTATCCAATAAAGGTACATTCCTTGGATTTATCCTCAAGCTTTGTTCTATCATCTTTATCAATATGGACAAATGATTCATAACCAAAACTTCTCAAAAATGAGTATTTTACCTGTTTACTTGTCCATGCCCCCATCCAAAGAGCTTGAAGGATCTTTGTTTATTAAATAGACAACAGTGTTTACAGCATCAACCCAAAACTGTAAGGGAAACCCTGCATGCAATCTCATACACCTTACACGCTCCATGATCATTCTGTTCATCCTTGGTGACACACCATTTTCGTGTGGTGTTCCAAGGACTGTCTTCTCTCTACGAATCCCATTGTGTGAACAGTAACTGTCAAACTCCTTGCTGCAGTACTCGCCTCCATTATCAGATCTAAGACATTTCAACCTTTTTCCTATCTCATTCTTAGCCAAAGCTTTCCACTTCTTAAAAGTATCAAACAAATCAGATTTTTTCTAATGCAATAAACCCAAGTTTTTCTAGTTGCATCATCAATAAAAGTAACATAATAATGAGAGCCACCAAGAGATTGTACCTGAGCTAGTCCCCATACATATGTATGGACACGCTCTAACTTTTCACTCTTCTTTTGTTTCCCAACCCTGAGAAATCTAACTCTATTCTATTTTCCATAAACACAGATCTCACAGAATTCCAAACCTACCTACTTTAGATCTGGAAGTAGTTTCCTTGAGTGGAGAATCTGCATCCCCTTCTCACTCATGTGGCCAAGCCTATGATGCCACAGCACCGCGCCTATTTTTGTGGAAGCTACATAGATAGAATAATTAGTATTATGAGGAAATAAATATAACGTACCTACCCTATCTCCTTTTTCTATCACCAGTGATCCTTTAGTGATCTTCCACCACGTTTGTCCAAACGTAGACAAACAACCGCTATCTCCCAACTGCCTTGTTGAGATCAGATTTATTTTCGTAGCAGGAATGTGCCTTACATACTTTAGCAGCTAGTCATTTCCATTATTTAACTTAATCCGTACCTTACCCTTTCCAACAATTTTACATGGTTCATCATCCCCCAATAGTACATGCCCCAAATCACCTTGAACATAATCATGAAAGAATTTCCTATGGGGTGTAGCATGACATGAAGCCCCTGAATCTACTACCCAGTAATCACTAGTATTATCTAATGTAAGAATCAAAGCATCTTGTAACATATCACCTGCTACATTCGCTTCCAGAGTAGTCTCTTGCTGTCTGTCTCCTTTCTTCTTTGGAGCTCTGCAGTCTTTCTTCATATGTCCTTTCTTACCATAGTTCCAATTATCTATTTTTTCAAATAGGGACTTGGATTTGCCCTTTTTAGACTTGCCATGATTTCCTGGGCTCCTTCCTCTCTCATTTTGTCTCCCTCTACTCTCCATGGTCAATGCATTACCTGATGTCTCACCTATGCTTTTTCTTCACATTTCCTTGCTAAGAATAACACCAACAACATCATCAAACTTAAGAGTGTTTGAACTAGGGATAGAGTTACTTACAGCCATGACCAAGCTATTCCAACTTTCTGGCAATGAGCACAAGATTAGAATATCCCTAACCTAATCATGAAAGTTCACTTTTACAGAACTTAACTGACTGGTAAGTGTATTAAACTCATTTAAATGGTCAGCAACAGATCCACCTTCCGACATATTCATATTAAATAAACGCTTCATTAAAAATACCTTGTTAGAAGCCGAGGGTTTTTCATAGAGCTTACTCAATGCGCTCATCACACCCTCTGTTGTTTTTTCTTTCGAAATATTGAAGGCCACTGATGAAGCCAGGCACAACCATATTGTTCCCAATTCCTTTCTATCAAGAACCTCCCATTCTTCATCCTTAATAGCCGTCAGTTGTTTTGCTTTTCTGTCCAACAACAGGTACAGATCCTTCTAGTATAAATAGTCCTCCATTTGCATCTTCCATAACTGATAGTTTTGGCCATTGAATTTCTCGAACCTAAACTTTCCTTCTTTCGCCATTGCTCCCACTCGAACCAGGAACCCTTATTTCTTGGGAGTTTACCAACCAAATATACCTTTTGGCTTTGATACCAATTGTTAGAAAACAGGACCGCAGAGCAATAACAGATATACAGTTAAATCATTAACAAGATGCAAAACACATTAAAACATTACAGAGAGACACAAATATAACTTGGTTCACCCAAACGATGGGCTATGTCCACAAAGAAATTGCCAGTCCTTTTATTATAGTCCAGAAAGGCGAAGGGATACAACCTGTAGAAAAACCACTACACTTCCTCTTCACGCCCTCACAGTATCTCTTCCAATACAATACAATACCATACTCAGTCGTTTTATAAAGATTTCATTTATAGGGGAAATACAATGGGAAAATTCTAGGGTTAACCCAATACCATGGGTCTGCAAAATTGTTGGCCAACACATATCCCAAAAAAATTTCTTGGGGGATCCGCCCCTGAACCCCCGTATCTCAGGGGCGCTTCCCCTAAACCCTCATATCTCTAGGGTGCTTCCCCCAAACCCCCGTGTCTCGGGGGCGTTTCCCCCAAACCCCCTTTTTTGGGGTGCTGCCCCGAACCCTAAGGCAGGGGGGATGAGTGTATAGTACACATAGGTTACAAAAAAGATTGAATAATATCTCTGGACCTGGAATATTAGGCTCCACAACCAACAAACAATTAATGTATTAGGGTCTAAACTAGAACTAAAAACTGATTCCTTTGTTAAATTATGTTTCTGCATACTTAATTATTTGCTTTCATAATTCAGAATTAAAGATTGATTTAGCAGGTGATGATCTAGAGTAACATGAGCTGAAACATCTATTTGTTTACTATGTACTAAAGTTTGTTTTACTGTTTGTAAACATGAAGGAACTTCAGTTCATGTCTGAGGCTTAGTACTATTTGTAAACATGAAGGAACTTCAGTTCATGTCCGAGGCTTACTTAGCTTTTTAGCTAATGCAATGAAGTGATGCTTCTTGTACAGGTCTTTTTTACAGGTAAGACATTTTGTAATCCAGTTTCAGGATCGAGATTAATTATCTCAACTAGCATAAATATAATGCTAGTATATTTGTTTAGTTTACAGCTTTGGAAAAAGGAAGGTATCGTCAAAACTGTGTATTTACTTTTGTTTATTTGTTCATAAGCGTAAATACTTGGAAATTAAATCATAACATAGGAAAATAGATGTTTTCTATTTAGTTTTTGACTATAACTTGTACATCATATTTTTATCCAATTATTGTTACATGATGTCCTACATACAACTAGAACTTGCATAAATTTTTCAAAATAAATCTTGCATTATAATATTATTTATTACTGAGGTAATTTGTAGGTATTTGTATTGACATTCATTTGAATGCCTCATCGACAATTACACCTAATTCTAGATTATTGTCATCGGGTATATAAGAACTATCATTTATAATAATGAAACTAACGAGTTTCAAACAGAGTATAATTTCCTTATTTGCCTATGTAATTACCAAATGAGAAAATGAAATGTAATATTACTGCTTTGGTTTTGGAGGATGAAGAGTTCATTACTTAATGAACCTAACTAAACCAAATATTTGCATGGTTTAAATCTCGTTAAGATATGTTATATAATAATAATTATTACCCTATTTACAAAATATGAAACTATAAAAACCCTTACCCAATAATTATGCTAAGCATTTCTATACTTAAATTCTTCTACGTTTAAGCTTTTTAACCAAGGTTCTAATCTATGTAACGAATAGTCTTTTGCATAATTCTAATACTTATCATAAGGGTGTTTGTATCAATGTTAACAAGGTTAAAATATTTTGCAGGCATCGCTACAAGTGTAATACTCCAAACTATAGAGCAGACCCATAAAATTGAATTCAAAGTGGGGACGTACATGTGGTTGTTGATTAGTGGTTAGGGTTTTGAATTTGATAATTCCAGTATAAACATTTCAAAAACCCTAGAATCTTGCATTTAACCTATCTTTTTACTACTATGGATAGTGCCGCAGGCTTATGGCCTCATGGCTTTACCATTGTTTGACCTCTGTGTGTAAGGGCCTTCATCGCCATGGCTTACCTCTGCGAGATATTTCCTCTGTGCATTGTCCAATTGTAACTTTGTCTAGAAAACAATGTGGTCTCAGTTTGTTTCATTGTGGCCTTGGTTGTTGGCATAAAAAATATTGTGGAGGTATTTAACGTAGGTTTTTCTCCTTCCCAAACTGCTAGAGTAGAAGGTTTTATTGGGCTCGATTCATTGTGTAACCAAAATTATTGTGCGGTGAAGGGTAAAAACTCCCTAGGTAAGCTTATTCGCTCTGTCTGCAACATCTTATCATTTCTTTACTGTAACTAGGGTTTAAAAATATCATAATGTTTCTTTGTTTAATGTGCAGCTTATTTTAGAGCTACAACTGGAGATTGGGTAGCATAGACTGCTTCGGGAGGAAGTCTCCACACTTCTCTACCAACTGGTAAGCCTCGGTTCTTGCATGAGGTTCCTCCTACGATTATGTGTGGGGTTAAGGGTGATATTGTTCCACCGAGATGTGTCTTCTTTGTTGTGGCTATAATGTACATTGTTTATTTGGAAAGGTCATGTGGCTGTGACTTAAATGTTTTGAAGAAATACTTGCAAGGTTGTTTGGCCGTAACTCTGTTTAGTTGATTATTAAAAATATTAAGATATGGTTTGATATCTCTTAAATTTTGATTAAGCTCTAATGCTTTACTATGTTGGATATCATGTGTTTGCCATCGAACTGTGGTTTTTAAAGAAGCCGATGGCAGACTGTGGGGTTTCTTGTGTTGGATAAGTTCCAGTTTTGGTTAATTTTTTAAATTAATGGAAAACACTTCACTGTTAATATACTTGTGTTTGATGAATAGATGGTTAAAGAATTTGGAAGAGATTTTGTTGTTGTTTACGTCCATAATTTTGATTTTATTTAGAAAGAGGAAAAAGTTTAGGATATTAGTGTTAAAACTAATTCTGAGTTCTTCTCTGTTAGTAAAAATATTTGTTTAAGAAATAAATAAAAGAGAAGGGTTTGTTAATACAACCCGTGCTCTACTGTGTAATTAGATTGGGAAATTTTAAATGGTCTTTTCTTAAATTGTCTTAGTTTAAACAATTTTAATATTGTTTCTATGTAATTTTTATTTAATTTTGTGCATTTATAATATGGATATTATAATTATAAAATAAGGGGTTAATTTAAGAGAAGAAGGGTAAAAATTGTAAAATCCCTAATCTCGAAAGAGAAAGTAAAAGAATGCTTGTTGACAGTTCTCCCTAGATTTATTTTAATTTTAAACCCTGCATTATATTTGTTTAACTAAAATGTGGTTATTATTTGATGTTTACTTACAGTATTAAATAAATTTGCTTAGATATTATTGCCAAAACTAATTAAATACTATAATTAATTTTTACTGTTTATTAGCTATTCCTGCGTATGTTATTTTTTTGTTCTTATAATATTTAATAACTATGTATACTTATAATAACTAAGCTTATAACTAGTAATTAATTACAGTGTTGAAGAGAACAGAGTTACACAAACTGTGTACTCGTTTTAAAAGACCTTCCTTTAGGATAGTTCATGTTTAATTTTTTTAATAGGTGCATTTTAACTAAGGAAACTTCTGAACATTCCTATAAAGAATCTGTAAAAGTAAATAAACATAATCCTATGTTCTTGATTTGATTTATCCATCAGAATTTAGTTGCACCTACTGTACTAGAGTACTACCTTCTTGAAGGTGTGGAAAAATACAGTTAGGTATTTTATCCATCAATAAATTTGAAATTACTTTAATCATTCATTTTAATCCAAAATTCATCTATCTTTCAACAGCAAAAGATTTTCTCCAAGTAATTTTAATAACATATGAAGCAGACACATAAACATATTATTTCCTAAATTCATTCCTTCTTGTTCCTAAGCTTGCATAGAGAAATTAGAAAGAACATGTAGAACCTGGAAATATAGCAGAGGAGACAACAACTTAAGGATCCTGTTCCTCCCAACCAACTCCTGAAGATAGCTGAAGTGCAAATCTTAGGACCCTCGAGCTTGTCTACTAGTCCACCTGGTTGAAAGAATAGGGTGAGAGAATTGGTTTAAAAACCTCTACAACTCCATAGAGTAATCAACAATAATCTCTCTACCTGTAGTAGTAATAAATCAGCCCAAATCAACTTTACTAGTTTATAACTTCAACACTTTTTACTCAAAAACTTCTGCTTGTCCCCTCCATCGAATTTTCTTGTGCACTAATTTCACTCAGAAATTTCACAAGTAAAGAAATGAGCAACCTCAGCTGAATTCAATGGGAAGTTTTATTATCATGCTTAGGTATTTTGGGTTAGTTTTCACTTAATGAGCCACCTGCTCTTGTTCCACTTTCTTGGGGAACATGACCAAAAAAATAGGCAAGTTGCCTCTTAAACAACTACAAGTAGTTTGAGGATGTTGCAAAGTGTCAATCTGCTCTCAACCCAACCTATTCTATTAAGTGGCCTGTAAAACACTCATTTAATAGCCTCCTTAAGTTGTTGTCTCATCTTTCATTTATTAATTAATAAAATATTCAGCAATTATATGCAATTATCCTTGACCCCACTTGGTCATTAATTACAAACTTTATAATAAAATTAAAACATAATGTCCCCTAAAACATAAAATGTTTTTGCAAATTTGGGGTATGTGACAACCAATCCTTGGAAATGGATACGGTTCTTGATGGTGGATTTTTTAGCTGCTGGTAGTCCACACATAAGCTCAATGTGCCACCCTTTATCTTTACAAACAACAATGGATCTTCCTAGGGGAAAACAATAGGGAATATATAAACCTTCTTTAGAAATCCTTCTAATTTCATCATTAATTCCTTTCGCTGTTAGGTGCACATTTTGTAAGGAGGTTTAGACACATGAACCACTCTAGGTACCAATTCAATTGTAAAATCGATGTCTCTCTTTGGTGGGAACCCATGAAAATATTGAAACACGTCCTCAAATTCATTGGGCACCTAAATTACCTCAGCGCATGGCTCCATCTCTACTGGTAATTCCTCAATGCAAATCGCATAAATATAGCATCCCTTTCAAAGATATCTCTTCATCCACAAGGCTGAAATTTGTGTCATTGAAATCAATCCAGGAATCCCTTTGACTTTCACAGATTTACCGTCCTCATCCAGTCACGTCATGATTTTTCTCCGAGAGTCAAGAATCATGTGGTGTGATTCCATCCACTCCATTCAAAGCAACAAATCATACAACCCCAGAGGAATTACGTCCAAATTAGAATTGGTCTATAATCCATTCATTGAAAATTGATAGTATTTAACCACTGATGTGATTTTTCTCCTCATTCCTTTAGGTAATTACACCATCCCATGCTTAGGAAATATACAACTCAATAACTTTATTCTTTCGACCATTTTAGCATTTATATAATTGAATGAAGCTTTGGAATCAATAAAAATTGAAACTTTGATACTAATCTGTCCCCAAATGGAATCGATGTCCCATCACAACCATGGGGGTTGCTTTGTTTTTTATACCAAGACATGTGTATGTATCTTTTACTAAGTTCATTTACTGCACAGTTGTTTACACCATATATTTTTCCTTCGCTAAGCGATGCACCATGCACATCTTACTTAGTCTATTTGAAATATTGTGAACAATAAATTAACCTTATACAATGATGCACTTATCAATTTCTATATCATGCAGATACACTGCACACATTAAGTCTTACCATTGAATGATCCACCACGTTACAACCTCGTTAACCACTGTGTATCAATTGCCATGCACGACAACTTAACTTCCACTTCTAGTCACTAACTTCCCGAAGAGTTAGTGTTGTATACATAATGGGACTCCATATACAAGACATAGATATATATGAAATTATTTCATGGAGTGCAATATCATATATCCAAAACTTAGATATAAGAAATCATAATTACTACTAGCTAAGCAATTCATATTCTAATTATTATTTACAACATGCATCTTAATAATTTTGGATTGAAATTCATACAAGGGAACCGAATTATAAACAATGAGACATCAAGTAAACACTTATCTTGAATGCATCTTCTCCAAGCAACTAACTGCACAAAATCAATGTTCCACCCAGCTATAGGCACTCTGTCTAGCATATAATATTTTTGCTAAGAGGCCACACTTGTGTTGGGAATAATTTCCTTAAGAAAAGGGACAATTCCCGCCACACACAACACTAAGAAATTACCCTTTATCTACTCAAAAGTAACTTGGGAATCACCTTCCTCTAGGTGTTGTTCAATGTGTGCATAGAAATACCACCCAAACCCGATTGTAATCCAGGAGATCTCATCCTTTACTAGTCTCATTAGCCAGTTGTAGACTCCATACCACTATGGTACTCATTTCCACACAGTAAAATCCACATAGGTTTAGACACGCAAGAAAGGGACAAGAAATTATATATATTTTACTATCAAAATTATGGGCACCTTGTCCATACTTAGCTAGCTTGGATTGTATATTACCCGCCCCACACAACAGCAAGAAGGTACCCATTCACTGCTATTGACACAAACCCTTCCAACAAAACCAGTCGACAGGGGTTCCCACTCTATCAATAACCAAACCACCATGATCTCCCTAAGCACTGACCTAGACAGGTTTTACTCCGTCTGACAACACCCACAGAGCGGATGAAGCCTCACCCAAGATGTTCGAGGGAGGGCTGACGGAACCAATTTTCACCAGAATGGGAGAGGACAATGTGACATCAACTTAGCAGCTTAACACAACATTAACAAATCTTATCATTCACTTAAAAATTGATAGAACTAATCATTATCCTTCTTCAACACATCACATCATTCACCCATAACTACAGTAAACATATTGATGTGCAAACAGATCCAATAAAATGACATCATTTAAAGTAGAGAAGCATCACATCATATATCCATGTCGAAGATTCACATAACATTGATCATTGAGTCACAGAATACAATAAAACAAAAAAACAAGAAAAGAACACAATGATTCAGGTCAACTTCTGTCTTGTCATATTACTCCGCTCAAAATCACAGATTCTCCAAACAGTTCACAGATCAACAAGTGCTTTTCAAAGTACTCAAAGAGGCCCTTAACACTTGAAATTCAACATCTACTTATGTGATTTTCTATGAAAGTAGTCGCATATTCAACTCTAATGTGTTGGAATATATTAAACCCACTCATAACTTAGGATAAAATAATTAATCATTATTTGATTAATTATTCACCCGTTAGCTTAACTAGTTGGTATCCATTTGCACCTTAAAGTCAATACATGCCATATATATCCTAGGAATGATTTATTTCTAATTATGGGTTGATATTGACCACCTTTTGACCATCCAGAATTAGTATACAACACTTTACAACAGATTCTGCTTTATTTTTCTTTTCTATGGATAAGGTAAAGCTAGTTAAACTAGGAAACTGGGTCCTTTTTTTGCCAACCCATCCTTCATGAATTTTCCTCCATTTTATAGTATTAGCATGTTTTTTCCATCTCCTTGACAACTCACTCATTCTTTTTCCAATTCATGAGGTCCTTGATAGATTTGGGAAGTGCTTTAGCCACCTATGGGGGTTTGCTATATTTTGTTAAGTCAGCCTTTTTGAGCTTTATGAGTTGTCTCCATACAAATCGATTTTCCTATGAGGGATGTGATATTTATGTACACTATTATTCATCATTATTCAATGGAAGGATACACACCAATATTCATATTTTCATTCATGTGATTCAGTCTCTTTTCTTCTCTCTATTTTTCTTGTGTATGCTTGTGAGAATTCTTAGTAGAAATATCTATTTCTTGTGCTTCTTATTAGCATCATTACTCATAGCATTGATATATTATTTCTACATGGTATCAGAGCAGCAAGGTTGATAAATTTCTATAGAGTTGAGGAGCGCTTCCAGTCTCCTATCCCTCTCTGAAGAAGAGCTTGTCTAGCTTACAAGATTTTATCCTAGTTTGTTTTGCAGGTTGCAGAGAGTTTCTTATTGAGCACATCCATTTAGAAATATGGATTCTCCTTCAGAAATAACTTACTCCCTTCATCTACCACGAATGTAAATCCAAAATCTCCATTCTATTGCGTAGCATAGGATTGTATAGAGTTACTCTAGCTTTGGAGAATGAGCCCAATGCTGTGATTGAGAATGATAAGTGGCACTATAGGTTGGATGAAGCCTATGGATTACTTTGCCTCTCTATTTATCCTGATATAATCTTTCATATATATGTTTTGACCACTCCAAACCAAGTATGGACTCAATTGGAGTCTCTCTTTGGAGTTCAAGATGAGCTAAGAGCGCATCAATTGGAGATTGAGTTATTCTCATTGAGTCTAAGCAATTTCGAATCTCTTGAGGGTTTCTTCACCAATTTCAAGTCACTTGTTCTAATTCTCAAGCAATGAGGGATTGAGAAAGAATATTATCAATTAATCCTTTCCATTCTTTCAAAATTGGGTCCTGATTACTCAGTTTTTGTGTCTACTTTTCATGTTACTAGGGTTGTTGTTGCTAAGTGGAAAATGCCTTCTTTAAATTCTTTTCTTGATTCAATAACAAAGGATAAATATAAATTGATCCATATGGGTGTCCCTAATTCTCCCAATATCAAGGATCATTCTCTCTTGGTTCAAGGAAAAAATAATGTCAAATCCAAAGAAAAGCAAATTGTGAAGAAGCCAAAGTCAGAAATTGAAGATGAAGATTCTTATGAAGATTTAATGAAGAAAGTTAAGAAGAAAGGGAGCACATCCAAGTGTTATTATTGCAGAAAATTTTTTAATTCAGAGAAGAAGTGTTTCAATAAGAATATGGATATCATGTCTCAGCTTCTTGAGAAGCACAGGATCGAAGTTCCAGAAGAACTAAAAAAGCCTGTTGATTCCTCAAAACAATGTCAAACTGCGCAGTTCCAAGGTGATATAACTTATGATTTAAGTGCCATAGTTCTCTCCTTTCCTAATGTATCTAATATATATTTAGTCTCTGATATATAAAAATCATAAATATCATATCCTTTCTTTGATGACCCTTCTCTCAGTGTACTAGATTCATCTCCCAAAAATTGTGATTTTTCACTAGATATTGACTTGTCTTTGAGCAACTCTTCCTCACAAGATTGTATATCTGATTTAGAAGATTGTTTGCAGGTTGATATGCATTTCATGACACATATCATACCACCTTCCAGACCACCTACCATACCTCTGAATAATTCTAAGACTATACAAATCCCAAGTTCACTAGTTGATCCCTCATTAGTCTCTTATGCAGTGATATTTATCTTACATGGTTTGAAGTCTTTCCTATCTTTCAGTGGCTGGTTATCCATGTCCTTAGTAATATTTAGCTGATATTAAAAATGTTTGGATCTTTTCTAAACACTTATGTTTCATATCTTATTCCCATCCATCATTCATATTTTTACACCTATCAGTTTTTCCCAGTTGCTCATATTTTTCCTAGTCTAGCCCTATATCCTCATGGAGCCACTGAAGCCTTTGTCCTTGCTGCTCCATATGCTAAAATTTCTGATATATCATATTTTTATCAGCCTCATATCAGATCTATACAGGTGCTACATCATATTGGAATATTGACATGTGATTCACATCACAGTTTTGCTGCTATTCAGGGAATTGGGTGTGAAATAAATTGTCTTAATTTTTGTACTCTTTGGGAAGGAGTATGCACAGATATATCTTCCATTGCAGATTGTGTTTGCATATCAGAGTTTATAGAATCAATAAGCATTCATTTAATTCTCCTACTTCATCATATGATGAGATACAAGGAGTCTCTCCTCTTCCTTCTTGCAGGTTCTACACTCCAACTCATGATCATGGAGTTCATGATTTCTTCAACAAGTCTTTCATCCAGAAGCATTTCAATCAGCTCATTCAAGTGAAAATAAGGATATGTTGAAGACATATTATTTCAAAATTTTGTTCCTTGTCCTTTCTTGAGGGAGGATTTTCCCCATGTGGTTTTTCCTCTTTCCTCACTTTTCTGTACATAATAATTGTTAAAGGGTGACCATAGCCTTGTTGTTGGGCCCTATATGCATCTATATTTTTTGTCATACCATCATAAATTCAGACTTATAGGGGGGGTTGGAATATATTAAACCCACTCATAACTTAGGATAAAATAATTAATTATTATTTGATAAATTATTCACCCACTAGCTTAATTAGTTGGCATCCACTTGCACCTTAAAGTCAATACATGCCATCTATATCCTAGGAATGATTTATTTCTAATTCTGGGTTGATTTTGACCACCTTTTGACCATCCAGAATTAGTATACAACACTTTACAATAGATTCTACTTCATTCTTCTTTTTCTTCTTTTTTTGCTTTTCTATGGATAAGGTAAAGCTAGTCAAACTAGGAAACCGGGTGCTTTTCTCGCCAACCCATCCTTCATGATATTTCTGCAATTTTCTAGGATTAGCATGTTTTTTCCATATCCTTGAAAACTCACTCATGCTTTTGCCAATTCATGAGGTCCTTGATAGGTTTGGGAAGTGTTTTAGCCACATATGGGGGTTCGCTATATTCTGGTAAGTCAGCCTTTTTGAGCTTTATGAGTTGTACCCATACAAATTGATTTTACTATGAGGGATGCACTATTTATGTACACTATTATTCATCATTATTCAATGGAAGGATGCACATCAATATTCATCTTTTCATTCATGTGATTCAGTCTCTTTTCTTCTCTCTATTTTTCCTGTGTATGCTTGTGAGAATTCTTAGTAGCAAGATCCATTTCCTGTGCTTCTTCTTAGAATCATTGCTCATAGAATTGATCTATTATTTCTACATAATTCCCCCCCCAAAAAATATTCAGCTGGTAAGGTAATGATGTATCATAGGTCATGCTTGTCTATAGTGTTTTGGCTACTTCAATCCAGTTTGTCCTTTTGTGTTCCGACACATTGGGTGTCAGTACTCGGACGGAGAAGTGCCATTTTACATAATAATTGTTGGCACCAAGATTTTGTGGACCCTTTAAGATACTCGACAAGAGAGGGCCAGTGGTGTTGGAAAGGGGTTTGGGATAAGTTAGCTGCACAGCATCGTGGATGTTGTGCAAGCTCAAAGACACTGCACAAGTGGAAGATGGCGTGCAAGGCGGAGAATAGAATAATATATATTTTTTGTGTCACCTTTTGTAGTTTTGGACCATATTTTGTGGATATTGGTCATTATTTTGTAGAATCAATCAATAATTAGTTAGGAATTTTTCTAAGTGGACCTTGAATGTAAAGGCACAATCCTATAAATAGATGTTGAATTAGAAGTGTTAAGGGCCTCTTTGAGTACTTTTAAAAGCACTTATTGATACGTGAACTATTTGGAGAATCTATGATTTTGAGCAGAGTAATATGAAAAGATGAAAGTTGACCTAAATCATTGTGTTATTTTCCTATTTTCTTGTTTTACTGTCTTCTGTGGCTCAATGATGAATGCTATGGTAATCTGTGACATGAATCTAGGATGCGATGCTTCTTTGCTTTAAATGATGTTATTTTATTGGATCTGTTTGCGCATCAATATGTTTACTATAGTTATGAGGGAATGATGTGATCCGTTGAAGAAGGATAATGATTAGTTGTGTTAATGTTTAAGCGAATGATTAGATCTGTTAATGTTGTGTTAAGATAATAATTTGATGTCACATTTTCCTCTCCCATTCTGTGGAAACTTGGTTCCATTAGCCCTCCCTCGAACATCTCGGGTGAGACTTCATCCGCTCTACAGGTGTTTCTGGATGGGGTAAAACCTCTCTGGGCCAATGCTCAGGGAGATCACAGTTGTTTGGTTGTCGATAGAGTGGGAACCCTTGTTGACTGGTTTTGTTGGCTGGGTTTGTGTCAACAACTACTCAACAATCCCTCAAGTGTCATATTCCTCCAGGTTCTATTAAATGTGTGAGTAGAAGAACCACCCAAAACCCATATCATCTGCCAAGATATTCTATCTTCTAGGGCTTACAAATCATGGCTACACACAATGTAATTCCTTCCATGGATTCACTCCTATAGTTGTCAAATTGACCACTCAAGTTATAGCATGACTAATAGGAAACCATTCCCAATATAACTGTTGAAATATTGTAACTTCGAAGAATATTCTAAATGTATTTTATTGGTGTAACCTATCAGATCTGTTTTAATCATCCCTCAAGATGTTACTATTGTATTTGGTCAAATAAAGTCATGAGGTAAAACCTCCATTGTAAGTCGGGTCATTAGAAACCTCCAGAATATAATATTGTATTGTTTTGTGTTTTCCTAAGTGAATTCAGTCGAGCAAATTTGTTGGGGCTGACCTGTTAGGGAAAAATTCAAGTGGAAGAAAGAGTATAAATAGAGGAGGTGTGTTCCTCATTTGAACACACACACTCACTTGTGTATAGTGCATAGGGGGGAGAGAGAGAGAGAGAGAGAGAGAGAGAGAGAGAGAGAGAGAGTAGGAGAAGGAGCACATGTTTGGGGTTTTATCTTTGTACTTTTGATACATCTTGTTGGAGGAGAAAGTCAGTAAACCGACTTGAATGATAGCTGACTTAGTCGATCAGCCGACTAGTTATAGATTAGGTCAGCCACCTAAGGTCACGTCGGTTGAGTGAATCGACAGGTATTTATTTGTAACTGTTTGTAATTCATATATATTATGCTATTGAGCCAGATGAGAAATTCGTTCAGTTCTCTGTATTGTATGGACCCTCTCATGTTAATATAATCTGTTATTCTATCTACTTGTTCTTATCTCTTGTCTCTATTATGTATGTATGTTTTAGTATGTATTATTGGTAACCTTATGTGATCTGTGAGATTACAAAATTGGTTCTGTTTTCAGTAGTACATGTCTAAGATGTATGCAAGCAGATGATATCAAAATAGGAGATTAAGGACTGGTGGGAGCGTAAAGTAGCAAATTATTTGCAGAATTACGCACGGAGAAACATATTGACGACCGCACAAGAAAAGGAAATATTCTTTATGGAGACACATGAGAAGTTTGTAGAATTAGTACCCTAGCTGCTGAAGAAAATCCTGGATGAAAAATATGGAAGGAACTGAAGATCAACAGTTACTAGAAAATTGATTCGAGGGGGAAGAACAAACTTGTCGGAGTGGTTCAAAAAGATCACCAACGAATTTTGTGAGGAGAAAGCAGTAGAAGAAAGGGATTCTATGGAAACCATCAAAAATAAATTCTACACAGACCTCACCATGCAATTTTTGTGTTCCTTACTGACCTTGCTGTTTAAGTTCCTGATCGAGAAAGGAGTGGGTCACATTGTTGAACCTCATCCATCACTTCATGGACCACCATTAAAGCCTAACTTGGTTGAAAAACAAAAGAGGTGGGAAAAATTCATTGCCGAAAGGGAGTGGGAATACTTCCTAAGAAAGTAGACAGAACTATCCAGGATTTCTAAAGCATTGGGTAGGCTATGGGGGGGTAGCTGGTCATATGTCGGGATAAATTGGAGTGGATTCTAGTCGACTAAGGAAGATACCAATCACCAGTAATGAGAAGTCAGCCTAAAAAGGAAATCAAGAGGATATTGTCACACAAAGGTACGATGGAATTCCAGAAAATAGAGAGGGAGAAGAGGCTACAAAGAAGGGAAGAAAGAAGAGAAAGAGCCTTAGCGCTGCAGAGAGGAATGAGTACTACGATGACCGATCAGGAAAGAGATCCTCCGGATTCAGGTCATGACCGAAAAGAAGAAGGTGTGGAAAAAGAGGCATCCCCTATGGAAGAAGAATTATGGATAGAGTATAGAGAAGCTCTCCAATTAGAAGTTCCCCAGGAGGTAAAACCTTTATCTCTGACGAATCGAGTACCCGGATACAAGCCATTGTCAAAGAGGACCTCAGACTAGGAGCTCGTGACTTTGGTATATGGAGTCGACTAGAAGAAGAGACATACATTGGTAGAAATCTAATTATCCATTGACCAGAAGAAGGAAATTGGGTTATGCTTCAAGCGATACCCTCCAACCAAAGTATCCACTTACTTTACCCGACATATGAAGGAGCAGCCCCCCTGCCAAATACAGCTTTGGAGAACAAAGAACATTCAGAACTACGGACGAACAATTGCAGTTGGAAATCGACAGAAGAAGTCAACAATAACTGAGTGCTGGTCAAAGAAGAAATGAAAACTAAACAACCAATGAAAATGAGAGTTCCATCAATGATAGTTTCACAGAGAGGAATAAGCAAATAACCCCACTTCCCTTACCACCACCTCCACCACCGCCATCTCCACCACCACCACCTCTTGAATAAGACAGTGATAGTGACTTCGACATGGGTCATGGGTCAGCACACATCCCTCTATATGAGGGTGATGAGGACCCCAAATGACACTGGTTCATCTGTGAGTCGACTTGGGAGGCTAACCAAGTTACAGATGAAGACAGGCAGATGGCGCAGTTCGCTAGTGCCTTGAGGAAAACGGAATTAACTTGGTACATGACCTTTTCTGAAAGAACCCCTCAAGTAACCAAAGCCGAAGTCAAAGAACAATTCCTATCATTTTTTAAAACTCCAGATGCAAAACATTTGGCAGCAAAGAAGCTAAAGACAACATCGCAGAAGCCAGGAGAAACAGTCTGCGATTACGATAAACGATGGAAAGACCTTCTTAGCCAATTGGACTATGTTATTGATGAACAATTATTAATACAGTGGTTTCTTGCAGGTTTATCACAGAAAATTCGTTGACACATAAGTCTGGAGACATTCAAGACTTACGAAGATACACTTACAAAATCTCTCCAAATAGAAATGGATGAGGACATACCAGAATACTCCACCGATCACACACTAGAAGAACAACTTGAGATCGTACATAAGTCATTAAAAGAATTAAACCTCAAAAGTCAAGATATTTGGTGCACAAAGTGCTCGACGGTCAGACATTCAGAGGACAACTGTCGACAGGACATCAGCCGACAGGACATCCGATTTGTGCAGACAAAATGTTTTTGCGACATTTTCCAAGAGCATGGAGACCAGGCAACAAAATATTTCCCATTCAATACGAAGAATGGCAAAGCATCATGGTGTGCAATCTGTGAAACTAAAAATCATAACACTGTCGACTACCATCTAAATCTCAAGAATCGACAAAATTATCATGCAATCTATCAGACCAATGTAGTTGCACAGAATAATGAGCAAAACAACGTGCCAAATGATCAGAACAATCAAACATATGAAGGTCGAAGATACGAGCGTCGGTATGACAATTGACGTGGAGGCTATGGAGGTCGAGGTTGATTCTCTAGAAATTGAGACAACTGACCATGTCGTCCCATCCAATGTTTTACATGTTACAAGGAGGGACACTGACATGCAAACTGTCCATACAAGGATAGGACTGACCTAAAATTCTGTACTAATTGTGTAGGGGATCACTCATTAGAGGATTGCCCTATTATTCTTGAAAAGATAAATAAAAATAAGAATGTCAATGTCTTGTCATGTGTGCAAAAACATGATATTATCAATACAAAGAATTTACATATTGTAACCCGACAAGGGACAAAAATAGGAAGCGATAACCCACGAATAAGCAAGATAAAAGTTTTATTTTATTTTATCCTAACCCAGTTGAAGAAAAGCAAATATATAAAGATGCAAAAAATATATTTAGAGAATTTGCTCAACAAGAAGAAAAAGATGATAATCAACAGGACACAGTAAAAGAGCTAATACAGTTGGTACAAAAAGATAAAACAATATCACAATTCATTGACCTACTGTATAAAATAAAACACAACAAAAACACCAAAAAACAAACAAAGAATATTTACAGCTTAAACCAAAAAGATAAAAGTGATGCCGACCCACTTGTCGACTTGGAAATTGAAGGATACCATGTACGACAAGTTGTACTCGATTTTGGATCCCATGTAAATATTATGACTCGAGACTCATGGGAACAGTTAGTAAGACCTTGATTATATGAATCAGTCATATACCTATAACTGGCAGACCAAGGCCTAATTGAACCTATTGGAGTCTGGAAAAATGTCAACACAACGATAAAAGCTATATCGACTAAAGTTGACTTTGAAATTATGAACCCTAAGGAAGGATCCAGTTCCTTCCCAGCGTTAGCAGGTCAACCTTGGGGGATAAAAATGAAAGCCTCGATATCCTTGGAGAAAGAAAGTATCAAATTAAAATGGAATGGTCAAAAAGTCATAGTACCTATTCATCCATCCCAAGGAGAACCTTGGACAAAGCCAATTGATGAAGAAGTTGACATCCGACAACTATATCAGATACAGAATAATGAATATTACACAGAACCTAATACATATGGTGAACTTTACTTAGGAAACCAAGAATCAGTAGGATACAATTCAGATGCATAACTATATGATTGGGAGGTTGAAAACTATGAGAAAAAAGCAAGAGGATGCTGGACTATTCAAAAAGTACAGAAGAGACCAGTTAAACAATGCTTTGTGGTGTCCAGCATCCCAAAAATATTTGAAAATAAAATTAGGGAATATCCTACATTACAACCAACAAATATAAATACCACAAAAATACCAAGGTATAAAGAAAGAGAATCACCAGTTATGCAGGTAGAGCAAGTATCTAGGAACATTGGTGAACATGGCCAACTACAAATTTAGTAGAAACTTTTATAGGACAAGCTACTAGATGGTGGGATACCCATCATTCAAGACTACAGACATGAACAACAGCTTCAAATTATTTTGTAGAAAGGTTTGGAGGAAAGAAGTTAACCAACTAGGCTCAGATACCTATATTTACCCAAGGACAGGATCTAGAAAACCATATAAGGATATGCGAAAAAGAATGGAGAAGAATGGGATATAAGGATGAACGCACATGGCCACACTTATTTCCATCAACAATTGCCGACTTACTGAACAAATGGTACAATATGGAAAAAGCATAGGGTGAAACATTCCTTTGGCATGAACTCAGAGAAAATTTTATCAAAGATTTCAAATTTATACCACAAGATGAGAATTTGGTTGAAACAACAAAACAGATTAAAGAATTTATACAGCCAATAGAAAACAAACCCTTAAAAGATAACCGACATACAACGGACTGTAAGAATATAAAAAATGGGACATTACCACAATCAACGAGACTACAGTTGGAAAATGAAAAGTCAAAAGGGAAAAGCTTTAGATGGAAATCAAATCATGTCAAAATGACCAAACCTATTCGCACAGTACTCAAAGTTGAAACAATCGACAAAGAAGATAATGAATGAATGACTACAGCAGACTTCCCTGCCACATTCTCACAGTTTAAGGAAGGAAGTTGACCAATCAATGAAGCCAAAGCACTGGAATGGCTAGATGCTAAAATTAAAACTAGAGAAGTCGACATATCAAATGATGATCGACCAAAAATAACAAAAAATGGAGACTACTGGTCAGAAGCACAAACAACAGAGATCACAAACCTACTGAAATAATTTTAGGATGTATTTACTAGAGACTATAAGGATCTTAAAGGGCTAGTACATGAAATAAGTGAAATGAAAATCGACATAAAACCTGATGTTCGACCTATCAAGGAACGACCATATAAACTAGCTCACAAATACAAAGAAATGGTCAAGAAAGAGATTGATAAAATGCTTGCAGCAAGAATCATCTACCCTATTGACCAATCAGAATGGGCAAGTCCAATGGTGGTTCAACCAAAGAAACATGATCCAACCAAGCTAAGGATTTGTGTCGATTTCAGAGAACTCAATAAAGTTACATTAACAGACCCATTCCCAACTCCATATGCAGATGAAATCTTAAATGAGGTATTAGGACATGAATGCTATTCGTTTACAGATGGATTTGTAGGTTATAATCAAGTACCAATAGCCAAAGAAGATCAGAAAAAGACAACATTTGTATGTGAATTTGGCTCATTTGCTTACAGGGTTATGCCTTTTGGACTTAAAAATGCACCTGCAGTCTTTTCAAAGATTGTGGTTAAAACATTTCAAGAGTACATTTACAAAATAATGGTAGTATATTTCAACAATTGGACAATATACTCTACATTAAAGGACCATTATAAATGGCTAAGACTTATGTTGGAATGATGTCGACAGATCCAACTATCACTAAACATCAATAAGTGCATATTTTTAACTCCTATAGGAATACTATTAGGGCATATCGTCTGTAACGAAGGTATTAAAGTCGACTTTGTAAAAATAAAAATCATCCTCGACTTAAAACCCCTGATGAATCTGAAACAAGTCAGGGTACTACTTGGTCATACAGGATACTATAGAAAATTCATAAGACATTATTCAGACATGACATACCCATTGGAAGAATTAATAAGAGATGATCAAGAATTTAATTGGACAGAGGAGTGCGACATGTCATTTGAAAAACTAAAAAGAAATCTAGTCAAAGCACCTATCCTAAGGTTTCCAAACTAGTCGAATAAATTCCATGTACACATCGACGCATCGGGTTTAGCAATAGGAGCAATCCTAACTCAGCCAGGAGATGATGGAATGGATTATCCTATAGTTTACAGTAGTAGAAAACTAAATGAAGTTGAAAGAAACTATTCGACGACAGAAAGATAAGCATTAGGAATGGTCTTTGCACTACAAAAATATCGACACTACCTACTAGCTAACCCATTTGTCTTCTATACCAACCACCAAGCACTAAAATACCTTGTCAATAAGCCACTACACCATGGAAGAATCTGTTGATGGCTACTTCTATTCCAAGAATTTGAATTCGAGGTCGTTGTCAGACTAGGTAAGTTAAATGTCGGTCCCGACCACTTATCCTGAATCGACATAGGGGAGGAACCGACAGGAGTCGAAGATGACTTACTGGATGCACATCTATATCAAATACAAGCAGTACCGACAGATTTAGAGGAAATAGCTCAATTTTTAGAAGATGGACAAGCACCAGAAGGTATGAGTACAAAGAAGAAACAAATTTTAGCCATGAAAGCTGCACCATATAGCATCATAAATGGATTCTTGTACAAAATGGTTTTGTATGACATCCTTAGAAGGTGTGTACTGGAACACGAAAGAAATAATATCATGCATGAAGCACATTACAGAGCTATTGGAGGACACTTCCAAGCAGACACAATTGCAAAGAAAATCCAACAATCAGGGTTGTGGTGGCAGACACTTCACAAAGATTGCAGAAATTTTGTAAGCCAATGTGACCGATGTCAACAACTGGGTCGACCCTTTCCTAGCACATAAATGCCTTTGATATCAGTAAAACCAAGTTTGACATTTTAAATTTGGGCTATCGACTTCATAGGACCATTTCCCATACCAACAAAAAGAACAGGTGCAAGGTACATAATAACTGCAGTCGAGTATGTAACCAAATGGGAAGAGGCAGAACCAATCGACACATGTTCTAGTGAAACAGCCGCAAAATTTATCTATGAAAATATTATCACCCGATTTGGATGTCCTCTAGCCCTAATCGGCGACCAGGGAACACACTTTATTAATAAAACTATCAAATCCCTAACATACCAGTTCCAAATCGACCATCGTCGGAGTACATCATACCATCCTCAGTCGAATGGAGCAATTGAAGCATTTAACAAAACACTAACAAAAGGATTAACAAAAATATGTAATGCAGACAAAGACGACTGGGATGAAAAGATACCTGCAGTACTATGGGCATACAGAAAAACATACAAATTTTCAACCGACCAAACCCCCTTTCGACTAGTTTTTGGACAAGAAGCAGTAGTTCCACTACACTTCCGACAAGAGACACCTATTATCGTAGAGATTTTACATGTCGATGTCGAACAAGGAAGAAATAACTGATTATTGCAACTAAGTAAACTCAAATAACATCGACTAATGGCGATACAAGATCAAGAAATCTAGAAACAACAACAAAAAGCATGGCACAACAGAAACATCAAAAGCAAAAACTTGTCGGTAGGAGATATTGCTTTACTATACAATAGTCAGGTAAAAGGAAAACCTAAAAATCTACATACAGAATGGATGGGACCTTATGTTGTCGAAGAAATACATGCCAACGGATCAGTTCGACTAAGGACGTTACAAGGTGTAGTATTTCAGAAAATCGTTAATGGGGCCCGACTAAAACGCTAAAAAAAACAAGATATAACAACCATAACGGTTAAACAAAAGCTATAAAAATCTAAAAATCCAAAAAACAAAATAATATCGATACACGCACAAAACTATGACAAGGAATGACCATTTTCACAATCAACATCATGCCCATCGACACGATACCATCGACCACTTTCATAACCGACATCGACTGATGACCTCGATAGTCCCATCACGCATTCATGACTTCGAGTGCCAAAATAAAATCACCATTAATGCACACTCAAGTGTTCTTGCTGGACCATCATGTCCACCCTTAATACACTCCTTGACAAAAGCATCCAATGCTTCAACTATAAATACTGAACCCCCAAAGGATCATTCACCGCAATTCAAATAGAGAGAGCAAGAGAGAAACCAAACGACTAAAATCCAAGAACACCGAAGTAAAATCAACCAGCAGACCGACAAGATGGCACCAAAATAGACCAGAGCCTAAGCCAAGACCAAGGAACTACAGACTGCGAAGACACCATTAGTGAGGAGACTAAAGAACATCAAGAATGCTAAGATGCAAGAGGGCTTATGGACAAAACTATGGGTCGAGATAAAAGAGTGGGATTACGTCGACAAGAATCCTACCCCCGCTACAGAGAAGATACAACATAGTACCATTATAAATTATGTCAACGTGCCACTCATGGCCATTTTTGTAGGAACAAAAGAAACAACAGTAAAATTTATGATAAGCCAGTACCACAACAGCCAATTTTACTTCGACCGACTGGTCGACATCTCTTGGGAAGTCATTTACAAACTGACAGGGATATCAAACAAAGGAGACCCAATACCCGTCGGTATCAAAGAAGGATTGGTCAAAGAAGTAACAGGGTCGGCATCAGGAAAAAACTCGAAAGGGTTAATTATTAGTCACATAACAGCTCGAACGCCACAGATTGTGGCCAAAATCATAGCTATTACACTCACAATGGCAGGTCATGGAAGTGATCTCAAACTGGATATGTTAGAGGTAGTAGACACCATTGCAACCAATGGAAAGGTATACAGATGGGATGAGTATGTTACCGACATGATAAAAAACATCTGTGAGAAATGCTAAGAGATGGGAGAAATTATCAGGTTTCCGTCCCTTATCTTATGGATAGTAATGTTCTCTATTTTCCCTGAAGATGACAAGAATTTTCAAGAGCTGACAAGATTTCATATGTGGAGATTCAAACCGTTCTCCTAGAATGGAACAATGAAGGAACTTGCCAATGGAAAGGTGCTGTTGGAAAACTGGCTCCGGTAGCTCAAAGTCCGCATGACCAAATGGAGGGTGCCTCAGAACATCTGACGAAGTCTGCCCAAAAAGGCCCACATCCAACTAGATCTTGACCATACTGTGGTGTGGTACATGAAAGGTGCCAAACCAAATGCAAAGAGCCTCGACTACTATCCGAAAGTCAAAGAAATATTTCATGAGCTATCTCGACAGGCTGGAACAAAAGTGCCAATACCAGCAAGAGAAAATGAAACCGACTTCTCGATAGAGGAGACATTGACAAAACAGGAGAAGGAGGAGGATTATGAGCTTAACTTATACATCAGTACCTTTGTGTCGGAGGAGATACCAGTTGAAGGCACTGGCCGACTACAAATCATAATCAAGCCTCCGACAGTACAAAGGGAAGAGACACACGCAGAACAACAAGTAACCAATCCAGCTAAAGAAAGTCTCATCCCAACCCAAGACCCAAGGGGAGAAATAGAAACTGAAAATCTAGAGTATTCTCTCACCAAAGACAATATAACCATATTGTCAAAGGACATAGCAACCTCGAGAAAAAGAAAGAAAACATATAAACAAGAGCAAGGGAAAGGTAAGCACAGGATTATCATTGCAAAGTCTTCAGAGGATGAGGAGGAACTGGAAGCTATGGCCCTCGACATAATAGAGGATTCCGCAACAAAAAAAATGCCTGTGGAGACCCAATTTCAAAAATTTGTTGAGGCAAGGGCACAACAAGGTCGAAAAAAGAAGGCGAAGAGCAGAAACACTTCGACGGCCGAAAATGTTGTGGATCTTGTGTCTACACCCCCACCTCCGTCTCCAACAAAAATAACAGAGGAGATAATACCTCAATAGCTTTCAGTGAGTGCACTGGATTTATGCAAAAATGCTATGTCGGAGGTTATGAAGGAAAAATACAACTGTGACAAATACCTCTAGGCATACATTGAACCACTGCCTGAAATATTCACCACGGTACAAAAACTCTCTACCAAAGCCCCTTTGTTTGAAGCTGGTGGATCCAGACAACCTGGCCAAGTATTCCAGAGGATAAAGAATTTTGAAACTGTGAATTCGACCTTTGAGAGAAACCTTGACAAAGAATCTAAATTTCTCACAATTCGGATCATGTCTATCACTCTGACCGACCCTGAACCGCATCCACCAGCCCTTGAACCGGCCAGAGATGAGGAAGGAGAAAACATGGAGGACATAAGTCGAGAAATCAACCAAATGTTCTCTGACCTAGATTCACCCCCTTAGATCGACAATCCACCACTCGACCACATTTCCACCAACCCAATCACACCTAACCATTCACCAACCCCATCACCACCACCTCCTGACTCAAAACCCTTAATTCAACCAGCTGCACCAGAACCACCTCCACCGCAACCATTAGTGACAACTACATCCACTTTTGGACCCTCTACATCCAACCAACCAGAGGCACAACTAGATGCAGCAATCATCCCAACACCTGAACCAGAAATACCATCCATCATTGTTGCCCCACAAACAGAGCCACCACAAATAGAGCCATACAAGCACAAGAAGAAGAAGGAGAAAAAGAAGAAGGATCATTATGAACAGATGGCAATGGTCCATATAATTCAGCTTGGGTCAACCACTGCAGTCGATGCAACCAAGTTGAGAGATGCAGAGCTAGGACAACTTTTGGAAACCCTAGTAGTTGAAGCAAAGACAAGGATCCAGCAGAGATGTAAGGATCTCAACAACAATGAAAAAGAACAAGTCGAGTTCCTCAACAAATGCAGAAACCTTGTACAATCGGTAATACGAGGACTAGCAAAGGTCGACAACGAGAAACCACTAGAAAGAGCTTATCAGATGTTTGAGAGCATGGTTTCGGTGCTATAGGCACAAATTCAGGACACAAAAGAGGAGCAGAAAGAAGAAACTGTTCAACTATTGATGGAGCAGCACATAGCCTTTTCAGAAGCATACAAGGTGTTGCAATATCACATGGAGGAGTATGTCATCACAGAGGAAATACTGTGAGACTATCCTACTTACTACAAGCGAGTCTATCAGTAAACCAAGCAGACCCGACAGGAGATCCAAGTGCTTGGGAAAAGGAAAAGCAATGATGCATCACTTAGAAGCACAATTGAAGATCAAATAGTGCTTGAAACAACCAAACTACAGAAGCTCAAGCAAGAAGCACATCAGTGGGTGCAACAAGCCATTCCAAACCTGGAAAAAGTAAACATCATCTTCCCGCAGATGAAAATACTATTGGAGACATTAGAGAAAAAGGACCAGCTTATGGGTCTTGACATGGAAAAAATAGCGAAAGTTTCCATACCAGAGAAAATGTCGATCTTAGCCAGTCTGACTACACTAACCATTGACATACATAAAATTATGCAGATTTGGATGGATTTCCAACATCAGCTGGCCGTGATAGTTGAAGCAATTGTCGAAGTCTATGTACAGAAAAGACCAACCATCAGACTTCACAACCCATGAAGATCAAGCACAAAGAATGACTACTTAGACGGACACAGAAATTTTGGGTACCTTCCTGTTTCTTCGGGACGAAGAAATGTTTTGTTTGTGGGGGAGATGTTGGAGGAGCAAGTCAGTAAGCTGACTTGAACGACAGCCGACTAGTTAGAGATTAGGTCGGCCACCTAATGTCGTGTCAGTTGAGTGAACCAATAGGTAGTTATTTGTAACTATTTGTAATTCATATATATTAGGCTGTTGAGCTAGATGAGAACTCGGTTCAGTTCTCTATATTGTATGGACCCTCTCATGTTAATATAATATGTTATTCTATCTACTTGTTCTTATATCTTGTCTCTGTTATGTATGTATGTTTTAGTATGTATTATTGGTAACCTTATGTGATCTGTGATATTACAACACATCTATATAGAGGATGTTTTGTTGGTTTTCTTCCACATAAAGGTTTCCCATGATAAATATCTGTGTTCTTTTGTGTGGTTGTGCTTTTCTTTATTTCATTGATCCTTTTGTATATGGTTACTATGTTATGATGTTATTATATATTGTATAACCATTACAAACTTAACATGGAATAAAATCCATCCTGAAATAAGTCTTTATGCATCCGAAACACTACTAAAGCTGCAACTACTAAAGATTAGGGTTTCATGCTTGAAAACCCTAGAAGACAAAAACTAGTCATGTTGGGGCTTTCTCTATAACTTGATATTGGAGAAGGACCAGGAGATAAAAATTTGAAATTATGGATACAAAATATTGTTTTACAATTTGTAAAAGTTTCACCCTCAGGCTCACTATAATCTAGGAGATATGATTCCTCCAACTCAGGGATCCAACCTCTCCGAGAATTAAACTTAAAAAGATGACCTAGGGAGAATTGCTATATCTCGATCTAGGAAGGTCCAAATGAAATTTAGAAAGATTTTTTAGATAGGGAATGAAATTTAGTTTATGTGGTAAAAATTTCAGACCCTGAAGGTGAAACAGTGATACATGGCAGTATGTACAAGTTTGATATGCTGAACATTCCTGAAATACGTCACCTTGGTAAAAATTGTATAAGTCCCAATTGGTGAAACCAATCCTGCTCTAACCTATGGGGTTGTAAAGAAGACAAACCAAGCTATTGCAGGATCAATTTTCAAACATTAAGGAGTAGAAACTTCAGAGCTATAATAAAAACAAGATCAGTCAATTCTGTAAAAGAATATGGAGAAAAAATAGGGATTTTTGTTCTGGGTACTTCTCTCCACCAATTAGTTGAAAAAGGAGGACCATAAAAATCATCCTGGGAAAGCGCATATTTCTATGGAAGAAGTTTCTCACTTTGTGTATTTTCTCATTCTGTTGGGGAAAACTAGGGCATCAAATATTTTGCAGTTATGTTCACAATTGTGGGAAAATGAGTATGCTTCTCAGCTCGCCTTGAGAAGGCACATCTTTCTCTCCAATTAGATATCAAAGATACCTAAGTTGAAAAATTAAGGTTTCTTTGTTTAATCCTAGGTCCACCAGAATAATTATTCCAGAAAACATTTCAAGAGAGCATCAAGTTGAAGCAATCTCATTGGTAAGTTCTATCCTTTCTATTTCCATTTGAGGTTCTCATTTTTATCATGATGAAAAATAATACTAAGCTTCAGAACAGGCTTGAATGAATTGATAAACTATGAGCATGGAAGTATATATTTCTTCTCACACCTAAAGAATAATGACCTGGAGAATTATGTCAAAGAAGAAGCTACAGATCCAGAGGGAGATGAAGACAAAGCACAGGAAGGACTTAGTCAAATACAAGATGATTATTTCCGCCTCCATTGGATCTCACATGTATCATCCTTGTAGAATCCCAAGATGATGTTTGGTACAGAAGAAATAATATGACCAAGAAGGTGACATTGAGGAACCAACTGAATAATGTGAATATATGTAACTCAGAGACCATGCAACCCCACTTCACAAGGGTTTCTTAAATCAAAGAACAACTTGAAGCAGTTAAAAAAAAGTGAGATTGTTATGACGACCTTGAATGGCTTCCCAAGATCATGGGACTCATTCAAGGATTCTGTGCAATAAAGAAGATCATTTATTTCAGTAGACTATGGAAAAAATGCACACCAAAAGAAGCTCAATTCATAGTAAGAGAGGAGAAGATGGGAGAAAATGTAGATCAACCTCTCATAGTTCACTCCAGAATAAATCATAGAAAGAAGGAGAACCATCATCACAACATAAGACAAAAGGAATTCATAAGAGATCCATCCAACATTCGATGCTCCACTAGTGATGATAAGGGACACTACTCTAGAGACTGTCCCATAAATAGAGGCTTCTTCAAGAAGAAGTCAAATAAGAAAAGACATCATGCTCACACTGTTGAATATTCCTCAAGTGATGAGGAGCATGAATTCTACTGATGAAGAGAAATATCATACTATTATCCATTTCATTATTTGGATAATAAAGAATGAAATTAATGACACCCAGAACCAGTAGACAGGTTCCCAGAATCAGTAGAAGTCTATAGGACATAAGGATCATGAAAGAATCTACCAAACAAACAAAGATAAGTATTTTAATTGTATTTTCCTATATATCTAGTTGCTTATATGACATTGTTTAGTTGTGTACATATCTATGAAATGTATTATGCATGATAAAATGTTTGCATTAATGAAAAATATACTACTAATATGCATGTTATGGGTAAGTATCCTATGGTGCTATACACCACTCCATTGCTACTTATCCAGAGTGAAACCTCTTTGCTGACATATTGGGATTAGTACCAAATCTCAATAATGTTATGGTAGAGGTGAAAGGAATCTGGAAAATTTCTGTGTGTATACGAGATATGGATGAATGTTTTATTGGCTAAAATAATTGCATGATTTTATATTTATGCATAACAAT
Organism: Pseudotsuga menziesii; assembly: GCA_001517045.1. Taxonomy (NCBI): domain Eukaryota; kingdom Viridiplantae; phylum Streptophyta; class Pinopsida; order Pinales; family Pinaceae; genus Pseudotsuga; species Pseudotsuga menziesii. The sequence continues at coordinate 77,730 of LPNX011099634.1, forward strand.
TTGTCATGATGAATATGCCTTCTGAAATGTTTTTAACCATGCAACTGGTGCATTTTACTTGTAGAAAATATCATGTACAATCATCTACAAGAAAAGAAGGATGAGACTTGTTCTGAAGAACAAGTGATGAAAGTTGAATATTCACTACAATAAACATACATAAAGATGAACCTAAGGCTCCTAGGGCTAGAAACACATGAGAGAAGAAATTACTTCAGAAGAATATTAGAGAGCGATAGATCCACCTCGAGAGATTAAGACCACCTTGGGCACGAGAGATAATTCAAGATGAAGAAAAGTATTGTTGGTCCTCATTTTGTCACCATTTTTGGCTAAATATTTTACATATTAACACATGTTTTTTTACCTTTTGCCATCTTATCTACCATTCAGATTGGAATTCAGCAGTAGGTATGGTCATATTTTAATTTATGCAAGTTATGTTTTATTTTGTATCATTTCACGATTTTCTTGTTTAAATTAGATAATATGTAGTGATATTATAATGTATGAAACTTTCATACAGAACCTTGGTCTTCAGCAAACTAGCGAGCAGCATAGCATTCATCCTAGATTTGCACAAAGTGTATCCAACACATCGTCCAGCTCACTGTTTGAACCACCGAATCAACCCCGCATTGCTGATAATGGATTCTTGAGCGTTAAAGGCATGTAATAGCCGTAAACTATTGTGACCACACACCAACATCTTAGCATGAGCCTCCTTCTAGAAGAGCACTCATATGATGTCTTCGTGTGACACCTTGACGCCGGCTCCGATTAATAACGAGTTCATATGCCACATCGCACCAGAGAGGAACCAGATTTGTGAAGAAGAAGGAAATGTCATCTGTTGGTTATCAATGTATTTATTTTTCATAATGTTTGCCTTATATTGAGAGCAGTCGACCACTGAAAGGGTCCACTTTCTCACCTTCTGTAAAAACACTATATATACAGACTATCTCATGCAAGAAATAGTTAATCGTTGAATGTTAATAGTTGATATCTTGTGGTTAGTAGCTAAGAGAATCAATGGAGTTAGTAAGGTAGCGAGATAGTTAGCCATATTATCAGTTTACCACAAAACTCTGTAATTCTACCTTTTGGTTTAATGAAAGTTCTATTACATTGTGCATGATCGTGTTCCATTAGCAAGGCATTATTCTATTTGCTGGGGGCCCCCCCCGACAACCAGAGTTTTACATTTTTGTGCATGCTTCATTATTTACTTTTCTTTGTAATTAGTATAGTCTTATTTATAACCATTCCTGTGTTTGTGCTCAGAGTATGCAATTTTATTCCTGTAATCATTTATGTTAATTACTTTATGTAGCATAGATTTCATTTTTATCATGCTGATTATGTAGTTTTCCTTAACAAGTTAGAAACCAGTTGTGCCTAGAATAGTTTCTAAATTCCTTTTCAAAGTTTTTATAGTTCATTGCTTGATATTTAGACTAGATTCCTTTTTTTACGTCACAGTAAATCTAGCTTTATTTAGTTCTTCTTTTGCTTAAGTATATTTCAGTTGACTCAATAATGTAATTTCCTTTTTGAACTATGAGTTAAGTTTAGATTATGATGCCATAAGATTTAATTAGTAAGTAGCTTTACTTTTTTATTTTTTATATTTCATTAGCATATGCATGAGTTATCTGTTCTCAACGGATCATTTAAATTCACTATTTTCTCGAAATTTTAATATTTTCTTCAGACAGACTATCATTTAGATAGTCTTTTCTACCCTTCATACGGACCTTCGTTTCAACCTGTTGTTAAGTCTTTCATTCAACCCTGCGTGTCTTTAATCTGTTTTGAGCTTATCTCCTTAGTTTTCTGATTCTATTTTGATAGTAGTAGTTAGATAGTGATTGTATTTGCTCTTAAGACCCTTAGATGAGATTGTTTAGACTACTTGTTAAACCTCATTCTTCTTTCTCCTTTCTTCTTACCTTATTCCTAAGAATTATGTCATGTGTTTTGATCTCTTCTATTGATTTGTAACTAAAATTTGAAATGTTCCTTCACATGTGAAGTTTTAAACGCATTAATAGATTAAGTGTCATTGCTCATAATAATATAATTTGTTCTCTCAATCATATGGTTATTAAAGGAATCTACAGAATAGAATTTAGATCATCTTTATAAGTTTTCTGCTTTTTCATAAATCATGTCTACCTTCTTGTAGTATTATTTTATCTTTTGCAAATAGGGATTTATTTGTTTATAGATAATCATGTTTACTATAGCCTGTAACTGGACAATTCTTAGTCTACATATTTTCGTAGAGATTAAGTTATATCTGATTCCCTTTAGTTTCTTCACCTCATTTGAAATCCATTTTGACACTTCTCCTACTCCTATCCCAATTACAGTAAACCCTTATCCTAAAAATAATCAAGGAGAATGGAATTAGTGGCCATATATTAGTTGCATATATAGTTTTTGGGAAACATAACAAGTTGTTGTAAATTCTTCTTTGTGTAACCAGTTCTTAAAAATTTGTTTAGCAGTAAAATAGACCTTCTTATAAAGAATAATTCATTGTCATCACACTATCCACATCTTTTTCTTTTAATAGTTGTTTATAAAGTAGAGTAGTATAACTTGATACCACTTTGCCCTAGTCCTCTGTTTATGTTATCTTAAGAAGTTGATTTCTTAGGAGTTCAATTCAGTATTTCATTTTGAAATACCTACCAATATTTTGTTTACTAAAGTATTACCATGATACCATAATAATCTCTCTACCTTCGCATATACTTTGTAACAACTCTAAGCCTACCAACCCCGGTTGATAATTAAATATTAGGTGATTTTTTCAAGACAATATTTTCCCCAACAAGTATGACAGGACTTTTAACTAAAGTAAGAGGCCTTAGATACACTCTAGTTATGTGGCACAGTTGAGTGACATCATTGATGAAGACCCTTCCAGCTATGAAGTTTCCAAAGAGAAATCAAAGAAACTATGATCAAAGAGTACCAGTTGATCACGTGGAATGATGTATGAGATGTGGTTCTGAGACCTAAAGGGAATTCCACAGTGTCTTCCATGTGGATGTAAAAGAACAAGTATACAAAGCAAGGTTCATTGTTTCTCTTAGAAAGAGGGAGTAGACTATGGCATGACATACTTCATTGACCAGACACACTTCTCCAGTGAGGTAGAACTATATATCTAGCAAAGAACCATATGTGTAGAATAGGATTTGTATGATCTCAGAAGGCCCACCCATAGATAAGCAGATCTAGTTACATAAGGAGATTTAATATCACCTAGAGTGATGAATATATTAACCTTTTCTACAAGGTTGAATATGGAATCCTATAAAATACAACAAGCTCACAGATGGGTGCAAGAGGAACTTTTCAACAAAGTTCAAGATAAAATATCTTGGTATCTATGACCTAAGATGGATACATAGAATATCAACAACAAAAGATGCTACATGTCACTCCAGTATAGAATGTTTCGATACATATAGTACAAAATGTAGAGGGAGGATGATGCTCCGGTTAAGGGGGAGTGATTGCAAAATATCTCCAAGTTTGACATGGTACAATAAGATGGACAACTTCCCGATGGAATAAGGATTTACCAAGAGTAAAGTGGTTTCAAACCTTTAAGGTTGAATGTAGAAGATTGGGATATGTCGATGAACCGACAAGATTTAACTCATTGTATATGCAAAGACGAAGTGTTGAGGACATAAAGAGAACCTCAGGATGTTTGGGATCGGGTATGATCCCATGAAGAGGATGAGTACATTGCAACATTTGTAGTGAAGCAATGTGTCTTCTCAAACTATTTCTAGGGAAATTATGTTGTGGAAATCTTAAAAATATTTGATAGGTTGGATTGTAAATCCATGAACACACCCATGGATATCAACTTGAATTTGTGTTTTTGATGAATTATTAGAGTTAGTGGACGTGAATTAGTACAGAAAAATTATTAATTGGTTGATGTATCTGACGAATACCACACCAGATATATGCTTTGTTTGAACACCCTGACTTAGTATATAGTTAAACCTATACATTTTCACTTGATAGCTGCAAAGCATGTGATGAGGTACCTAAAAGGTACGATTGACTTTGGTATATACTACAATGGAGATCATGACCATAGATTGTATGGTTATATAGATTCATATCAGGAAGGAAGTTCATCAAATAGGAAAAGCACCTCAGGTGGATGTTATTGTCTAAGATCCACCATGATGTCCTGGTTTAGTAGGAAGTACTCCAATGTTGCTCTCAACATAGCTGAAGTAGAGTAAATAGCAACTTGTTCTACTAGTTGTGAAGCCATATGGATTCAGAAGTTGATGTAAGGTCTGTTTGACCTGGGTTGGATACCATAGAGATTCTATGTGAAAACCAGAGTTGTATAAAGATGAAGGAGAACCCAGTGTTCCATGACAAGTTGAAGAACATAGAAATACGGTATTTTTACATACAGGATATGGTATAGAAGGGAGATATAAAGCTCCAGTATGTGAGTACCGATGAGCAAGTTACTAAGGTGTTGACCAAGCCTTTGTTTTGAGTAAAGTTTGAATAATTTCATGACAAGCTTGGTCTAGTTCGAATAGACATTCCTCGTAAGGAGTAACAATGACGATGATATAGACCTTCCTCATAAGGAGGAACATTGATGATGAAGTTGTATAATTTCCTCATGAGAAGAAATAGTGATGATGCAGAACCTCATCAAAATGGGGAGTAGGTTGATGATGTTGTAGTGGGATTGTATCATCTCTAAACATTAGTCCTAAAGTGATCTGTAGAATTTTGTCTCCTTGAAATATGAGGATTGCATCGTCCTTGGAATTATGTCCTAAAGTGATAGGGATTTACCATCTTGTAAGTGACTCATATGAGGATTGCATTGTCCTTGGACTTATGTGCTAAAGTGATAGGGATTTACCATCTCATAATTTGAGTAGATGAGGATTTCATTGTCTTGATACTTATGTACTAAAGTGATAGGGATTGACCATCTCGTAAGTGGTTGAAATTAGGATTGCATCGTCCTTGGAATTATGTCCCAAAGTGATAGGGATTTCCAATCCTGTAATTAACTAATATGAGCATTATATCATCCTTGGACTTGTGTCCTAAAGTGATAGGGATTGACCATCCTATAAGTGGCTCAGATGAGGATTGCATTGTCCTTGGACTCATGTACTAAATTGATAGGGATTGACCATCCCATAAGTGGCTCAAATGAGGATTGTGTCATCCTTGGACCTATGTCCTAAAGTGATAGCGATTTACCATCTCGTAAGTGGATTAGATGAGGATTACATCATCCTTGGACCTATGTACTAAAGTGATAGGGATTGATCATCTCATATTTGGATCATGTGTGCAGCAGGTTATGTTACTATTGATGATGATGTTGATTGAGAGAGCAAGTGTTGCTACAAAGAATCAAGTTATCGAGTGTTGCAGAAGATGAATATCAAAGATGAATACTCAGTGCTATAGAAGATGATGTTCCAGTACTAAATATGTTGAAGATGTTCCAGTAATTGTTCTAGTTTATGATGATTGTTGAAAAATTGCAATGATGTATAGATGTATCACCTTGATGATGTTGCATATTCTCTCTCTCCTTATTCATGCAGTTGATGTTATTGTTGTCAGTAGAATGCCCTTCTCATTAAGGGGGAGTGTTGAAATATTGTAACTTTAAAGAATATTCTAAATGTATTTTATTGTTATAACCTATCAAAGATGTTTTATTCCTCCGTTGGGATGTTACTATTGTATTTAGTCATCATAAAGTCAAAAGGTCAAACCTTCACTATAAGTTGTGTCAATAGAACCCTCCAGAATATAATATTATACTGTTTTGTGTATTCCTAAGTGAGTTTGGCCCAGTAAGTTTGTTGGGATGACCTTTTAGGGAAAAAGTAATAGTTAAAATAGAGGTGTGCTCCTCATTTGAAGACACAAACTCACTTTTGTATAACACATAGAAGAGAGAGAGAGAGAGAGAGAGAGAGAGAGAGAGAGAGAGAGAGAGAGAGAGAGAGAGATCTGCTAGNTTCTTTGTACTTTTGATAAATCTATATAAATGAAGTTTGGTTGGGTTTTATTCCCCATGGGCATTTCCTAGGATAAATCTATGTGTTCTTTTGTATGGTTGTGCTTGTCCTTCTTTCAATGATCCTTTTGTATATGGTTATTATGTTATTATATATTATATAACCATTAAAATCTTAACATGGTATCAAATACACCTTGAAATAACTATTCGAGCATCTGAAACACTACTACATCTACAACTACTGAAGATTAGGGTATCATGCTTGAAAACACTAGAAAACAAAAAATAGTCATGTTGGGACTTTTGCTATAAATCAATATTGGAGAAGGATAAGGAGCTGAAAATTTCAAAGTAAAAATAAAAAAATATTGTTGTACCATTTGTAAAATTTTCAGCCTCATATTCTCTATAATATAGGAGATATGATTTCTCCAACTCAGAGTTCCAGCCTCTCCCAGAATTCAGCCTTAAAAGGGTGACCTAGGGATAATTGCTATATATCGGGATAGGAAGGTCCAAATGAAATTTAGAAAGATGTTGAAGATATGGAGCAGAATTTAGTTTATGTGGTAAAATTTTCAGACCTTGAAGGTGAAACAGTGACACGTGCTAGTTTGTACAAGTTCGCTATGCTGAACAGTCCTGAAATAAGCCACCTTGGGAAATTTCGCATAAGTCCCATTTGGTGAAAAAAAATTCTTCTCTAACTTGTGGGATGGAAATAAGACATACCAGGATACTGTAGGACAAAGTTTTAGACATTAAGGAGTAGAAACTTTGAATCGATAATAAAAGAAAGATCAGTTAACTCTGCAGAAGAATATGGACAAAAAATAGGGATTTATATTTTGGGTACTTCCCTCCACTAATCAGTTGAAAAAGAAGGACCATCAAACTCACCCTAGGAGGGTGCTTATTTCTATGGAATAATTTTCTCATTCTATGTATTTTCAATTTTTGACCTAACACTACTGCTGGGGAAAAGTAGAGCATTAGATATTTTGTGGTTCTGTTCAAAATTGTGGGAAAATGAGTATGTTGCTCACCTCGCCTTGAGAAGGCGCATATTTCTATTTAATAAGATCTGAAAGATACCTAAGTTGAAAAATTACGGTTTTTTTTGTCAAACCCTAGGTCCACCAAAAGTAGTATTCCAGAAAATATTTCAAGTAAGCATCAAGTTGAAGCAATCTCATTGGTAAGTTATATCCTCTCTATTTCCATTTTAGGTTCTCATTTTTATCATGATGACAAAAAATACCAAACTTGTGAACACGATTGAAGGAACTAATAAAATTTGGGTGTTAGAGTAATAATCCATCCTAGTACCATAATATTAGACCTTAGACTCATTTATTTTCTTCCACGCAGTATTTTCTATGGTTTAGACTAAGGGAAACTGTCATTTATGACAGTTGAGGAACTCTTGGTTGATCATTATCTAAAGTTGAGGCATTCCAGGTTCATCATTATGATAATCCAAGTTCCCACATTAATGACAGTCAACCAACATGCATTCCTCTTCCCCTGTTTCAGGGATTTGGTCCAACTTGAGGTGCTAGTGCTTGGTTTAGGTGGTTTTTGGACTGTTTTGGGCATTTATTTCTCACCTAAATCCACTCCCACTCACCCATGTTCTCACCCACTCCTATAATACCTTTATTGATATTCCAACATTCCTTTTCCATGTCCACACATACATTCATGACTGTTTGGGATGATTAGGAGGCTCATTGGTCCACCTAGGGGGGTTTTAGGGTCAAATCTTGAGCTGACACTTGTATGCATTCACATGGTATCCAAGGCCTCAAAAATTTTCCCTATTGTATTATATATTAGTTCTAGACATAGTTACATGTTGTAAAGTCTTGATAATATCCATTATTGACTTCATGTGTGTATGTAAATTTTAGTCTTTCAACTATTTTGTGCATGTTTTGTGAACCATAGAAAATTGTGATATTTTTTTATCTCCTAGATCCATTTGTGTTTCAATTCTCACATGGTATCAAATCTCTTTGGAGCTACAAATCCATTCCAACTTGTTTTATTTTTTTTTAGAGGGATTCTCTAGATAGATTCGTGAGTTTTCATTGCATGTACATTCATCAATTTGTCACCAAGAGTGCCAGTAGAGGTGGAAGACCGATGTCTTGTTAAAATTAAAATAATTCTAGTTGAAGGTTGAAATGGTGATCCAGCTGAGGTTGAATGGCCTCTACAGGGTCACCATGGGGATAGAGGTCGAACCAAATTCTGCAATTGATAAATCAAAGTTTTTCAATAGACTTGATGAAGCATTTGGAATGCTTTGTCTCAACATTTCGAGAGACTTTATATTTCATGTTGACAGTATAGCTACCACACATGAAGTATGGATGAGGCTTGAAGCTCTGTTTGGGAATACTGATGAGATGAGAGGTCACCAGCTCGAAAATGAGCTCATCTCCTTGAGCCCAACGCATTATGAGACAATCCAATATTTCTTCACCAAATTAAAGTCATTGATGCTTTAAATCAAGAAATTTGGAATAAAAAAGAAGGATGAAAAATTGATATTGTCCATAATTTTGAATCTAGGGCATGAGTACTCTATGTCTGTAAGCACATTTCACTCAAGCAAGCTCACAGCTTGAAACTGGAAAATTCCATCGCTAGCTAGCTTCATGGGTTCATTGAACCAGTAGAAAAACAAGCTAGTGCAGATGGGTACCATCAAATCCAGCAAAGACCAAGCTCTTGATGCAAGGGTTTATAATCCATCCAAAGGAAAGAAGAAAGCTAAGGAATCGAAGCAACAAGAAGATAAGAAGCAAGACATACCCAAATTTCCTAATGAGCATTCAAATCCTTGCATGGAAAAAGACAAGAAGAACAAGGAGAAGACCAAATGCACCTACTTCCACAAGCGATGGCATCCCGAGAGTGCATGCATGAAGAAAACCATATAAATTATGGTGCAGTTATTGGATAAGAACAAAATCCTAGTCCCAGAGGGTGCAAGGAAGAAGGATGGAGCTTAAGGATTAGACAACAAAGTTCGGTGCCATGCATTGGCTACTCGTTCTTTAGATTCTTCATCCTTCATCATTGATTTGGGAGAATCAAGGCATATGGAATTTGCCAGAGATTTCTTCACATCCATGTATTTAGACAGTGGCCCAATTTTTTGAATGGGTGATGCTTCAGAGATCCAAGACAAGGGGATTGGCAAGATCGATCTTGAAGATGGGTATTTCAATAAAGTTCTATTTGTACCAGACTTGGCAGTGAGCCTACTCTCAGTGTACCAAATGAATCACACTGGTGAAGCTAAGAGATTAACATTTACTCTAGACACAGTGGACATTGCTGAAATCTCTACCAAGAAGGTGGTGGCATTGGGTTTTGTTGATCATCAAGTAAGGATGTACAAATTCTCTCATTTCCTTCCCTACTCCAAAGGGAAAGCACTCTTGTCTCATGCCAATGAAACCAACAAGCTGTGACATGGGAGGTTCATTCATATGAACTACACATACCTCTAGGAATTGAGCAAATAAGGCATGGTGGAAGGGATTCCGCCTATCAAGGCCTCCAATGGTGCATGCATTGGTTGTGTGGTGGGTACATCCAGTGGGCAGCTATGAGAAAGAGAAAGCAAGGAGAGCTACTAAACTACTTGGATTGGTGCATTTATATCATATTGACCCTCTTTCCACACCCTCTTATCGAGGATCAAGGTATGTGTTGACCTTCATAGATGATTTCTCAAGGTTTGGTTGGGTTTACTTTCTCAAACTCAAATCTAAAGTCTTTGAGACTCTTAAGGTTTGGAAAGACCTAGTTGAGAATCAATGTGGGAACAAGATAAAAGTAATTCAGATTGAAAATGGTAAATATTACGTGAACAATATTTTTCATCACCTCTTTGAATAATGTGTCATCCAAATGCAACATTCGGTCCCCTACACACCACAACAAATGTGTGGCAGAGAGGAAGTACAGGGTGCTTAAGGAGATGGAAACTTGTATGATTGAATCCAAGGATTTAAGTTTTAATCTATGGGATGAATCCATTAAATATGTTGCATAAATTCAAAATAGGGCTCTTCACAAATTAGTATATAGAAAAACACCATATGAGGCTTGGTTTGGTCAGAAGCCAAATATTTCACATTTCAAGATTTTTGGCTCAAGGTCTTGGGCTAGAATTCCTCCAGAAAAGAGAAAAGATTTGCAGACACAAAGAAAGAAGTGAATCATGGAGGGATATGGTGAATATAAAAAAGTATAAAATCTCTTTTATCCCTCAAATCAAAATAATTTCATATAAATAAGTGTGCAATTTGAAGAAGAAGTCATTCCAAATCTCGAACTAGCACCAGGGGAATGCTCATCCCCTCCACCACAAGATGATGTAAGTGGTGATTAAATTTCTGATATTTATGATATTTATTATTCTGATATGTCTGAATATGATGATTATGGTCATGGATCACCCATTTGGCCCAAATGGTTTGAGAAAACCATAGATTTTTTTGGCGATTTAGCTGGAAATCCACTAGATCCTAGGAAGACTATATCACAATTTGACATTGATTCCTTTGAATGTTAAGTTTTTCTTACTGATAAATGATTCATGATGGTTGGATCTGATCATCATGATGGTAAGAAATATTTCTCTACTTGAACAACCTTGACGAAACTAGAAGAGATGCTTCCTTAGCCAATGAGGCACACAAGAAATGCGTCAAGGTGCAGTATGAAAATTCTATGCAACCTCGTGCCTTTAAAAAAGATGACCTAGTTTTAACCTATGATCAGAGTGTAGAAATTCAGGCCTGCAATAGATTAATTTCACCCACAACAATTAACAATTGATCATGCAAAATTATCAACAATGGAGACTGAATATGGAGCTGTAACACAAAATTATATCAACTGAGTGTACAATAGCGAACCCTGTAATAACATAGGCTACTGAATATATAGAATACATGAGCAAATCGAATGCATAAGGAAGCATCCAAATCTAGCATAAAGCAGGCTTACCCAAAATAGGCAAATCCCCCATAGGTGTAAAAAGCTGATCCCAAATCTATCAAGGACCCCACGAATTAGTAAGGTCGCATAGGCAAGCTAAAGAGTGGTCAAATGGCAGCTCATACATTCTTTTGCATGGAGGAAAGAGTGGAGGAGGAAGAGGCAACAAAGCTGATTCACCTCACCTAGTCTTGCTTTCCTATGTGCCTTAAAACACTGAAAAAGCAGGCAATAAAGCAGAAAAAGTAGAAGGGCGCCTAGGAGGCCAGGAATAAAGCAGATTTGATTCCTAAGGATTTCCCAAGTGCTCCATGAGTCAATAATGGCAAGTTTGACCTCTATGGATAGGCAATTAGCAACTTGAACATGGTGGGACTCATGGACTAGGCAAATAAGACAAAAATAAATGAATTAATGTCTAAGTGGGTAAATACTATGGGTTGATTATTCTAACACAGAGACATGACAAAATAGGGAAAGGGAAGTTCAAATCCATGTGGTATGATCCTTTTGTTATTTCCAAAGTTCTAGAGAAAGGGGCCTATGATCTCGTGGACTATGATGGAATCCCCTTAGGACAACCTCGCAATGGGTTGTACCTGAAGAGGTACTATGCCTAGATATTTCTTGTATAGTACCTTGTATATATGTATATTACTTGAATTTTTAGTGTGCTTAAGTATTTTCAATATGGTTTTGAGTTTAGTGTCTGTATCTGTTTATACCATGTTTTGGTCATGCAGAGCGGATGGCTTTCTACAACTTCGTTGATGGTGTTGGCTGCCACACCTTGAATCTTGCCTCAGGTACTTGGGTTCTCTATTCCCCAGCTTATGATTTGGTTAGTTCAGGAGTGGTTTGTATCAGTCCCACTACCAACAATATCGCTGAGTATCAAACAGTCATAGGTCTTTTGACTGAAGTTGCCTCCCAAGATGTTCGTAACTTGGTAGTTTTGATGGACTCACAACTAGTGGTCTGTCATTTAAACCATGTCTATACTATCAGGAATCCCATGCTTCTCCGTCTCTTCTGGAGGGTATGTTTATTGGAGAGGTCATTTGAAGCTATTACCTATAGGCATATCCCTAGGGAAGATAATGCAGTTGCCGACTCATTGGAAAATTACATCCTAGACTGGCATATTACCCATTCATGACGTGAAAATAAAACATGGTTCATTGTAAATAAACTGTAAAAGAAACATAAACTCATGTAAATACATTTTCCATTTGAGATGCATAAACACCAAAAGTAGAAGTCTGTATATATATAATGTTTTACAAAAAATAGGTCATGAGACCTCATGTGAAGTGCTCAGGCTTTCAGGAAAAAAATAATCATACAAAAATCCTAAAGCTATCTATTAGCTTTCAGTAAATACATCATGCGACCTATCATCTAGTGATGCTCATGGTAACACATGACCACCTGGGCTACTCGACGTATAAGTCTATTGAAATGACCTGGTACTCCCATAGTGGGCCTCTGGTACCTCAGTGGGAGGTCATCGATCGAGGCATCTCGTATGTCTAGAGTTAACCTCTCAAGGTTCTCCTCTAGATACCTCGTCACATAATCGCTCCATGGAAAAAAAAGAGCTCCGACTCACCTATCTAGTGGGGAGGATCCCCCACGTCGTCCTGCTTCGACATCTACATGAAAACATTTAAGTCTCATTACTACACATAAAAAATATTCAACGTTAAAACATAAAAAACAAAATTTCCATTTTAGGGTTTTTGTTCTTACAAATGTTGCCCCACTGTGCTCCAGGTGGAAGCAGTAGATCAGGGTCACCCCTGAAGTCAGTACTCACGTATGCGTAATCCTCAACCATGAGGAGCTGGTCTCTCAGCCATCGGAAAAATGGGTCTTCGAACTTCACCTTTCCTCTACCTGCCCCTGTGTGGGCCATGATCTGAACCCACCTTAGCATGCGAGGGTCCCTCGCCCTCAACTCAATGAATACTTCCTGGGGTCTCAATTAAGGAACCCGCTCAAAAAAGAAACATGCTAAAATGGATCCAAAACCGAGCTGCTCCAACTCTCCCTAGCGATACTTGGTCAGCCGATCTTTGAAAACCGGTAGTAGAGCCTCTGCCCAATTGAAGAATGTGGGTGCCATAGCCTCTATAGCGTAGAGCATATGAGCTATATATGCCTGATGAACCCCTTGGCTCCCTGCCACTCTCTACATGTTAAATAAGACTATGTGAAGAGGGCCATCCACCACTGCTTTGATGGGAATTTTCTTCCCTGATGTTCTGGTCCCGAGAATACAATGGCGATTTATTAATTCATGGGTGGTGATGTCCCCTTCATGGGAGCCAGTCAAAGAGATGGGAGCACCCCGTCTCGATAGGCCTGTCAAGAAGTAGATAAATTCTACTTCAATTGTCAATACATGAGCACCCACCTCAAAATAAGGTTGCTCCACATTCCACATATGAAGAATATGCTCCAATAAACACTCATGTGATACCATGCTGGGTGTGCGAAAAAAATTCAGAAGACCACAGTCCCTCAATGCGCCTATACATCTCATGTTTCTTTTGGCAAATTCATCATCGTTATCATGTTTCCTCTCTTTCCAAATAACCATTTTTTACCAATGGAAACCTGCCAAAAATAATCATAAGGCCAATTAGAAACATCATCAACCTTTTAGATCATCAAAATTTAGCTAATTTGCCTTGTACATGTGTTTTTCTTTACCCACGGCCGGCACCGCTTGAGTCTCATTGAGGATAGGTGGTGGCACCGCTTGAGTGAAGTGTTTTAGGCGTAGTTCTTGTGGGGTACCACTTATCCCACAAGGGATAATAACGGTGCCCACTTTCATGGTTTTAGGGCTCGCTCAAAATGCCCAAAACACCCCCAAAAATCAAAAGTGAAAGCATAAAATGAAAGAGCAAGGTTCAAGCTTTTACCTGGAACTAACGATGTGTAATTCTGACGATAGATGCTCTCGAAATCACCAACTAAAAATCTAACCAAGAAACTTCTCCAAAGGCTCTCCACTATTAGTAAATGGTAAAATGTTTTGTTTTTTACTATTTACATAACTTTTATAAGCATTCTAGGTTTTGGCATGTCATAGTTTTGTTTTTTAAAAAAATTTATTACAAGAAATCTATCAGTCATGATCCTTTAATGTCATTTATTGGAGAGTTTAACAGTTGTTTTTTTAAGTCATTGCAGGATAAACAGTGGTAGCAGTAAAAGTTTTGGGAGTTTGTTTTTGACTTTTCATACTACCATAAAAACATAAAAAGTCTTTGAGCATTTATTGTGACACTTTGGTCATGCTCTCCAAAGTTAGCATCAAAGGTCCGAGTCCTTTTCTGATTCTTTTCAGACTCATAAAATCCCTCATCATGAAAAGAGACCTATTGGAGTCTTCTTTAAACTCTTTTCGGTCTCCTTAAATACGAAAATATTGTCGACCAATATTGTCTTCTTCACGCTCGTTAAAGCACTTGAACAGTTTTTCATCTGATGGTAGGTTATCACTTTTTAGGTTCAGATGAACTATTTATGAAAAAGGACCCTGTCGAGTCTTCTTCCATGGTCATTTACACTGTCTAAACATGAACGATACTGAGTTAACTTTCAGTAGACTAGTTAAATTAAACATTGAGAGACCCTCTTTTGGGAATGAACCCCTCCTCTATCATGTTCGTAAAACATATGAGTTTGGACTTGTCTTCAGACAAGCTACAATGAGTGTTTGTTACCCTATTTGAACTCGTAAAAATGAAAAGAGGCACTCATCAATCATGATGGGGAATTAAGGGAAGGGAATCATTTTGCAAATAAATGGCAGTTTGTCGTTACCTTTGAACATGGCACTTATCTGCATATCATTTAATTCAATTGGGTATTTAGTTGATTTCCATGATGATCCACTTTCATGAGTCATGTCACTCCTTTGAATCTTTCAAAAGAATGCATTGTTGACCATTGCACTGTGTGTTTGTCTGGTCTAGTCATGCGGCCAAGTCTTTTGTCGTGTCGCCCGATGTTCAAAGGGAAGTTGAAATTTTTTACCTCCGCAGTCAAAACAGTCTCTTTGTCAGTACTTTTGAGTCAGTATTATGGTTACCTCATTCACATAATTCCAGAACTTTGTTTTGAGTTTCATTTCATCGATGTGGGATTCATCATGGCCCTCCTTCAATGAGACTATTCCTATCGACGTTAGCTCATCATCCGGGAAAGAGTCTTAGAAACAAATTTAGTACCTTGTGATATGTATGCCTCAATGACAGATTCTCTCACTCTCGACATAGGTTCACATCATTTACCTTTGATCGGTAGAATTGACTGGGTGTTCGACATCAAGACATCTATTCACAGTTAGTAGATTGTACTAGGGTACCTTGGGAATCATTGACATCAATGGTGATCTCCCTTGCCCTTGTTAACGGTTCACATCATTGGCCGGTAATCAAGTGGTTTCTACCATGTTCGAATTCAGAACATTGTAATCACATGGATAGAATATTACTTTGTGGAAAAGGAGACGACGAACCTGTGTACTTGTTTAACACTCATTCCTTTCCCCAGGTTGTGATGGATTTTTGTATACCAAGCATGGATCCACATTTGTACGGTCGTGGCTACGCTCAAATTTGCATCTGTATGGCATAGATGTATGTTGTATGTCTGGTAGCTATGTCCAAGTTTGAGTCCTCTATCATATGGATCTACGGTGCATTCTAGTAGCCATGGTTGTTTATTCCTCTCATGGATCTACCTTGTATTGGTCTGAAACCATAAGTTGGTTACATTTGTCTATGAGTCAAAAGTATTGATGTATTGCAGATGCCTACTCTACGACACTCTTCGATCAGGCTGACTCTTACCTCGAAGTGACAACTTGTTCTCTCAATGCTCTCACTTATCGTATCCCTCTAAGCCTCATGCTTTGGGGGGAATTTTGTTATACCTAAATCCTATCACCAACATGTGATGAGATCCTTAAACACCTATGTTTTCCCTAAATCCCAAACTTGGAGGGGAAACATGCCCTGGATGCCAATTCTACATAAAAAAAACCCTAGCACCACTTTTTCCCTTTAGCTGATGAGTGGTACCTTGTTTAACAGCACCTGAGTCCTGTTATAAATAAGCGGTGCCACCACGTATGTGATTTGTTATTGAAGCGGTTCTTACCTACACCTCTTTGTGATAAGAGTATATAAGCAGTATCCTTGGTAAAATTGGAAAAAAAGAGGATTCTCGATATTTCTAGAACATGAGCCTTGTGTCCTCCCTTATCCCTATCAATATGGGTTGGTTGGAGTCGAGATCCCTCTTGGTAGGATCTTATGGCCACCTCACCCAAAATTATCTCAACTAGCCCTATCCATTGAACCCTATAAATACAAGCTCATGTCCCATAGTTGAGGGGGAGAACTGAATGGTAATGTTATGCTGTTGAATTGACTATCTAGCCCAATCCATTAGAGAGCACAAGAGAGCAAGTTGGAGCTATCAGGGATGAGGTGTTTGTCTTGTGGAGGAGTTTTTCAACACTAAGGAAATGGTTGTAAGCTTCTTCATTGATTTCTTAATGCAAATCTGATTTCCGTCCCACATATCTGTTGTACTGATCTCGCATGTATATGTTACTGGATTCCTTAGTCACTAGTATGAATGTGTAAATAATGTTCTGGTAGCTTTGATGTTATTTTTTATTTGACATGTTCTGTAGGTACACAGGTTTGTCATCAAAGCATTATTCCAGGTGTTTACAACATTTAGGGAAGGTTTGCATCCTTTGTTGTTCACTTATTTGTTCTGGATTTGAACCATTCAGACCAGAGGAACAACTTCTGTCCGCAGAAGGTGCAATATTCCTGACAATAGTGGATGTGACTCAGTATAGAAATATTATTATGTCATTGATGTATCTAACAAATACCAAGACAAATATATGCTTTGCTGTGAACACCCTAAGTCAATATCTAGTTAAACCTATATGTGTTCACTTGATAGCTACAAAGCATGTCATGAGGTACCTAAAAGGTACAATAGACTTTGTTCTATACTATGATGGAGATCATGACTATAGATTTTATGGTTATACAACTTCATATTGGGAAATAAGTGCCTCAGACAGGAACAAAACCTCAGGTGGGTGTTATTTTCTGGGATCCTCCATCATCTCATGGTTTAGTAGGAAGCAATCCAGTATTGCTCTCAGTACAGCTGAAGCCGAGTATATAGCATCTTGTTCAGCTAGTTGTGAAGCAATATGGATTTTGAATTTGATGTCAGATATATTTGAACTGGATTTGGATACCATGGTGATTCTATGTGACAACCAGAGTTGTATAAAGATGACAGAGAACCCAGTGTTCCATAACAAATAGAAGCACATAGAAATCTGATATTTTAACATACAGGATATGGTACATAAGGGAGCTATAAATATCTAGTATGTGAGTGCCAATGATCAAGTTACTGATGTGTTGACCAATCCGTTTTCTCGAGTAAAGTTTGAATACTTCTGTGACAAGCTTGGTGTAGTTTGAAAATACCTTCCTTTTAAGGAGGAACAATGATTATGATATAGACCTTCCTCATAAGGAGGAACAATGATGATGATGTTGTAGACTTTCCTCATAAGTAGGAACAATGATGATGTGGACCCTCTTTGAAAGTGGGAGTAGGTTGATGATGTTGCAATGGGATTGTATCATCCATGGACATTAGTCCTAAAGTGACATGTAGACTTTTTTCTCTATGAAAGATGAGGATTTCATCATCCTTGGACTTATGTCCTAAAGTGATAGGGATTTACCATCCTGTAAGTGGCTCAAATGAGGATTGCATCCTACTTGGAATTATGTCCTAAAGTGATAGGGATTGGCCATCCCATAAGTGGATCAGATGAGGATTTCATCGTCCTTGGAATTATGTTCTAAAGTTATAGGGATTGACCATCTCATAAGTGGCTCAAATGAGGATTGCATCATCCTTGGACCGATGCCCTAAAGTGATAGGGATTGACAATATCGTAACTGGATTAGATGAGGATTGGATCGTCCTTGGAATTATGTCCTAAAATGATAGGGATTTACCATCATGTAAGTGAATCAGGTGAGGATTGCATCATCCTTGGACTCATGTCCTAAAGTGATAAGGATTGACCATCCCGCAAGTGGCTTAGATGAGGATTGCATCGTCCTTGGACATATGTCCTAAAGTGATAGGGATTGACCACCCTGTAAGTGGCTCAGATGAGGATTGCATCATCCTTAGACCTATGTCTTAAAGTGATAGGGATTGATCATCTCGTAATTGGATCATGTGTGCAGCAGGTTATGCTGTTGGTGATGATGATGTTGATTGAGAGATCAAGTGTTGTTGCAAAGGATCGAGTGATTGAGTGCTGCAGAATATGAATATCAAAGATGAAGACTCGATGTTGTAGAAGATGATTTTCCAGTAACTACTTCGGTTGCTGATGATTGTTGAAAACATCAAATGATGTATAGACATATCATCTTGATGATGTTGCAAATGTTGTCTCTCCTTGTTCCTATAGTTGATGTTGTTGTTGTCAGTAGAGTACCCTTCTCATTAAGGGGGAGTGTTGAAATATTGTAACTTCAAATAATATTCTAAACGTATTTTAATGTTGTAACATATCAGAGATGTTTTATTCCTCCGTCGAGATGTTACTATTGTATTTTTTCATCATAAAGTCACAAGGTAAAACCTCTGATGTACGTCGAGCCAATAGAACCCTCCATAATATAATATTATATTGTTTTGTGTCTTCCTAGGTGAAGTCGGCCCAATAAGTTTGTTGGGGATTTACTGTTAGGAAAAATGTCAAGTGGAATAAAGAGTATAAATAGAGAAGGTGTGTTCCTCATTTGAACACACACACTCAATTTTGTATAGTGCATAGGAGAGAGATATATCTTCTAGGAGAAGGAGCACTTGTTTGGGGTTTTGTCTTTGTACTTTTGATACATCTATATAAAGGAAGTTTTGTTGATTTTTTCTTCCCCATGAGGGTTTCCCAGGATAAATATCTGTTGTATTTTGTGTGGTTGTGCTTGTATTTATTTCAGTGATCCTTTTGTATATGGTTTTGATGTTATGATGTTATTATATCTTGTATAACCATTAACAACTTAACAATAACATCAACAACAAGGATAAATAGATATCAAGTGCGCAAAGGATACTGGGAGGATTTAGAAAGGTAAGGCCCATGATTAATATAAATGGGCATACATCAGAGGATTCATATACCATATTCACCACTATTACACATACTGAAAAAAAATTGGAAACAATATTGTGATCATGCACATACATACATGATTTTTGGGTGCATAGACATAATTTCAACAACTAAGTCATTTTGCAATCCACTCTCTAGATAGAACAATAGGGGAAATACATAGTAATTGTTCTCATAGACTTCCTCTTCGATATCCAGTCATAAACCATGAACCATAGTTCATAACCAGTCCCAACTAGCCAAAACAAAGGGATAAATGCTCTAAAATAAAGCTCATCTCCTCCAAGAGGGTTGACCCCCCAACAATAAGATAGATTCCTAGAAAAGGAAGTTCGAGTTACTTAGAACAAGGAACTGTCTGTGTCAACATCCAACTGACATATAGTTTAAGGATGAATTCAACTCAAATGAGTTCTTCTTTAATAAGTGACATCCATCAAAGATTTGTAGGGAAAGTGGCACAATAAATATTATACCCACACCTTCCTTCCCCAAAGTGAATAATTGTGTCAACTACCTCTCTCATGGAAGCATTAAATGAATGGGGCACATGATTCGAATTGACAATTAATGAATCGTAAGTCTTTCCTTGGACACCTGGTTCTCATCTATTAGCTTAATAAATTAATACGTCCCTCCCTAACCTTATGAAAATCATACTTACTTCTCTTGTTTCCTTGCGCATTCAATGATGGATTTATGTATTATTATCCTGCAAACACACATCACATCACAATTACATTGCACTTTGACCAACACATGGTTCATTAACCATATTTATTTGCTAACACACACACACATTCAAGATGTCCATAGTAGGGACTTGGCCTTGCGCTCCTCATCATGTTCCTTACACCAATCAATGATATTACATCATTTACATAGTTTATGCCAAGGGTTCAAAACTAAGGACATTACATTTACTTATATATAGTTTACATTTCTTGAATAATTGCTCAATAATCATTATTTTTTGCTAGTTAAATAAATTAAAGTGAGACACCCTTTGGGTTCTACTTTTTGTTAGAATTTCATCATTAAGCTAGCATTATATTAGGATATTTACTGAGAGAATAACAAGCACAACAATCAAACACAAGAGACAATGAACACAGTGTTTATTCTCAAGGAAACCATAAATGGTGAAAACCCAGCAAATTCCTCAGAGATAGAATAAACACCAAAAGTAGAACCCAAAATAGTAAGTGATCTCCCGACAACAGTAACCTTCTTCTTGTCTAGCCCCGGTGTCTTCTCCTTCCTCAACTATGCACTACACTTGAGTGTGTATGAGTTGTGTGATAAATAGAGATTCCAGCTCTCTATTTATACTAATCCCGACATGACAAAAATCCTACTAGGGCTGACCTCACTAGGAGATTCTAATAACCCTAGTGCCCCAGGGCTGTGGGGAATTTAACCCTTAGACAATAGGAGGGTTACCCACAATAAATTGACATGACTTGTTTACATGATAGACCTTCCCAATAGGAACATCGAGGCATGACATAACTCAAGTACACCCCGGAATAAACTTTGGGTTACAATATATAAGAAATACAAGTGAAATACATTTCAAAGTTACATATACATCAACACTCCCTCTTAACTAGGAAGGCATTCTTTCGACACAATTTTCAGCACAAGTCTTCTTCTCTGTATCTTTTGGATCATCCTCGAGTCCTCGTCATTTTCAAGTCTTCTTCATCTTAAAGTCATCTTCATCTTCAAGTCATATTCATCTTCAAGTCATCTTCATCATCGGATCTGGATCATCATTGGATCTGGATCATCACTCGATCTGGATCATCACTAGGCATCATCACTGGATCTTGATCATTACTCAATCTGGATCATCACTGTTGGATCATCATCACTAGATCTATCTCTTGATTCTTCTCGTCATAGGAACCTCTACAGAGCCAGTCCTTTTTCATACTGGATGTATCATCACAGAGCTAGTCATTTTTCATACTAGATGTGGCATCACAGAGCTGGTCCTTTTTCATACCAGATGAGGCATCACAGAGCTGATCCTTTTTCATACTAGATGTGGCAGCTACTAAGAGCTAGTCCTTTTTCATACTAGATGAGTCTTCACAGAGCTAGTCCTTTTTCATACTAGATGAGGCATCACAGAGCTAGTCCTTTTTCATACCAGATGAGGCATCACAGAGCTGGTACTTTTTCATACTAGATGTGCCAGCTACTTAGAGCTAGTTCTTTTTCATACTATATGAGTCTTCACAGAGCCAGCCCTTTTTCATGCTGGATGTGCCATCTACACAGAGCTAGTCCTTTTTCATACTAGATGTGTCTTCACAGAGCCAACCCTTTTTCATGCTGGATGTGGCATCTACATAGATACCTGACAATGGAAGGAACCAATCCTCTCACCATGTAGGAAGGGCACAACACTTATATCTAACCATGGAAGGAACCAATCCTCTCACCATGTCAGAAAGGCTCAGCATGGACACATCACTTCCTCTTGGGAGGAATATCGATATGGAGAACACCAAGCTTCTCCCTGAAGTACTCAAACTTCACCCTAGATAATGGCTTAGTCAACACATCAGCTATCTGTTCGTTCGTCACAACATACTGGAGCTTCACTGCTCCTCTCTGCACCATATCCCTGATATAGTGATAATTGATCTCGATATTCTTCGACTTGTCATGGAATACTAGATTCTCTGACAACTTTACACAACTCTAGTTGTCACAGTATATACAAGTAGCATCTAACTGGAGATCAAATAAATCAGACAGTAGCTTCCTCAGCCATACTGCCTCATAACTAGCTGAACAGGTTGCAACATGCTCTGCTTCAGCTGTACTCGGTGCCACACAGGATTGCTTCCTGCTAAACCACGAGATCACACCTGATGCCATACTGAAGCAACACCCTGAAGTGCTCTTCCTATCGATGTCACTGCCTGCCCAATCTGAATCAACATAACCCTCCATGTTAATCTTCTGATCAGCCTTATACTTGAGCCCATAATCAACTGTACCCTTCAGGTACCTCAGAATATGCTTTGCAGCAGTCAAGCGAACATGTCTCGGATCTGTCAAGTATTGGCTCAAGGTGTTCACAACAAAGCAGATATCTGGTCTCATGTTCGTTAGGTACATCAAGGACCCAATCATCTGACAATACATCATGGTATCAACTGTCTCTGATGAAGCATCACTCAATAGCTTAAGGTTTGATACCATAGGTGTGGTTAATTTCTTGCAGTCTATCATCCCAAAGCTATTTAGGATCTCTACCGCATACTTCCCTTCTCCAAGGAAGATTCCATCTGTAGTCTGTTACACCTCCATACCTAGGAAATAATGCATCATTCCCAAGTCCTTCATCTCGAACTCAGCAGCAATCTTTCTCTTCGTATCGGCAATCAACCCATCCATACCTGTCACAAACATATCATCTACATATAGTATAAGCATCACCGAGTTGCCATATTCCACCTTGTAGTAATGGTTGGAATCTGCTTTACTCTTGGTAAATCCCAAACTGGATAGAAAGTTGTCAATCCTGTCGTACCATGTCCTGGGTGCCTGTTTCAAACCGTACAGATCTTTCTTCAATCTACACACATGAGACTCCCTGTCATGTGTCTCAGAACCGAGTGGCTGCTCCACATACACTTCCTCTTCTACTACACCATTCAAAAAGGAATTCTTGACATCCATTTGGTGTATCTTCCATTTCATCACTGCAGCCAAAGCAAGTACCGATCTAATGGAAGTGTATCTAGCTATAGGCGCAAAGGTTTCTTCATAGTCTATTCCTTCTTTCTGAGAGAAACTCCGAGCCACAAATCTTGCCTTATACTTTTCAATGCTACCGTCTGCAGCATGCTTGATCTTGTAGATCCACTTGGAATTTACAACTGACTTCCCTTCTATTCTTGGGAAAACATCCCAAACATCATTATTCATGATCGATTGATACTCTTTGATCATCACATCCTTCCATTCTTTCCATTCCGCTGCTTCTTCATACTCAGAAGGTTCTTTATCAATAAAGTCACATAGTAAAGCTACATAACTGGAACAAGATCTGGTTCTCTTTATTTCTCTGAGATTCTCTTTTGGAACCCCATATCTTTCCACACCTTGGATAATATCTCTTACCCAAGAAGGTATCCTCTTGTGAGGATTCTTCTCCTATGGTGGATCTACAGGTCTTTGTGGTTCTTCAAATTCTCAATCTTCTTCATTCATGATTGTATCATGAATTCTGGGATCTTCTGCTTCTTCAGCAGGTTTCTTTCTGGATTTGATGTAGGCTGAATCTTTGTCAAATGTTACATCCCTGCTGATGTCAATCTTCTTGAACCCTAGGAATTATATTCTGTAAGACTTCGACCTTTCAAATTATCCCACAAATATACCCTTCTTTCCTGAAGGATCTAATTTTGTTCTCTTCTCTTTTGGAATGTGTATGTACACAGGACAACTGCATATTCTGAGATGGTTGACTTCTGGTTTCTTGTTGGAGAAGACTTCTTCAGGAGTCTTGTTCTCAAGTACTCTGTGTGGAGTATGGTTCTGTACATACACTGTTGTTCTGGCTGCTTCTGCCCAAAGATGCACAGGAATATCTTGATCATGAAGCATAGCTCTTGCAGCTTCCATGATAGTTCTATTCTTCCTCTCTGCAATCCCATTTTGTTGTGGATTATAAAGAGTAAACAACTCCCTCTTAATCCTTGAGTCTTTACATAGTTCCTTGAACTCATTTGAAGTGAATTCTCCACCATTGTCTGATCGAAAAGTCTTGATCTTCTTTTCAGTATAGTTCTCCATCAAGGCTTTGAATTCCTTGAAATTGCTGAACACTTCATCTTTATTCTTCATGAAGTAAATCCATGTCTTCCTAGAAAAGTCATCAATAAAAGAGACATAATACACATACCCGCTTAGTGAGCTTGATGACATTGGTCCGCATACATCGAAGTGGATAATTTCCAAGATTCCTTTTGCTTTGATTTCGCTACTTGGAAATGTCTTCTTTGTGTTCTTTCCTTTCGCACATCCTTTGCAGACCCCTTCATGTTTTTCTTGAATTTCTGGAAGACCTTCAACAACTTTGCTTGCAAGTGGTAGTGCTCTGTAATGCACCTGTGCAAGCCTTCTATGCCAAAGTTCATTTGGTTCTATTGTGTCATGAACCAAAGCTTGATCTGGTTGGCCCTTCAACTTGTATAGACCTCCTTCTTGTTCTCCAATCACTATTGCATCGTCAAAAGTCTTTCGCTTTGGCCACATAAGAACTCTCATTCCTTTTGCATCCAATGAAGATATGGAGAGAAGGTTCTTCTTTAGTCCTTGAACAAATAATACATTCTTCATCTTCAAAGACTTTCTCGAGTCTAGTTTATAGGAGGATTCACCACTACCTTTGATTGGATATTGGTAGTCATCCCCAATTTCCACCTTGTGAGGTGACTCATGTTCAGATAGCTTCACAAATGATTCTTTGAATCCTGTCATGTGCTTGGAAGCACCACTGTCTATGAGCCAATCATTGCTTCCATGTGAAACAGTTCCCGTGAGAGCGAAGATCAGTACATATTCTTCCTCACTTGAAGAATCATCACTTTCTTGTCTAACTCTCTTTATGGAAGGTTGATCATCCTCTGCCACATGGGCATGATGTCTTCTCTTGTTTCCCTTCTTCTTTAGGTTTCTTTTGTTAGGGAAAAATATGGATATGTGACCTTTCTCATCACATGTGTAACATCTAATAGTATTCAGATCGTTTCTTGAGTGTGAGATCTTACCTTTGGAGTGATAATGGCTCCTTCTATTTTTCTTGGAGTGAACTGTGAGAGCTTGATCTTCACTTCCTATCTTCTCTTCTCGAGCTGCTATTCAAGCTTCTTCTTGAGAGCATTCTTCCCATAGTCTGCTGAACTTGAATAACTTCTTTCTAGCACATATTCCTTGAATGAAAGAGTCCCATGATCTAGGGAGACCATTCAAGGTGGTCATCACAATCTATGCATTTTCCACTTCTTCATCTACTGCTTCCAGCTTCTCCTTTATCTGAGAAACCCTTGTAAAGTAAGACTGAATAGTCTCATCATTCTGAATCTTCACATTCTTAAATTGGTTTCTCAGAGTCATCTTCCTGTTTATGTTCTTCCCTTCAAACAATTTGGTTAGGGCATCAAACATAGCTTTAGGTGTCTTGAGGGAGGACAACTGTGGTATGAGATGATTCTTGATAGAAATAGCAATGATTCTCTTTTCCATAACCTACTTCTTCTTATGCAAGGCCTTAGCCTCATCTCCCTCTGGAACTAGAACATCCTCATTAATATAGGAGTCCAACTCATTTTCTTCCAAGACCAGGGAGATCCTATACTTCCAGGCTCGGAAGTTATCAGCTCCCTTAAGATTTTCATCAAGCTTGGTATGATGAGACATCTTAAACTGAGAACCTCAAATGGAAATACAAAAGATTTAGATCTTACCACGTCAAGATGTCGGATCAAGATTTGGATATGAAATCCTGTAGTGTTGGTTCAGTAGCAAATTAGTTTTTTTCTTTTTTGGAGTTTTATCCACCCAAATGCCTTGAAATTTATCCCTAACTTAGATTTTGGGGAGGAGATCAATCTAGGCCTGGGATCATTGAAAAATTCCTCTTTTGTGAAAAGCCCTAAATTCTGGTAGTAGTGTTGGGTCCAAAACAGAAAAACCTTAGAATTGGATTCTGCTTCAATAGAAAGATGCACCATAAGGAGGAGATTTATTCCACCTTACTTTTGTTGAAAATCTATGGAGGAAGATCCACAAACTAGGAATCCCTAGTTCCCGCAACTGCACAGTGTCTTCTTCTCAGGTTAGTTCTGATACCATGTTAGAATTTCATCATTAAGCTAGCATTATATTAGGATTTTTACTGAGAGAATAACAAGCACAACAATCAAACACAAGAGACAATGAACACAGTGTTTATCCTCAGGGAAACCATAAATGGTGAAAACCCCACAAATTCCTTAGAGATAGAATCAACACCAAAAGTAGAACCCAAAACAGTAAGTGATCTCCCGACAACAGTAACCTTCTTCTTGTCTATCCCTAGTGTCTTCTCCTTCCTCAACTATGCGCTACACTTGAGTGTGTATGAGTTGTGTGATAAATAGAGAGTCCAACTCTCTATTTATACTAATATCGACATGACAAAAACCCTACTAGGGCCGACCTCACTAGGAGAGTCTAATAACCCTAGTGCCCCGGGACTACAGGGACTTTAACCCTTAGACAATAGGAGGGTTACCCACAATAACTTGGCATGACTTGTTTACATGATAGACCTTCCCGATAGGAACATCGGGGCATGACATAACTCAAGTACATCCTCGAATAAACATCGGGTTACAATATATAAGAAATACAAGTGAAATACATTCCGAAGTTACATATACATCAACACTTTCTAGTCGTGAAGCTCAATGTTTATTATCCAATGGTTTTAGTCCATCAATGGTCGAAAGCAGTGATGAAATTTGACACTCACCCTTCCTCATCAAATGTTCCAATATTTCTATTTCCCTTCAATTTAGATTCACATAAATCAATAGCTCATTAATTTTATTTTCACAAAAAAGTACATACATACAGACATATATATGTATGTATTGTGAATTTTATTAAATAAGAGATTAATGATTCTTTTTTAGTTTTCTAGAATCTCCTTGACTTGTGGGAGTAGCATTTGGTCTAAGAAACCATGACCTAGGGGCATCTAAGCCATCAAAATCACTTAGGGATCGCACCCATCCCGGGCCATGCTAACCCTCAACTGGTTGGATTTTGGGTGTCTCCTCTAAATTAACTCTCTCCTAAGGGAATTAAACCCAGGTCGTTCTACTAATGAGACCCACACCTTAGCCAAATAAGCTAGTGAGAATTAGCTACATAAGAAATTAATAATGCAACTTTCAAATGTCCAAAATAATATAATAAAGAAATTAAATACACATATTCAATATATATAAATAAACTATTATTAAAATTTTAATATAAATTCTATACTACATTTATCTCCACATATATATAACATTCTATGGTGAGAAGAGAGAATTAAATCTCTTTTAAATACATTTTATAGTAGGATAAGTTAAAATGGTAACTATAAAAAGAACAAGCTTTAAATAATGTTAAATTTAAATAATGTTAAATCTAATGTTGTAAAAAGAATTTGGATAAATCAAAGTATATTTGTTATTTGTGTTTATTATTAAGTTAGTCATCTTTATTATTAAGTGAAACATTGTTTTTTTTCATATATGTAGATGATCTAAATATAATGATTAATATACTGAATTTCTTTTATGTCAGCGAAGATAAACGTCAAATTTGATACTATTACATATAACTAACTAAAAATAATCAAATAAAATTGCATGAATTGAAATGAAATTGCTATTACCTATTAACTCTCATAAAAACTTCTTTATATTGTAATGAATAGATTGAAGCACCAATTACAAATATCTAGTCTATTCCACTTAGCTCCATGTATTCATTTACATTTTGAAAACTCAATTCTCAAAATCTTAAAGTAGCTGAAAATGTTTCAAAATGTTGTAGATAGGTAGTTACAAGAAAATGTAGCAATATGAGTTATGCTTTATGAGTTATCTTTGAAAACGCTGCATGAAATTGATATTTATACTCTGACTTATGCTTTATGAGTTATCTTTTTGAATGACTATTGAAAATGCTTTATTGACTATTGACAAGATGAACCTAATATTTTATATCATAACTTTATGACTATTTAAAGGGGCGAAGTTTTTATATAACAAATTTTTGGGGTTTTGCATTAATATATTCTAAACATGTCTTCTAAATTTTTGGGGTTTTTGCATTAATATATTCTAAACATGTCTTCTAAATTTTTGGGGTTTTTGCATTAATATATTCTAAACATGTCTTCTAAATTTTTGGGGTTTTTGCATTAATATATTCTAAACATGTCTTCTAAATTTTTGGGGTTTTTGCATTAATATATTCTAAACATGTATTCTAAATTTTTGGGGTTTTGCATTAATATATTCTAAACATTTATTCTAAATTTTTGGGGTTTTGCATTAATATATTCTAAACATTTATTCTTAACGTGTTAATTATTCGTGTCTATATATAGGTAAGAGATTCCTTTGTGAAAGGGTAGCTAGAAATATTATTATCATGAAGAAGATGTCCCCTCTACATTCTCCACTAGGAAATAAACTAATTATTTTAAGAAAAAACGTATGTAGATGCAAAACACCACCTAAAGGTATTCGATGTTTCTACTTTTTCACTTTCAAGGTGACCATCTAATTTATGTAAAGTGGGGACATGAAGATTCCTCTTTGACTATAGCAGACAATGCCTTTTGGATGGCTTTGGTTGATACGCTAGATTAAAATATATTTCCATGCATATGGTTATACGTGAATCACATAAATTGTATGTAATGTATTCAATTAGTTGTGTTTATGTATATCAAATGACATGTTCATCCTGCCTCCTTTTTCTATTGATTTTAGCTCAAAAGAAAAAAAATGAAAAATTGTGTATGGAAATTAATTCAAATGTGATTCAAAGACTTTAAATTATAAATCCACACTATAATGAATATTTTGAATCTATCAAGATAAATCAAAATTGAAAAGTAACATAAAAATTAATGATTTCATCAATGTTTAACTCACTGGATTATGGAAGAGATGGCTAGATATAAGGCCATATGAGTGTCTCATATCATACGCAACATCTTACACCTAACAACTTGTTCGCTTCTATGAATAAAAAAATTTCGGGGGGGGGGGGGGCTCTCACTCTAACACATTGTTTAGTATGTAAAAAATGAAAAAGAAATCAATCATTTTGCTTCACCTTACTCTGATACCCCCATCACCATTCCTCATTATTGCAGTAAAAAACAACACAAAAACCTAGATATCTCTTGTGTGGGATGAATTAGTTGTTGGGTTGTTTAATTTAGATCATGTTAGAGGCAAAGAGAATGGCTTGAATGCAGGTAAAGAGGTTGAACACTCAACTAATGCTTGGAATTCTAGTCATTGGTAACCTAAATCCTCATGTGATCACAATCATGGCACACACCCATTGCCAAAATTGATGTTCTGTCCTCTTTGACTTCAAGGCCTTGTAGATAGGTTTGAAGTATTGTGAAAAGAATGTGGTGAATGTGAACTATAATATCACCTACTTGGTTCTATATGGAATCACTAGAAATATGAGGTTGAATACTAGTTTAAAGAGAATGATATGATTAAGAACTGATGAAAATTTGAGACTAGGGAGCACATTCTCCTTCTAAGATATTGTGAGGTAGATTCATGTGCCTCGTGACAATATTAAGGGGGAAACAAGTGGAGATGGCCTCCACCATTACGTTAATGTAGTATTTGGTTGGATGCATGGTGGCTCACTTCAACCTTTCTCTTGCCCTCATGGCATTTATCCCACCTAGTACACTAAACACTTCTATGGATTCAACTTCATTTGGTCTACCTTGTACTGTCCATGGGCCTTCTTTATCTTTGTGCCACACTTGTTTCTAGAGCTTCTCTAGACCACCCCATCATTAGTGTTGGAAATCCACTTAGATGAATGCCAACAACATAGGAATCGTGGAAATGACAAATGATAAGTCCAACATAGTTCATAGACCATAATACTGAAATCCTTCTCATTATTCTTTTAAATTCTAGTTTTATTCCCAATATAGCTGGTAGGACACATGGTGACTCACTTGAAGCTTCCTCCTACCCTCATGGCATTTATCACTCCTAGTATACTAAACACTTATATGGATTCAGCTTCATTTCTCCAACCTAGTATCTCTATGGATCCTCTTGATGTTTGTGCTATGAATGTTTCTATATCCTCTCTAGACCGCTCCATTTCCAGTGTTGGAACTACACTTCAGATGAATGGAAACGACATAGGCATTGTGGAAATGACACGTGATAACAACTACAATGTCACCTACTTGTTATGAGAGAAAGAGGAGTATGAATACTATTTGAAAGAGAATGATATGATTAGGAATCAATGCAAAATTGAGACTGTATAGCATATTCTACATCAAAGATATTGTGAGGTAGTCTTATGCATTCACGACAATATTAAGGAGGAAACAAGTGGATATGGAATCCACATTTGTGTTACTATGGTATTTTGTAGGATTCATGGTGGATCGCTTCAACCTTCCTCCTTCCCTCATGGGATTTATCCCACTTAATACATTAAATAGTTCTATGAATTCAACTCCATTTTCCCTACCTAGTACCTCCATGTCCTCTTGATGTTAGTACTATGCATGTTTCTAGATCCTCTCTAGACCACCCCATCACTAGTGTTGGAACTCTAGTTTAGATGAATTCTAACAACATAGGCATTGTGGCAATGGCACATGATGACACAACATAGTTGGTAGACATTAATAATGAAGCTTGATCACAACCCCTTTAAATTCTAGTTGTATTCCCAATATGTTTTGTCGTTTTTTGTTTGTACTAGGTCAATATGTTTCATATTACACCCATGGATATGTTATACATTTAGGCTAATGAAAATTCAAAGGGCATGTACCCCTTCACCTTATGACTAATGAATCTATATAAGTATGCCATCACATGGCTCATTGTAATAATCTTAATCATCTTACTCAATCTTATCTATCATTCTCTCTCTCTCTCTCTCTCTCTCTCTCTCTCTCACACACACACACACACACACACACACACACAATTATTTTGTTAATAGTAGGAATAGGTACTATTTCCTATATTTAGTATTAGAGCTAAGCTTTGCTAATCTAGTGGTTAAAATCCCTCAATTTCTCAACCATACAAACACACAACAATTCGATATGCTCGGATTCATATCATCCATATAGTCATCCATCTCCTAATATGTTGTCATTAAGTACATCCATACTATTATAGCCTCCATACGATTATTCCATTAGATATAAACCAACATAAAACCCATACATAGCCATGTTAGTAGTTACCGGTGCCACCATCTATACAAGGTCAAAGCAATTTTCCTCCATACTAACAGTGTACACCATTGCACCTGTACTATGTTCCCTACAAATTTCTAATCATTGAATTGAACATTCTCTATACATGTTTCAACCACCAATTCAATACTCGTTGTCTCGATGGTTAAGGTCGTATAGTCCATACATGATCTCTTTCTATCATTGCCCACCTTTTCCCTTGATTTAATATTTTTCTTATCCACATTTTATTTACATGTGGTTTTTGACTTATCTCTTACACAAGCCACACCCCTTCATTTATAAACCATTTATAACTTAGCATTTTACATCTCGAGCTAACCATGTCTTATAAAGTCAACTTTAATAAAAAAAATAATTTCCATCCTTATATATCGTAAAATTAAAGTAGGTCCCACATGGAAGTCACCAAGCCCAAAATAGATAATAACGATGAAGCACACAAATATGCTTATTGTTATGAAGATGAATGTGATAACGCTTAACAAATTATATGTTGAATTAATAAATCACAAAATAAGATAGTATTTTTTTGACAAAATCGGAGACAAACTTGACAAGTTATTTGAAGATTCCGAAGACGATGGCTATAATTAATAAGCAAGGGAGATTTTTTTATTCAGGTACGATAGGTTATAGACTCCACAAAAGATTTGAGTTAAAATCTGACAAGGACAAGGCATAGATTATAATTAAAGATCATAGAGAAGGGATTGACCAACCAACTAAAAGATGAAATTGAATACCAGCTATAGAAAAGGAAGCACTGCCAAAGATACTATTAGCTTCAATCTCGTGCACCCAACAAAATAAAAATGAATAATGTGTGCATAAAAAAGAAACAATTACTCCAAAATACCAAATAAAACAACCAATTGCAAAATACATTCTGCCACATCTCAAAAGGGTTGACAAGGTCCAAGTTCCAAAACAAGGGAAAAGTAAGCTTAGAATTCCACTTGCAACCATTACCGAGAAGTGCAACCATTACCGAGAAGTCACAACCCAAGACCTTGAATCATAAAGGAGTTGTAACAAATCGAAGCGTAACAATACTTGTAGATTCTAGTAGTATCCATAATGGTATAGACGTCAATGTCACTAAAAAACTAAGCCTTTTTGTGTACCCCACCCAATTCCTCACAGCTATAATTGTTGAAGGACATAAAGTCAAATGTGTAGGTAGATGCCATAAAGTTTTAATTAAAATCCAAGAATTGTATATACAAATAGGATTCTATGCTCTACCCCTTGATAAAATGGAGATGGAACTAGGTTAGGAATGGTTGGTGTAGTTGGGAACATATTCCACCAAACTTAAAGAACAATTCATGGAGCTTAACTAGAAAAATCAACATTATAAATTACATGGTGTTGAAGGGTCCACTCTTAATAAAGCGGAATTATAGCTATAAAAAAATCCATGAAGCAGATAGAAACATACAACAATGGAAGCAAGTTGGCTATGTACCCTAGAAGCACTAAGATTTTACAATAAACAACCAGGTCAAACAAATTCAAGGTATGATACATATATTACAAAAGAACATCACTAACTCAAAACATGAATGAAGTCAAACCCCTAAGACTATAAAATCTTGAGAACACCATGGAAATGTTCTCAACTAGAGAGTGTCATATTTACTATGCTTTGGGGACAATTCATTCCTTAAGAGGGTGGGACTTGTATAATCATAATAAGAGTAATAACTAATAGAGTTAGGATAATGAAGATTCAAAGGGAATGCACCCCTTTACCTCCTGACTAGTTAATTTGTATTACAAGGCTTATCTTATATGTGTGTGTGTGTGTATTCAGGGAAAATACATACTTTCTATTCATTGAAAAGAAAATGCAATCCACATGTGCTTATAGCACATACTTGAATCTAGTCACCCGACTTCTAATAAAGATAGCAAGAAAAAAGATATCACCTTTCCTTCTTTGGAATAGAGTTAAACTTGATAGATCTACAAGTTACAAAAAAAATGAAAAATATTCATTTTTAGATAAAAATAAAGACCCCTTTTGAATTCCTCTATGCAAAGGGTCCGCGGGGACATTATCAAAGATTTCTTTGATAATTGGTTTGTTTAGTATTGTGCTCATGGTATGTGTGATCGGAAGAAAGGAAATGAAATGTACCACTCCCTAAGTCTAGTTTCCATTTTCACTAAAATGATATTCACTATTTACAAAGTCCCTCACATCCAATTAATAACATAGATTAAATCACTAAATACTTGGAGCTCTCTTAAACCCAAACCTATAGCTACATGAAGCAAGTAGAAGAGAGCTGAAAACTCAACCAATTTTTTCAACCAAATCCCAAGTTCCCAACGTACCTTTCCTTTGAATATATCGATCATCTGACAAGAATATAGTAAAATTGAATCCACAAACATTATGATCTTCTTGGATTTCCCATAAAAAAAGGGACCAAGGTCTATGTTTCTTGATGTATAATGTTTTTATCATTCTAACTTTATCTTGCTCCCCAAACTGCTTGTAATAAATAAAGAGGGGCATTACCTTTTCCAAAATATGGAAAATGGGAGGTGGTATGTCCTAAAACATTTCTTGATTTCAGGTAATATTCCAAATCGCTCAATTGACAAGATAAGGTAAGGCCCAAAATTGATTTACTTCATGCTTATTGAAATAAAGAGCCAAGAAATCAACTACCTAATATCGATTTCAAAGATGAGAGGTCTTAACCAGTATTTCAACCTCCCTCCATACCTATTTGGTAAAATGACAATGAACAAAGACATGATGGTTTGTTTCTTGAGCCTCCCGACGTAATAAGAATACACAAGGACCATGTCGATTACATCTCTATAGATGATCTCAAGTAAGTACTATGTTCTTCATAATAATCCAGAGCAATAAATTACTCTTGGGGGGAACCACTACCTTCCAAAAGTTTTTCGACCACCATTAGTGAGGATCCCTAGCCTCGAATGAGGATCCATATAAATCCCCCCCAAAACATTAAATTTTCATACAAGCTCATTCATGTTGGGTTTATTCTAATATGAGCCCAATTTAAAGCAGCAATATACATAACCCAATTCTATTTACATACTCCATTCCATCCCAAATCTTATGCTTCAAACTATCCCTACGATCAAATATCGAAAGTGAGTGAATTGGAAATTTTTTCAAGAGTGCATAGACCTTGATTTTGTAATGAATCAACCATCTCCCTTAGTAATATCATGTCCATATGGAACCCCATAATAGTATCTACACCTATTCATACTTCAGAGACTGGGCTTAATTTCCAAACCATATGGCACACCACTAGAGGAAAGGATTTTGAAATAGCTTTCCAATGATTGGAGACCTAAAATGTTGATTTTGTATTGATGCAAATGTAGTCCATGATTGAGCTCGAATCGATATACTTAGCTTCCGAAATTTGTTTCCATAGACTAGAATTAGTGAGGATACTCAAAAGTGTTTTAACAACTAAAACTTGGTTAAAAAAGAAGATATTTTTTATCCCCCAACCACCACAGGAATTAGGAATAGTTATAGATTTCCAATTAGCTATATGGTTGCCAAGACAATCCCTTAATCCTTCCCACAAATAATTAAAACATAGCTGATTTTTTTTAAATTCCCTTCAGAACATGTGCCATTAGGTGCCAATAAATTGACATTGCTTCTAGAATAGACTTGATGAGGACTAACCTCCCCTCTCTTGAGATCAATCTATTTCACCAACACCCTATTGTTTTTGTTATCTTTTATACAAGCAACTTCCAATTTTCCTTACCATATGTTAGGCTCCAGAATTGTCTTTTATAATGATGTTATTTACATTTATTTCTCATCCTATCTACCTTGATTTAACACATCTATGTTTAATAAGGATATATTTTACTTTGTTTTATTAATTGAATCTCGTAAATGTAAAGTGAGCCTAAGTCTGTTATTTTTAATGTATTAAAAGCAATATTGTGAAAATCATAGATGTTTGGCACTCCATCCGGTCCTGAGTTCTGTATTGAGTTTGATAATATGTTTCTTATTGGTTTAAATGGATTGACTTACTTTGTTAGCAAATTGATCTATCTTTGTCCTCAGTAAAACCTATCATATATGCATACACACATTAAAATCATAAGATTGATAATAAGCTTTTTCATTTGAAAAATTATAACTAAAAGTATTATTACAATTATTATTTATAAATAAAAGTTAAATCATAAAATAATATTTTCAATAAAAAAAATTATACAAACATATTGAATAAAAATGGATTCTTAATTCTTAAATAAATTACCATTTTATATAAATATAAGTCTTTTAACATTCACGAACCCAATATGGTGGAAATCCCTCACATCTTAAGTTTTAATATATATGAATGTTTTAATTGTATGTAGGTGCCTTATTTTAAAATGGACCACGTGGTGATATCATGCAAGGTAGATCGCATAAAGATTGAACGAGAGAATGTTTAACAAAGAATGGATCAATATAAGAACCATAAATGGATGGTGATTCAGCCAATAGAAATCAAGCACCCAACATTCAATTTGGAAAATAACTTAGCAAAAAATCTGCTTAGAATCTAGATTTATGAACAAATTTCAGTTACAGGTCATTCAGACGCTCATCCGGACGCCCATTCTGACAATGTGTTTTTAACAGACAACAGATTTTCGAGCTAGATTTTCTGGCAAACAGAGGCAAAATTGGAAATTCTGGCACATGGGTTTTGTGAATAATAGGCCCTTTTCGGTCACCATGTGGAATTTTCACAAAATTCAAAGCCACTTGGGAGAAAATTTTGGTTCTCTGAAACCAACTTTTCTAGAAGTTGTGGTTGGTCGTTTTCGAAATTTAGAAACTAGTTGTAACAGCTCAGGGAATTGGGTGATTCAACTCTATCCTTCTCCACTGGGTTGTTCATGTATAAATTAGACCCTAGAGGTCTGGAGATGGGTTTCTATTGTACAAATCCATTTTTTGATAATATTGAATTGATGCTTCTGGTTCAAATTCATTTTTTATGCATTGGTGACAGATTAGTTCGTGAATGTGAATCCACAGTCACCTGAGAGGACCCCTCAGTGACAAGTGTGCATTTCTGTGTGTGCAAGATCGATCTTGTTCAACTGTGTTTGTGTTTGTCAACTAAGTAATTTTGTTTCTGTATTTTAATTTTATTAATTTCAATTTAGTAGATGTTCAGTTGTGTGTGTGATTTCAATTAATTTCATTTTAGCTTGGTATATTTGGAAGTTTTCCTTAGTTGCATAGCTCTTCCTAGTTGTTCATTTCTGTTTCATTTATGATATTCATACTCTGCCTATGCATCCTTCTTTTCACGTTTATTATTTGTTGCATTTACAATCACATTCCCGTCATTATTCCAGGAGATAAATTTCGGGGGCAATGTTTGAGAAAACCATAAGGAATTTTGGGAAACGGTTCATAACCCACTTCCGAAATGAACCCATTTACCCTTTGTGGAAGGAATTTTCCAAAAATTCTTAACATATAGGGAGAAAACTGTTGCCAAACAAAACTCTGTGTTTTGCACATTTGCATTTGATTTCATTCTTGTGTATTTTCATGATTTCCTTCTTTGTAATTAGCATAGTTTTATTTGCAATTCGTTTATGTAGATCAGTTACTGTAGGTGTTCATGTCATTTGTTTCATATAGCATAGATTGTATTTCAATATTATGTTGTTAATGTAGTTTCTTTTCATGATTCAAGTGATAGGTTGTGCATAATTTTGTTTCAATTTCTTTTCCAAGTCTTTTTAGTTTACTGTTTAGTCTTATGATTGGTAGAATAGATTGCTTTGACATTGCAATATCAATTTACAGTAGGTTTAAGTTTTATTTAATTCTATTTTGTCATAAATTCATTTATTTGTATTTCAGTATGTTTAGTGATGCAACGAATAATGATTTATTTTTAAGTTATGAACTAGTTTAAGTTACTTTACTGTTGAATTTGATCACTAAAGTAGGTTTAATTCTTGTTCCTTTACATTTTGTTATCATGTGCATGAATCAACTGATCTCAAAATCATTTAGATTAACTTTTTCTTGAATTTTTAGTGTTTTCTGTGTGCAAACTATCATTCGGACAACCCGTTTCTCCTGTCATTCAGACCTGTGTTCCAGTCTGGTATCCAACCTTTCATTCGACCCTTAGCATTTTTAATATGATTTAATCCAGTTTCTTTAGCTCTTTGATTATGTTTCGGCTGTGGTAGTTAGACAATGGTTATGTTTATCTTTAGGACTATAGGTTAGATTGCTTAAAGTATTTATTAAGTTTTGTTCCTATCTTTCACCTCCTTTCACCTTAATATGTTTTGTATTTTGGTTTCTTTTGGTTTCTTAGTATTAAACATTTCAAGTTCATATATCAGTTGTTGATTAGGTTAGATTTGTTAAACTAGTTTTCTTACATTAGTTTATGATTCCTCGCAAAGTATTTGCTTACACTTGGTCCTTAGATTAGTGTTTCAATCTGCTTTATACAATTGCATTGATTTTGATAACTAGAGTATGATAGTTGGTTAGTTTGCTCTTTTGAAAATATAAAGTAGTTTCTCTCATAGAATAGATAGATTAATTGCTCTTTTCACTTTTAGCATAATTTCCTGTTTTACAGTAATTAATTTCAGAATT
Organism: Pseudotsuga menziesii; assembly: GCA_001517045.1. Classification (NCBI taxonomy): domain Eukaryota; kingdom Viridiplantae; phylum Streptophyta; class Pinopsida; order Pinales; family Pinaceae; genus Pseudotsuga; species Pseudotsuga menziesii. The sequence goes on from LPNX011099634.1 coordinate 115,840, forward strand.
GATTTCGTAACTAATTTCAGTATTTTCTTTCGTAGTTATTCGCATGGTTAAGTAGATTCGCAACCCTGCATAAGCATATAGTTCACGCATTTATGAAATAGTTCAGTTGAATTGTTTCCTGTTTTGAATCTACTTAACCAGAGTATGATAACTAGAGTTGAATTGATTTCGATAACTAGAGTATGATAGTTGGTTAGTTTGCTCTTTTGAAAATATAAAGTAGTTTCTCTCATAGAATAGATAGATTAATTGCTCTTTTCACTTTTAGCATAATTTCCTGTTTTATAGTAATTAATTTCAGAATTGATTTTGTAACTAATTTCAGTATTTGCTTTCATAGTTATTCGCATGGTTAAGTAGATTCGCAACCCTGCATAAGCATATAGTTCATGCATTCATGAAATAGTTCAGTTGAATTGTTTCCTGTTTTGAATTACTTTCATTAGATTAAATTTCTTTCGGACCAAGTGACCACTTTCCTATATTAGTTGTTGCGATTTTATTTCATAGAATAGATTAGCATAATAGTAGATTAGATTTGAATTCTAGTTGTTAAATAGTTTCCCTGCTTTCATAAGAATAGATTGGATTCCTGCATTTAACTCATGATAGTCATGAATGTATTTTAACATCATGTAGTTGCATGATTAGTGCATTTGCATATCTAGTTGTCCTAGATTAGAATAAGCTTTAATCCTGAACATATATTGTTTGCATCTCACAAGCTACCTTCCCGGGTTGACAAATTAAGTGTTGAATTAGATAGCATATATTTTACCCAACACCATACTTATTAGGCTTCAAATTGTATCCTATGTATTTTACCCTCTCTTCTAACGAGTGCATGTAGAAAGAAAAGAACTAAGACCAAAATTTCCTTTGAACCTACGCATCATTTAGACAATAAAGAGATGATTTCCTAATATTTAGTTCCATCTCTCTCATTGAACAAAAAATATTCAAAACCTCCCCAAAATGGTCACAACCACCCATAGAATTTAAACATAGAAATATGATATCATCTACAAAAAGTAGAGGAGTTAGGTTCACCATATTGGGAAAGGAAATACCCCATATTTGATGCCTTCTACGATTTTCAAGGAGCGCATTGTTTAAACCTTCAACTATTAAGAGGAAAAGATATGGGGACAAGGAACACTCTGTTGAAATATTGTAACTTAGAAGAATATTCTATATGTATCTTTTGTGGTCCCCGGTGGTCCTACCGGGAGAACCACTTGTATTATATTGTACCCCGATGCTTTTAATCGGAAGAACTAATAAGAGTCATGAGGTTGTCCCCTCTAATTGTAAAGGTGGGTCATTAGCACCCCAGTGTGGTTACTTGAGCCTACATGTGTAACTCAAGCCTACATGATTAACTCGAGCCTACATGTTGAATGAGTTAATTGAAGTGAACGGATGAATATAAATAGAGGTGCAGCTCTCCTCATTTGAGCACACACTCTCACTTGTGTAGCGCATTAGTGGAGAAGAGAAGTAGCTGGAGAATGAGGAGGATCAGGCTTTGATATCCTTGCTGGTTTTATCTTTTATCTTTTTGGGGCATCTAAATTGAGGAAGATTTTGCTGGGTTTTTCCCTTTAGGTTTTTCCCAGGATAAATCTTTGTGTTCCTTTTGTATGGTTGTGCTTATCTATATTTCAGTGATCCTGTTTATATGCTTTTGTTATGAAAAATGAAATGAAATACTGATATCTTAGCTAAGCATATGAAAATTTAACATGGTATCAGAGCCGCCCTGAAAATAAGACATTGTGTAGCTACAGAATCTAGGGCTTCTTACGTTTTGGTTCTCTCTCCACAATCGATCAACAAAAGAAGGCTAGGATGACTCTCCATTGAAGGGCACATCTTTCTGTCGAAGCGGAATTCGATTCCGAGCATTTTTAGTTTTCTGTGTGGGAAATTAGGGATTCTTGCAGAAGAAGAATTTTTGAGTGAGCCTAGCATAAAATTTCTCTCCTCATCAAAATAGAAGTTTAGAGACCTGGATCAATATTTTTGGTTGGGTGAAACTCCGGGAAAGTCAAACCCTAGTTTGACCCGGAGCTAGAAAAACCCTAAATACTAAAACTGCTAAGTTTTGGTATATTCACTATATCCCAATATTGGCGAAGGTTCAAGAGCAAAAAATTTCAGAGACTTAATATACAATCCTGATGAACACTGTGTACAAACGTCAGCCTCATATTCGCTATATTCTAGGAGATATGATCCCTCCAAGTTAGGGTTCCAGCCTCTTCCAGAATTCATCCCTAAACAGGACACCTAGGGAAAATTACTATAGCTTGGGCTACGGAGGTCCAAATGGAATTCCTGAAGATTTTCCAAAACTAGAACAGACTTTAATTTCTATGGTCCTAGTTTCAGAACTTGGAAATGAACCAGTGACATGTGGCATGCCGTACAACTTCACTATTCTGAACAGTCCTGTAATAGGTCACCTTGGGAAAATGATCATAAATCCAAATTGGTTAAACCAAATCTGATTAAACCTATGATTTGGATCAGGGACATGCGAGGTTACCTCAGTGTGAAATTTTAGACACAGAGGAGCAGTAATTTTGAAGATATCACAGAAACAATAACAAGAATTTCTGGGGAAGAAATTAGAAAACTAGGGCTTCCTGTTCCAGGAGCTTCCCTCCACTGTTTTCAGAAAAGGAGTACATTGGACAGATCCATTTGAAGAGATATATATTTCTATCCAATAATATTTGAAATATTCCAAGTTTTGAAAATTAGGGTTTCTCTGACAAACCCTAGATCGGCCAACTCTGGAAGCAGGACAGACACCTCAAATCGGTAAGATCTAATCTTTTTATATTTGCATTTGAGGTTCTCATTTCAAAGTGATCTATCACATCAGCTTGATGATAAGCTTGGTGAAGTTGAAAACTTCCAAGCATGAAAGTATTTGATCTCTCTGAAGAAAATGAATTGGACACCTACATGAGTAGAGAGGTTCCGGTTCTAGAGGGAGATGAGCCTCAAATCCTTACACAAGAAGAACTTGATCAAGGCCAAGAAGATCACTGTTGATTCAATCACAGATCAACTTGTACCACAAGTGTCTTCCCTAAAGACACCGAAGATGTTTGATTTCTTGATCAAGCTATTTGAAGATAAGAACATAACTCAGAAGATGGATTTGAGAAAACAGTTGAAGAATGTGAAGATCCAGAATGCATAACATCTTGAAGCAGTAGAAGAAGAAGTAGAGAATGCATAAGTGGTGATAGCCACCTTGAATGGCCTCCCATGATCATGAGATTCATTCATCCGAGGAATGTGTGCCAGAATAAAGTGATTACTTTCAGTTGACTTTGGGAAGAAGAAGAAGAAGAAATATGGGAGCAAATTGAAGATCAAGCTATCACCATTCAAAGAAGATCCCTAAAGCGATGAGGAATATGAAGAACTCAATTCTTGACAAACCTCTTATCCATCTTATCATTTGAATAAGAAATGATGATAAAGCAGAATGATCAAGATGGAGTCTACCCATGAAACAAATAAAAGATAAGTATTCAATTGTCATTTCATGATATTGTTTTACATTTGATTATATTTAGTTGATGTGTTATGCATGATAGATTGTTTGCATTAATTACTGTATACTACTAATATGCATGTGATGGGTAAGTAGCTCATGGTGCTATACAACTCTCCATTGCTCTTATCAAACCTCTTTGCTGACATACTGGATTAGTCTAGAAAGTTTCTGTGAGATATGGATGAATGTTGTATTGGCTAAACAGTTGCATGATGCATAAGAATTTGATGTTATGCATATGATTTATGAAATAGTTCTAACCATGCAACTGGTGCATTTGAATTGTAGGAAAGGTCCTGTACAACCTCCTACAAGAAAAGAAGGATGAGACTTGTTCCAAAGAACAAGTGATGACAATTCAATAAACATGAATCTGAAGCTCCCAGGGTCAGAGACACCATGTCGAAAGAAAGAGCTTCAAAGAGCAGTAGATCCACCTCGAAGGATGAAGACTACCATGGGTATGAGATATAACTCAAGATGAAGAAAAGAATGCTATGAAAGAAGCTATGATCAAAGAATAACAGTTGATCATGGGGAATGATGTATACAATATGATTTCGAGACATAAAGGAAAGTATGTAGTATCCTCCATATGGATATACAAGAACAAGTGTACAAAGCAAGGTTCGTGATTTTCCTTAGAAATATTAGACTATAACATGACATACTCTATTGACCAGTATATATCAAGCATAGAAACACCTGTACAGAATGAAGAAGGAAGATAATACTCCACTTCAGGGGGAGTGAATATAGAAGATATCTGAGTTCGACATGGTACGACATGATGGACAACTTCCTAATGGATCGAGACTTTTGGGTTCCAACCTTCAAAGTTGAATGCAGAAGACTAGGATATGTTGATGATATGACAAGATGAACTCATGGAAGCTGTTATGATAAAAGAATACTAGAATGATGTTTGGGATATAGTACTCAAACCAGAAAGCAAGAATGTGGTATCTTACAAATCGATTTGCAAGATAAAATATGTCGCTGATAGAAGTAAGGAAAGACTTGTGGCTAGAGGTTTCTATAAGAAAGAGGGAATTAATTCTGAAGAGACACTTACTCCAGGAAGCAAGGTACACTTCCTTTAGAACTATGATGGTAGTTGCTTCCATGATGAAGTAAAGACAATCCTTCCTTAATGGTATGATTAGGGAAGAGTTTTACATAGAAAGGATTTGAAGTTGAAGACAGATGGACTCATATATGTAAGTTGAAGAAGGCCCTCTATGGCATGAAGCAAGCTCCTAGAGCTTGGTATGGAATGATAGACATTTTCCTGTCAATTATGGGCTTTACCAAGAGTAAAGCTTATCCTAACCTTTATCTCAAGGTTGTAGAATATGAACCTGTCATCCTGTTATTATATGTGGATGAATTATTATTGACAGGGAAGGAGAAACAGATCATGGAAAGCAAGAAGAAACTAGCATAAGAATTTGAGATGAAAGACCTTGGGTTAATGCACTATTTCCTAGGTTTGGAAATATGACAAAGTTCAGAAGAAATATTTCTCAACCAAGGAAAGTATGTGGTAGAGATATTGAAGAGATTCAATATGTTGGAATGCAAAGCCTTGGCCACCCCCATGGATTCCAACCTAAAGTTTTTAACTGATGACTCATCAGAGTTAGTGGATGTGAATCTCTACAGACAGATCATTGAAGTCAATATCTTGTTCAACCAAGACGGGTTCACCTAGTAACCGCAAAACATGTGATGAGATATTTGAAAGGGACTATAGACTTTGGTCTATACTATGATGGTAGCCATGAGTATAGATTGTATGGATACACAGATGTAGATTGGACTGGAAGTATCTCAGACAGGAAAAGCACATTAGGTAGATGCTTTTGTTTGAGGTCTGCTATGAGTTCATGGTTTAGCAGGAAACAGTCCAGTGTTTCTTGTAGCACGGCTGAAGAAAAATACATAGCAGATTGATCTGCTAAGTTGTGAAGTCATATGGCTTCGGAAGCTGATATCAGGTCTCTTTGACGTGAAGATGGATACTACAATGATTCTATGTGATAACCATATTTGTGATGATAGAGAACCCTATGTTCCGATTGTAACACATAAAAATTCAGTATTTCTACATACGATATAAGATGTAGATGATTATGTTTCAGTATTCCCATACTAAAGATATAGATGATGTTTTAGTATTTACATACTGTAGATGCAGATGATGATGATTCCGTATTTCTATACTAAAGATGTAGATGATGATGGTTTGAATGATGATGTACTGATGAAGCCTCTGTCTCGAGTAAAGTTCGAACACTTTCGAGACAAGCTTGGTGTTGTTCGAAAAGACCTTCCTTGAAAGGGGGAGTAGTGATGTTGCAGTCGGATTGTATATTCCTGGGAACTTTCCCTAAAGTGATCTGGATACCTCAGTCCTCGAGAATGAAGAGGGATTGTATCATCCCGGGACATCTGTCCAAAAGTGATCTGGTGACCTCGGTCCTCAAGAATGAAGAGGGATTTTATCATCTTGGGACATCTGTCCAAACTAGATCCGGTGACTTTGGTCTTCATGAATGTGGTGGGATTGCATCATCCCTGAAATTCGGTTCAAAATGTATATGGAGGTCTCAGCCCCCGTGAATGTGGTGGGATTGCATCATCCCTGAACTTCGGTTCAAAATGTATACGAAGGTCTCGGCCCCCATGAATGTGGTAGGATTGCATCATCCCTGAACTTCGGTTCAAAATGTATCCGGAGGTCTCGGCCCCCATGAAAGTGGTGGATTGCATCATCCCTGAACCTCGGTTCAAAATGTATCCGGAGGTCTCGGCCCCCGTGAAAGTGGTAGGATTGCATCATCCCTGAAATTCGATTCAAAATGTATCTAGAGGTCTCGGCCCCCATGAAAGTGGTGGATTGCATCATCCCTGAACCTCGGTTCAAAATGTATCCGGAGGTCTCGGCCCCCATGAAAGTGGTGGATTGCATCATCCCTGAATCTCGGTTCAAAATGTATCCAGAGATCTCGGTCCCCGTGAATGTGGTAGGATTGTATCATCCTTGAACTTCGGTTCAGAATGGATCCGGTGACTTCGGTACTCGAGAACATGTGTTGATCCCGTAATTCCTAGAGGAAGGATTGTCTGAGTTCCACATATGTGTTGATCATGTAATTCTGAAAGGAAGGATAATTAGTAACTCCATAAAGACCTAAATCCCATAATTCCAAAAGGAAGGATCATTGAATTGATCCCGTAATTCCAATAGGAAGGATTGTTTGAGTTCCACAAATGTGTTGATCCCGTAATTCCAATAGGAAGGATTGTCTAAGCTCCACATTTGTGTTGATCCCGTATTCCGAAAGGAAGGATTGTTAGTAACTTCGTAAAGACCTAAATCCCGTAATTCTGAAAGGAAACATCATTGAATTGATCCCGTAATTCCAATAGGAAGGATTGTCTGAGTTCCACAAATGTGTTGATCTCGTAATTCCAATAGGAAGGATTGTCTAAGTTCCACAAATGTGTTGATCCCGTAATTCTGAAAGGAAGGATCGTTAGTAACTCCGTAAAGACCTAAATCCCGTAATTCTGAAAGGAAGGATTGTTAGTAACTCCGTAAAGACCTAAATCCTGTAATTCTGAAAGGAAGGACCATTGGTAACTCCACAAAGACCTAAATCCTGTAATTTCGAAAGGAAGGATCATGTTGATGTTTTGATGATGTTGATGTTTTTATGATGATGATGTTGTACTAATTGAAAGATCAGAATATGATGATGATGTTGTTGCCGATGATGATGATGTTCTCTGATCGAAAGATCAGAATATGATGATGATGATGTTTCTCTGATCGAAAGATCAGAAGTTGCTGATGATGATGATGTTCTCTGATTGAAAGATTAGAATATGATGATGATGATGTTCTCTGATCGAAATATCAGAATATGATGATGATGATGTTTCTCTAATCGAAAGATCATAAGTTGTTGATGATGATGTTCTCTGATCGAAAGATCAGAATATGATGATGATGATGTTTTCTGATCGAAAGATCAGAAGTTGCTTATGATTATGATGTTGCTGCTGATGATGATGTTTTCTGATCAAAAGATTAGAATGAGATGATGATGATGATGTTTCTGATTGAAAGATTAGAATGTGATGATGATGAGATCCTGATGATGATGATGCCATATTATCAAAGTATGATGATGATGACGTACTGATCGAAAGATCAGAATATGATGATGAGTTGATGTTAGAGTATGATGATGTTTGGTTGATGATGTTTCTGATCGAAAGATTAGAGGCTAATGATAATGATGATTCTAATTGAAAGATCATAATGTGACGATGATGCTATTTTGATGATGATGATGTTGATGTTTTGATGATGATGTTTCTGATCCAAATATCAGAGTATGATGATGATGTTGTTGCTGATCGAAAGGCCAAAGTGCTGAAGAAGATGTTGCTGATCGAAAGGTCAAAGTGTTGAAGATGATGTTGCTGATCGAAAGGCCAAAGTGCTGAAGAAGATGTTGCTGATCGAAAGGTCAAAGTGTTGAAGATGATGTTGCTAATCGAAAGGTCAAAGTGCTGAAGAATATGTTGCTAATCGAAGCGGTCAAAGTATTGATGATGCTGAAGACTAAAGATTGAATATGAAGACTACATGATGTTGAAAAGCTTCCAATGATTTATAGATGTATTACCCTGATGATGTTGATGATGTCCTCTATCTCTCTCCTACTATTTTTGTTGTTGATGTTGTTGTAAAAATACCCTTCTCGTTAAGGGGGAGTGTTGAAATATTGTAACTTCGAAGAATACTCTATATGTATCTTTTGTTGTCCTCGATGGTCCTACCAGGATAACCACTTGTATTATCTTGTACCCCGATGCTTCTAATCGAAAGAAATAATAAGAGTCATGAGGTTGTCCCCTCTAATTGTAAAGGTGGGTCATTAGCACCCCAGTGTGGTTACTTGAGCCTACATGTGTAACTCAAGCCTACATGATTAACTCAAGCCTACATTTCAGATGAGTTAATTGAAGTGAACGGATGAATATAAATAGAGGTGTAGCTCTCCTCATTTGAGCACACACTCTCACTTGTGTAGCGCATTAGTGGAGAAGAGAAGTAGTTGGAGAAGGAGGAGGATTAGGCTTTGATCTCCTTACTGGTTTTATCTTTTATCTTTTTGGGGCATCTATATTGAGGAAGCTTTTGCTGGGTTTTTCCCTTTAGGGTTTTCCTAGGATAAATATTTGTGTTCCTTTTGTATGGTTGTGCTTGTCTATCTTTCAGTGATCCTGTTTACATGCTTTTGTTATGAAAAATGAAATGAAATACTGATGTCTTAGCTAAGCATATGAAAATTTAACACACCCTTGTCTCAACCCTTAAGAGGGTTTGAAAAAAATTGAACCAGATACATTGATCAAAACAACAAATGAAGATGAAGGGACACAACATATCATCCAACTTACCATATCAAAGCTGAAACTGATATTTAGAAGAAGGAAAGAGAGAAATTTAATGAGACTCTGCCATATGCCTTTGACAAGTCTATTTTAAAAAAAACTACCAGCTTATTTTCCAATTTTATTGAATGCATACCTTCTCACGCTACATTTATAGACGCATGAATCAATGTCCCCTGAAGAAACCCAAGTTGTTTTGATTTGATCACCTTTGATAGTAATGTCTTTAATTGAACCACTATTATTTTGGATATAATATTGTAAACACTATTACAAACAGATATAGGCCAAAAATATTGAAAAGTGATTAGGAAGTCCAACTTAGGAATCAGAGCCAAAAATGGCATTAAGATCATTTGTAATTCTCCCCGAGATCCTGATCTCCTCAACCACCTGTATTAGATCCTCCCCTAACACCTTAAAAAAATCCATGAAAAATTATATAGGACAACCATTTCTACAAACACTCTTTTCCATTTGAAAAAGGGAAAGGACTCCCAATAGTTGTTATTTAGAGACACAAGATTATAGCTCATGATTCCCTCCCTCTTTCAATCAATCAATTAGGGGAAATATCATAACAATTTCAACATAGTGCTAGTGTTTTCATGACCATGCTTTTTATAAAGAGTCTAAAAATGTCGAACTCCAAGCTTTGCAATATGTTTATGTTAAATTTGAAAAGAAGTATGCAATTTAAAAAGAAGTATGCAATGGAATGATCAAATCAATGTAAACTAAACAACAAATTCATGATAGAAATTTCACATAAATCGGACAAGTATTGCTCAGATTATCATAACATTAATATTCATTAATTAATCAGTAAGACAATGGTAATACAATAAATAGAATTCAGATATTGTGGATAAGATTCAAATTCACCAACTCAAACTGTCTGGTTAGCTAACTCAGAGTGGAAATAATCATAGATGGATCTCACTATTTAACTTGGGATTACCAAATCAGTCTATAATCAGTTAACTTATGAGGGTAGGTGAGAGTAGGTGAATAATGGTTCCTACACTCTTGATTATATTTGTCCTCTCTTGAGTTCGGGTCCTTTTATTTTTGGCATGCCTAGTATCCTACCACCTGTTCTTGGTCCCAGTACGGACCCTGGAGTCATACTTGGGGGCATCACAGCCCCTTACCGTGCTCATAGATTTGGGAATGGTCATATTCCATCCTCTACTCCATTTATGGACGAATTTTATTCCCTTTGCTCGGTCTTTTACACCAGTGGTCACCCTCACGGGGGTGGTAGGGGATGCATGAACGTTGGGTCTACACCTTACTTTCCTTTTTTATGTTCCATTGTTCACCGCATTGTTTCCTTTGGGTGCATTTGTCATGATCATTGCTCCCTATTCCCTATAGCTTGGATTCTTTATTGACTATTTTGGGTTGTTTTGGACTAATATGGTTGTCATGTAGGGTCCATTTTTTGTACACTCTCTCTGAGGTTTTGACCCATTCATGCCTATCACAGGGAATTATGTCTGAACTGGCATATAGGTTAGGATTTCACATTCGCTTGCACTTATGCATTACCTTATGACCATTCCATCTTAACCTTAGGTACGAACCCATTCCATGGTATCACGGAACCTTCATGCTGCTGTTAGAAGTGGTACTATGTGAATGGTAGAGCTTTCCTATACATGGGTGTCCTAGTTAGCTTCTTTGGCATTTGGTACCCATGCTATGAGTCCTCTCTTAGGTCCAGGAGTCCCTTTTAGTCTCACCATGTCCTTTCGCAAGAGCCTCATACTCCTCTTGATCGTTTGCTGGCCTATTTCCCTGAGGACTCCCTCATGTCAAGTTGTGAATGCATTATCATGAGATTTGCCTACCTTATTGAGCTTTATTTCGGCTCCCCTAACATTGCGTTTCAGCCATATAGCCCGAGCTTGTCTCATGTCTAGCCTTGCAAAGCCATTTTTTATATCCTTCGCAGCTTGTTTCCCTTTTTACCGGGAGGCAATTTTCCCTCGAGTGTCGATATCCTACACATGTATCCTTGCATTAAGCATAGGTATGTTCCACTGCTTGGAACTAGCTTGTTTTCCCTTATGACACTTGTCTCCTCCTAGTCTGTAAATATAAATCCATTTTATTCTTTTTCAATCTTTTTAAATAATTGAAAAAGTCCAAAAAAATCAAAAAACCAAAAATCCGGACAAGGAAAGATGTTATCTTTGGAAGCTGTCGAGTCGTGTCGCCTTTGAATAGAGAACTGTATATCACATCCATTGGTTGGGTTATAGTTTGAATTTAGGAGCTGTACTCGTTTATCTAAGTTTATCTCCATCGATTAATTAAGCTTCCAGTCCCTATGGAGCCTCTGTCGATGCCTCCTGTGTCGTAGAGATGTCCCAGTTTGTATATCAAGTCTATGCTACCTTTATTCAGTCACCATACATCATTATGCTCTTGTTCGAAGGAAGTTGAAGCCTAAGTTGGCCATTCCTTAGTTCTCTTGACTTTGCATGTCAGCCATTCCCAATACAATTACTAGTTCATGCACCTTATGATCGAGTCCTTCCACATTATACAGCTTTGATGAGTACCTCGTGTTGGATGATGGGGGATGCCTTAATTCCCTCCTTCCAGTGGATTTCATCCCATCGAATTCAGATCATTTATTCTAGGATTGGAATCTAGAGTCATTTTGAGTGCCTTGAGACTTGCAGTCATCAGTGGCAGGTTCTCTCGCCATCGAAAGTCTTTGGGAATACATCAATGTGCCCTGATCGATGGATCCTCTCAAGTGTTTGACCTCAACACATTTATTCACACTTGTTAGTTTTCACTCTAGTACCTTGATTCCCATTTTCATTATCGGTGGGTGATCTCGCATTTGTTAATGGTATACATTAATGACCGGTAATCAGATGATGGACTACTATGTTCAACCTCGACACCTCTATTCACATAGTAGGACATGTACTCGTAGCAGTTTGTGTAGAAGAATTTCCATATTGGTGGCATCTTTTATATGCTACCTCCTTGATCGTGCTAGTGTTCATGAGATTTTAGCTCTCGTGACTTGATTCCAGTATATGTCAGATATTTCCAGCCACTATGGAGGTCTTGATCTGTTATATATCTTCAGCCATTATGGAGATCATGGTCCTTTGTATATCTTCATCATGGAGATTCTGATCTATGTATATTGTACGTGGCGATGACCACTTATGTGATATCTTGTATCATGCCTATTCATGGCCATTGTAATCTTATGTATCTGGGACTGCTATATGTATTTGCAGTTATGTTTAGAGTTGTATTATTGTACTATGCTGATTGGGTGGCTGGTCTTCCATTTGGGATCCTTCATCACTCCACTTCTAGGATGGACTTATAATGTATTTTGGCCATCCTATGACCCCTCTGACCTCACACATTAGGGGGCATCTGTTATAGCTGATTTCACCACTCCAGGTGAATCACACTTTGTATGGACTTCCCCTGTCCCACTGCAAACTCCTTAGACCCCATGGACCATTTTTTGTCCTTTGATGTTTCCTTGACCATCCCTAAAAACATGAGAAAAATGATACACTTGACTTTTAAACTTATAAGCGCGTATATACGTGGGTTTGACCACTAAAACCGCGTACATCGGGATGTGTACAAAATCCAAATCCTTTTGGAGTTTTCCTTGACATGGATCCGACTCACTTGACTCCTGGCATTCCCTATGCCTTGAGATTGCTCAGATTCGACCTTTCATTACCCCTTTGAAAAGCTATATAAGGAAACCCTTGGTACATTGAAGGCTTAAGAGAGAATTGAGAGCAAAGAAACTATAGTCCATTGTTGCCAAAACTTATGCTTGAGTATGCATCCCTTTGTCCCTTGGAGCACTGTTGTGTTCTTCCCAAGCTTGCCTTTTGCTTGTGAGCTTGCTATCTAGAGATGGAGGATTGAAGTGGTGGAGGCCCAAGTTGGGGATTCAGTTTCTCTGGTTCGCAAACGTGCCGACAGAGGTTGTATCTTGTAATCTCTAATTTATATTAATAGAAATATATTTTACTGTCCAATAATGTGTGTTTGAATGAATATTTTATCCATTGGATTATGTCAAATGCTTATACATTATTGATTATATATGCTAGAATAGATCTAACACCATGATACATAGAATGCTTGTTGTTAAAAACCCTACCTAGCAGAGGCTCGAAGGGACCATGATAAAAAGGAAATAATGATTACTTGTCAAAATTTGGTTAAATATTATGGTATAAAGGCATGACAAAAGGGCGAGTAAGCGATGAATTATCACGGGATCCAACGGTGCAAAGCGAGGGGACGGAGATCGAAGGCTTGTAATGTGTCCGCTTTATAAAGATGCGATTAAGATAATGATATATGGGTGCTCGACGAGACGTGAATATCAACGGTTGTTGATCTGGCTCGATGAAATCAATGGTCATTGTGAACTCCTCCCTGTAGACTTACACGTTTGATAAAACAAAGGAGCTTCGCGGAATATGGTACGTGTCGCTTCATCCGACGGCTGGGAAATAAAGGTGAAGTATATCAACGGTCATTGATGGATCTGGAGTAGGAAGTTGTGTGGTGGTTGGAGACAAAAGGTGGTAGCGGAATGAAAACCACAGTACACACGGCAACTCGTGGTGCATTCCGCGGACAAAAGCGGTTTGCCAGAAATCACTAAAGGGGGTCTCCGGAGTGGGGTCCTATATAAACAAAGTTGACTTGTTCAAAAGTTATTTTTTATTGGTGCCGGACGAATGAAAAGGACCTGTGTGCTCGCCAACCTCAACAGTCAATCTCAAATACACGCAGTCACAGTAATAGGTAAGCCCTGGACGTCTGAAATTCATCCACCTAATTACCATTGTTGTCTGAATTATGGACAAAGGAAAAGATTTGCAAGGGTTTAGTCGTATTTTGGATGATAAAGAAGAATACCTGGTCGACAGAGACAGAGGAGTGTGTGACCCTTTTTTATCTGTGGGAAGTGTATCAGTTCGCAAAGAGAGGTTATGGCAGTACAATTCGCAGGGTAATGATATCCTAAATGCCTGTAAATCATTTTTATATTATTTTGCTGTTGAACAGACCCTGTATTTTCCCGAGTTCGTAGAATGGTGCACAGTTAATTATTCTTCTTCTCAGAGAATTATTGTAAGTCAGTCTACATCTAGGATACTGTGTAGAATTGATGCCAAGGTCATCCGTGAAAACCTGAACTTTCTTGATGACTACCCTGATAGTCGTGAACCTGTAAATGAATCCGTTTTAGCCGAGGTGTATAAAAATTGTGAAATTGAGGTCCATTGTAAATTCTTGTCAAGTATCCTTAAAAATGGTTAATCACTAGACAGTATTTTTCTGCCCTATCCTGTTCACATTTTCAAAGATGAAGTTCAATTAGTTGTGTCCTTAGTTTGTCTGAGTCTTGGGTCTAGATGATGATTGTCATGTAAATGAAGTCATCTTAGGTTTTCTATTAAAAATAATTTCATTGAGTTCTAAGTCTCAATTAGTTTATGTACTCAGTTTAGACGAGTACTTAGCAGAAGCTATACACCTTCAATTGAGTGAATTTCCAAAGGTCAGATTCTTCAAGTTTCAGACTTATTTCCTGAACATGTTGCTGTGTTTGAACGTCACCGAGTTGCGCTTTTTGAGTAACATGTTCTCTACAGATTTGCCGATGCAAATCAACATGTTTGAATTTGCCAATTCTATCATGTCAGAAATATACAAGATGTTATTTGATGAAGTGCTGCCCCGGGTATTAGAAGAGATGAAATGCATGATGCAATCCTCACCCGAGGATAGATTCGGAGATTGGTTTCTGTATAAGGATTCCACAGTTTTGAGAATATATGGTTTTACTCGAGAACCATATAGGTTACCTACTTTCCTTACTCCCAGAATTTTTGCATTAGAGTTTATGAGACAAAGATTGCATTCAGAAGAAGAACAATTTGGGACCTTTAAGAAATCTTCAAATATCAAGTTCCCTCTCAAGGTTGGTTCTTTTATTTTCAAAAATAAAGGTGCTCTGGTGTTTATAGAAAAATTGTTGGAAAGTATGGAATTTCAAAAGGAGAAAAGGGTAAATTATGATCCCCATCATATAATTTCCCTGAGAAAGCAGGAAAACAAAAACAAGTCATTTGACCACCAAGTTGTTGAAAGCCTGAACGAGACAACCAATTTGTTTCATTTTATGGAAATTCCAAGATCTGATGAAAGTGCAAGTATTATACCAGTTGTAGTATCTCAAGTGACAGAGGGTCCTAATATTTTGGTTAAAAGGATTCTTTCTGAAGTTGAAAGCATGGAAGTGGATGAGGATGGGTCACACAAAAAGGCCAAATTGTTTCAATATGGTGGAGTTTTAAGTGAAGAGATTTTAGATGATTTAAAAAGAGTTGCTTTAGTTCCAACAAAATCTGTACAGGTGAATCAATTTTCTTTTAAAGGTGTAGATAATTCAGAATCAAGCCCAGTTTTCAAGTCCAAAGAGGAGCTCATGGCCAGTTATGTGGGGAAGCGAAAGCAGTCCCTAGAAGAGACAAGGAATCTACTCCCGCGAGTGAGGAGTTTAAATAATCCAAAGACTTCCTTGATTTCTACCAGGGACATAGAAAGAAATACTTTTAAATTGGCCATAGTAAGTGATAAGAAGATGTCATAAATGGAAGTAATATTGGACAAGATTAGTGTACCAGACAAAATACAGTTACACAAGCAAACATGTGACATTATTTATTCAGATTTATTGCATGCTATGATGAGAGTTAATAAGTTACAAATTTTGGTAGACAAGTTAGAGGTTTAGTTAAAAGATGAGAAAGTTGAAAATAAGGCCAATGCTATTCAAATTAAAAAGCTACAAGCAGGCATTATCAGCTCAGGAAGTGAAAGAGATAACACCCAAGCAATCAAAAGACTTCTGGAAGAAAATGACAACGCCCTCCAGGTTTTGAAGAAAAGGTTGAAGATCCCAAGCACTGAACATGTTCAATCATCCGAATTATTATCATTACAAGAAGAGAAAGACAAAATTCACCTGGAGATGATGGAGCATAAAGGAAGAGCTGTCAAATTACAAGAGGAAAAAGACAAATGGGAAACAGAGCGGAATGAGCTAATAGCCCAAATATCCCTGCTGAAAAAGGACCAAATCGATGAAAAAGAGATTATGGAGGAGTTGATGAGCCAAAATCCCATTGATGAAGACCTGTCCATTGTGAATATTGAGAAACCATTAAACAATTTTTTCTGCAAATGACTTACTAGTGCCTATGTCCTAGGTCAGCTTGAAGGATGAAGAAATAAGAGAGTTAAAGGTGGAAAATGAAAAAGTCAAATCCGAGCTGGCCAAAGTTACTGAGAGTAAAAATAAATTATTGCAAGATATAAATCAGCTACAAAAGAAATTTAATGAATTGAAGGAAAGAAACATCGGGAAGGGTCCTCTCCAGGGAGCAAAGCACATAATTTGGGATACATTATCCATAGAAATTACTAAATTCAGGCACTATTTAAATTTCATTGATGATCAAAGAATATTGATCAATCTGGCCAATCAGAGACTGAAGTTAGTAAATGAAACTATGGAGAGGAAACCTCTTGCCACAGCCCAGAATGCATTAAACTTCTTAAATTCATTAACATACCAAAAGTTGCATGATATAGGTGTAAAGGACAGGATAGCATTGGTACTGTGGGCCAAAAATTTTATCCATAAGCATCATCTAATGAAGGTAGTCCAGGACAAAGCTGATGAAATGGTCTCATAGGTTAATGACTTCAAACAGGATTTCAAAGAACTATTCGAAGACGGGCTTCCTTCCTTTTGGGATGAAGAGGGACAAATATTTTCTCAAGAGCACTATCACAACCTATTGGTACAAAGCCGCATGGATCATTCCAAATTTGACGATCTAGAAAAGGGGCTGACAGGGAAAGTCATTGTGGATAAGATGACGGAAGATTTTGAGATACTACATAAATTCCTAATCATTAGAGGAAAGTTGCCTAAGGTGTCTTATGAAGCCTACATGGAGCTGGAGGTGTCCATTCGCGAGATGATCGAATATGATATTCCAAGCGCGGAGCAATTGAGAGCCATAGAAAGATTCGGAAAAACGAAATATATCCTTCATTCATGAAGACAGGTGTTGTGCACTGAGGAGCTGCTTGGACGAGGCCATGTTACCGAGTTGATTTTAACTTAATAATCTGTTAGGATCGAAGCTAGTAGTTTATTCCTAGGAGTTAGGAATATAGTTATAAGACTTTCATTAAGCCAGTTATTCAATTATAAATCTTCTTGGAAGATGAAATGATTTTATGTATATAAGTGCATCTATTTTATATGATGGGGGTTGGAACCCATCTTGTTGTTGACTATTTTTTTCTGAAGACATATATTTTTTGAATAACAAAGCGAATGCATAAGAGTTATCAGAGATTCTTACGTCATTTACATTGCAGTCCATATTTCTCTTTTTCTGTGATTGTTTTTCCAGTGTAACACTTCATTCTGTTTTTCTTCATATCTAAAGCATAGTGTTGAATGGTTAGAATTCATACTGTTTATGCTCTGATCATCGTTTCAAATATTTTATGAATGTTTCTACTAAAGTTAATATAAAACTCATCTTTGATGCTCTGTATTAATGGACTGTTCCTTGTTTCTTCTGTCTCACCCGAACTAAATGAATGACTGTGATGGAATGGTTATCTTACCTTTGACAAAATCTCATGCATATGTCTTTGTGATATCTTTATGTATATGTGACTCCATTTCCCGATGGTTACTTGTTGTTTCAACCATTTATACAATTCTTAAGTGTTTGAATTATATCTGGCCTTATTAAATCTGTATTTGAGAGATCCCTCTTTGGAAAGAAAAGCCAGTTTCTTTCTAAAAGTGGTTTTGTTGTTACCTCAGAATTTATCTTTTACAACCTGGGTACATTCTGAGTGCTAACACTTGTATTGTTTACTTGTTGTTGAGGAAGTAATCTATCAATTCAACTTGAAGTTGGAAAGCTCAACGGGGATCTACTTCAACCATCCGAAATAAGGTACGAGGTTTGATCCTTTAGTGTTAGACTTTTAATTTCTATTGCATATTGGAAAGGATTGATTTCTGGAGTCAAGCTGTCTATTGTGGTACCCCAAGCCATAGGAATTTCTCTCCATAACAGAATTGGCAACTCCGTTGGGGATGTTCCTTGTTTTTATTTGGGGTTTGCGGGCATAAAGGGATTTATATTCTTGATTTGCTCTTTGTTTCTCCTTGTTTCTGTGTTGCATTTTATAGTATGTTCATCCATTGACACTCCCCTTTATTGGTTTGTCCCTTGGCCTGCTTTTTACCACTGCCTTCTCTGTATACGCATGTTTTTGGCCAAAAGTCACGTACATACAAGGATTTTTGGCCAAAAGTTGCGTATACACGTAGGTTTTTGGCCAAAATCCACGTATACACACAGGTTTTTGGCCAAAAGTCATGTATATATGCAGCTGTTCTTTAAAAAGTCATGTACGGCCTCCCTTTTGGTGAGTTTTATGTTGTGGGAAGTTGCTGGGTGGGTTGTGAGTGTGGTTGGGTTTTCCTTGGGTCTGATGTTGTCTGCTGGATGCTTCTTTTGTGACCAGAGACCGCTTTTTCATTGATTTTTCTTTGAAAGTAGTTTTAGTCATTTTTCCTTTTTTTTTCCATCAGTGCATTACTCTTTTTGTCTCAGTGTCTTGATGGGCTTGTGTTTTATACTTGCTGCAGAGACTGAGAGTTTTAGATAACTTTTATTGTATTTTTCATTCTTTTATATTGAAAAATACAAAGTAGTTGCACTCTTAGTTGCATCTTAGATATGGATTTGAGGAGGTACTTGCATTGGATTGCTTGGATGAGAGTTGTGTTTAGGATTTCATATAGGAAGGATTGCATTGGCATTTGGAAAGGAATATATATTTATGCATCTCATGTAGTGGCATACCCTATTTTTCATTTGACAAAGATTGCACTTAGCATTTTTTGTTATGGTGTGCATATTTACTTCACTGCTGAGTCATAACTTCAATAGTTGCACGATCATTTCCCTTTGAGTAATTACAGCCATTAAAATCAACGCATAATTTAAAATGTATTACACTGATTTCTTTGATAGGGTACACCAACAAGATTAGGTTTTAGGGTCTTGGAATAGTTCATTGTGAGTAAATTCTCCAAGACCACTAAACAACAACATGTATGTGTCTGTCCAGGTGAGTGTGTGAAATTCCTTGGTATAACTAATGTTTCTCGGGATCCTCCTCTCAAAAGGGAGTTAAGCACGAGGCAGTGTGAGCGGTTATTGATTGGGATGACCCCTAGTCATAACTGAGTAGCACCGGAGATATTTCCAGGATTGTATTCATATCTGGGGGATCTTTCGAGAGTTTTGGGCTTTTCTACCCTGCTCATACGGTCAATCCCGCCTGTGACTATCCGCCTGAGCATTGATTATATTGAGGTGACCTTAGTGGCCTTACCTAGGATATCGAGGGGGTACTTTGTAGGGGTTATTTTGCGGGTGTCCCGGCCAGGTAGAGGTCGGACATCACAGTCGGTTTATGCATTGAAGCTGAGGGCCACTATAATTGGTTACATACCTCTGCTTGTAGTGTATGGGAGTTTTGAGCCTCTCCTATGCGAGACATACCTGCTGCATTCGGGAGCTCACATATCCTCTCCTTGGTTTGCTTGTATTTTGGCTATATATTTTCTTAGGAGTGTGCTATTTGTGCGCTAGTTGGCCTTTGGTATCTCGGTTACTTGAGTATATTTGTGCTCTCTTGAGTTCAGGTCCTTTTATTTTTGGCATGCCTAGTATCCTACCACCCGTTCTTGGTCCCAATACAGACCCTGGAGTCAGACTTGGGGGCATCACAGCCCCTTACCGTGCTCATAGATTTGGGAATGGTCATATTCCATCCTCTACTCCATTTTTGGAGGAATTTTATTCCCTTTGCTCGGTCTTTTACACTAGTGGTCACCCTCACGGGGGTGGTAGGGGATGCATGAATGTTGGGTCTACACCTTACTTTCCTTTTTTATGTCCTATCGTTCACCGCATTTTTTCCTTTGGGTGCATTTGTCATGATCATTCCTCCATATTCCCTATAGCTTGGATTGTTTATTGACTATTTTGGGTTGTTTTGGATTAATATGGTTGTCATGTAGGGTCCAATTTTTATACACTCTCTCTGAGGTTTTGATCCGTTCATGCCTATCACAGGTATTATGTCTGAACTGGCATATAGGTTAGGATTTCACATCCACTTGCACTTATGCATTACCTTATGACCATTCCATCTTAACCTTAGGTATGAACCCATTCCATGGTATCACGAAACTTTCATCCTGCTGTTAGAAGTGGTACTATGTGAATGGTAGAGCTTTCCTATACATGGGTGTCCTAGTTATCTCCTTTTGCATTTGGTACCCATGCTATGAGTCCTCTCTTAGGTCTGGGAGTCCCTTTTATTCCCGCCATGTCCTTTCGCAAGAGCCTCATACTCCTCTTGATCTTTTGCTGGCCTATTTCCCTTAGGACTCTTGGCATGTCAAGTTGTGAATGCATTATCATGAGCTTTGCCTGCCTTATTGAGCTTTATGCCAGCTCCCCTGACATTGTGTTTTAGCCATATAGCCCGAGCTTGTCTCATGTCTAGCCATGCAGAGACATTTTTTATATCCTTCGCAGCTTGTTTCCCTTTTTACTAGGAGGGGATTTTCCCTCGAGTGTCGATATCCTACACATGTATCCTTGCATTGAGCATAGGTATGTTCCACTGCTTGGAACTAGCTTGTTTTCCCTTATGACACTCATCTCCTCCTAGTATGTAACTATAAAGCCATTTTATTCTTTTTCAAGCTTTTTAAATAATTGAAAAAGTCCAAAAAAATAAAAAAACCAAAAAGACAGACAAGGAAAGATGTTATCTTTGGCAGCTGTTGAGTCGTGTCGCCTTCGAACAGAGAACTGTATATCACATCCATTGGTTGTGTTATAGTTTGACTTTAGGAGTTGTACTCGTTTATCTGATTTTATCTCCACCGATTAATTAAGCTTCTAGTCCCTATGGAGCCTCTGTCGATGCCTCCTATGTCGCAGAGATGTCCCAGTTTGTATATCAAGTTTATGCTACCTTTATTTAGTCACCATACACCGTTATGCTCTTGTTCGAAGGAAGTTGAAGCCTAAGTCAGCCATTCCTCAGTTCTCTTGACTTTGCATGTCGACCATTCCCGGTACAGTTACTCGTTCGTGCACCTTATGATCGAGTCCTTCCACATTATACAGCTTTGTTGAGTACCTCGTGTTAGATGATGGGGGATGCCTTAATGCCCTCCTTCTAGCGGATTTCATCCCATAAACTTCAGATCATTTATTCTAGGATTGGAATCTAGAGCCATTTTGAGTTCCTTGAGACTTGTAGTCATCAGTGGTAGGTTCTCTCGCCATCGACCGTCTTTGGGAATACATCAATGTCCCCTGATCGATGTATCATCTCAAGTGTTCAACCTCAACACATTTATTCACACTTGTTAGTTTGCACTCTAGTACCTTGATTCCCATTTTCATTATCGGTGGGTGATCTCACATTTGTTAACGGTATACATTAATGACTGGTAATCAGATGATGGACTACTATGTTCAACCTTGACACCTCTATTCACATAGTAGGACATGTACTCGTAGCGGTTTGTGTAGAAGACTTTCCATATTGGTGGCATATTTTATATGCTACCTCCTTGATCGTGCCAGTGTTCATGAGATTTCAGCTCTCGTGACTTGATTCCAGTATATGTCAGATATTTCCAGCCACTATGGAGGTCTTGATCTGTTATATATCTTCAGCCATTATGGAGATCATGGTCCTTTGTATATCTTCATCATGGATATTATGATCTATGTATATTGTACATGGCGATGACCACTTATGTGATATCTTGTATCATGCCTATTCATGGCCATTGTACTCTTATGTATCTAGGACTGCTATATGTATTTGCAGTTATGTGCAGAGTTGTATTATTGTACTATGTTGATTGGGTGGCTAGGCTTCCATTTGGGATCCTTCATCACTCCACTTCTGGGATGGACTTATAATGTATTTCGGCCATCGTATGACCCCTCTGACCTCACACATTAGGCGGCATCTGTTATAGCTGATTTCACCGCTCTAGGTGAATCACACTTTGTATGGCCTTCCCCTGTCCCACTGCAGACTCCTTAGACCCCATGGACCATTTTTTTTCCTTTGATGTTTCCTTGGCCATCCCTAAAAACATGAGAAAAATGATACACACGAATTTTAAATCTATAAGCGTGTATATACGCGGGTTTGACCACTAAAACTGCATACAATGGGATGTGTACAAAATCCAAATCCTTTTGGAGTTTTCCTTGACATGGATCCGACTCACTTGACTCCTAGCCTTCCCTATGCCTTGAGATTTCTCAGATTCAACCTTTCATTACCCCTTTGAAAAGCTATATAAGGAACCCCTTGGTACATTGAAGGCATAAGAGAGAATTGAGAGCAAAGAAACTATAGTCCATTGTTGCTGGAACTTATGCTTGAGTCGACATCCCTTTGTCCCTTGGAGCACTGTTGTGTTCTTCCCAAGCTTTCCTTTTGCTTGTGAGCTTTCTATCTAGAGATGGAGGATTGAACTGGTGGAGGTCCAAGTGGGGATTCAGTTTCTCCGGTTTGCAGACGTGCCGACAGAGGTTGTATCTTGTAATCTCTGATTTACATTAATAGAAATATCTTTTCCTGTCCAACAATGTGTGTTTGAATGAATATTTTATCCATTGTATTATGTCAAATGCTTATACATTATTGATTATATATGCTAGAATAGATCTAACACCATGATACATAGAATGCTTGTATTATTTACTTGTTGTTGAGGAAGTAATATATCAATTCAAGCTGAAGTTGGAAAGCTCAACAGGGATCTACTTCAACCATCTGGAATAAGGTACGAGGTTTGATCCTTTAGTGTTAGACTTTTAATTTCTATTGCATATTGGAAAGGATTGATTTCTGGAGTCAAGCTATCTGTTGTGGTACCCCAAGCCATAGGAATTTCTCTCCGTAACACTTGGAGATGTGGATGCACATGAAGCCAAAGGCTTCATCTAGCCTATTCATAAACTTGGATTTCTCAACATACTACTAGGGCTTGACTTCTCTTCCCATTGTCATCCTAAACATTCCATTTTTGTGCAAGGATATCTGCATATCTTCCCTCCAATCAATGTAATTGAAGGGTAAAATGATTCTAGGTGATAGAGGATCTGACTACTCCATTTCACTGTATACTGATCAACAAATATTCAAAAGATACGTAGGTACTTGCAAAATAACTACAAAAGAAACTTCATTTCACAAACATTTTTAAGTTAAAACCTTTCCACCTTGACATATGCACTTTTTTAGAGTCCTTCACACCTGGGTAAACTTCTCCAGACAAAATACAGAGGGATCAATGCAATGATTCCATGAATTATGTGGAAACTCAACTGCTTCTAGTGCAACCATGGAGGTTTTTGAGGTTTGTTGCTGGTCTAAACATAGGCTCTAATACCATGTTAAATTTCATGAACCATAGATCTACAATCCAAAATGAGAGCTATCTGAAAATAAGTATGTATTGGAATGATCAAATTAATGAAAATTAAACAATGGATTCATGATAGATATTTCACACAAATCGGACAAGTATTGCTCTGATTATCATAACATTAACCTTCATGAATAAATCAATAATACAATGGTAATACAATAAATAGAATTTTAATTTTGTGGATAATATTCTAATTCACCAACTCAAACTGACTGGTTAGCTAACTCAGAGTGGAAATAATCACAGCTGGATATCACTAGTTAACTTCGAATAACCAAACTAGTCTACAACTAGTTAACTGATGATGGTAGGTGAGGGTAGGTGAATAATGGCGCTTAAAATCCCATGAATCATGAAAAATGGTGCTAATCTAACTGATGGTAATTGAAGCATAATTGAGCATGACTGATTACCTACCACAGGAAATTGAAGGTGACTACTAGTGGTACTCAGAATGGGATCCTATAATGTAGGGATTGGTACCTAGGGCTTCTAAACTTATGCAATTAGGTGCACTAAGTGGTAGATGACCCTTAGGTGTGCCCCCATGCACTAGTGGGTGATGATGACCTCATAAGATAGGATAAATGAATCAAATAGATTATGTGGGTAAAATGGAGGATTAATTAATCCTAACATTTTAAAATCCATTACCAAGCATCTTGCCTCATCTAATAATTCCCAATTCAATGATTCACATAGTTTTGGAAGTATCAAGTATTTTCATCACCCACTGCTGACCAAAATGCTCTTCCCTTTAGCCACCACTTGATTTCACAATCTTTAAGAAGTCTATTCCCCTTTTCTCTAGGTTTGTGACCTAACTTCTGTCCTCCATATATAGAATTCCATCCTAATAATACATGCATATATGAGATAATTGATTCTCCACTAAATCCAGTTGTTCATCCCTCATTTACTAACAATTTCACCCCCAATTAGACACCTTGATATTGAGTTATCAAAAAGTATGGGAAAACTACTCACACAAACTACCCTCAACATCATTTAACACATGTATCCAATTATCATGAACCATATTTTGAATTTCATGTTCAGGTGACCATCTAGATTTATATTTAAAGGGAGTCTCAAGCTTCAAATCCACCTCTCCAATTTCAAGATAAATGGGAAAGTGATTTGAAAAAATCCTATTCCCTACCCAAGACCTTCACTTTCTTATTGATTCCATCAAATATTCATAAAAGAAAAACAATACAGACTTTTAGCAATTCCCTCATCCTTACCTAGTTATTGCACCAAGCTAGGTGAACACAAGTAGGTTCAATGCCAATATGACCTATGTATTTGAATTTTCTAAGAAATATTGAGCAATACGACCTTCCATTTCAATTCAATTTCATGACAATAACATATATACAGGATCAAATAAAGAAACACAACCAAAAGATAGACACCGATTTATCCTGGGAAACCCTATAGGGGAATAAAAATCAGCAAAACTTCCTCTATATATATGTATCAAAAGTACAAAGACAAAAACCCAAACATGTGCTCTTTATCCTTATAGATATCTCTCTGTCTCTCTCCTATGCACAATACACAAGTGAGTGTGTGTGTCCAAATGAGGAGCACACCACTTCTATTTATACTTTATCTTCCACTTGAATTTTTCCATAACTAGGTCAGCCCCAACAAACTTAGTTGGTTGAATTACCTAGGAAGACACAAAATAATATAATATTACTTTCTGGAGGGTTCTATTGACCTGAATTACAACAGAGGTTTTACCTCATGACTCTATGATGACCAAATAAAATAATAACATCCCGATAGAGGAATAAAACATCTCCTATAGATTACAATAATAAGATACATTTAGAATATTCTTCAAAGTTACAATATTTCAACACTCCCCCTTATCGAGAATGGAATTCCACTGACAACAACAACATCAACTGTAGGATCAAAGAGAGAGAGCATCATCAACAACATCAAGGTGATACATCTATATGTCATTGGAAATTTTCTTCAACAATCATCATCAACTAGAATAGTTACTGGAACATCTTCAATATATTCAATACTGGAGAATCATCTTCTACAAAATTGAGTCTTTGTCTTTGATCTTCATCTTCTGCAGCACTCAATCACTCGATCATCTACAACAACACTTGATCTTTCGATCAGCAAAAACATCATCAGAAACACCTGATCTTTCGATCAACAACAACATCATTAGAAACACTTGATCTTTCGGTCATCAAGAACACTTGATCTTTCGATCAGTAACACTTGATATTTCGATAAACAACAACATCATCTGCAACAACATAACCTGCAACACACATGATCTAATTATGGGATGATCAATCCCTTTCAGTTTAGGAAATAATTACAAGGATGATGCAATCCTATCCACATCGTGGAGACTAAAGTCTGCAGATCTCTTTAGGACTAATGTTAAGGGATGATACAATCCCACCACATCACAAAGACAAAGGTCTATGGATCACTTTAGGAATAATGTTCAGGGATGATACAATACCAGCATTTCATGGAGACAAAAGTATGTATATCACTTTAGGACTAATGTTCGGGGATGATACAATCACACCACATCACAAAGACAAAATTATGTGGATCGCTTTAGTACTAATGTCTAAGGATGATACAATCCCACCACATCATGGAGACAAAATTATGCAGATCACTTTAGGAACAATATCCAGGGATTATACAATACCAGCACATCACGAAGACAAAAGCATGTGGATCACTTTAGGACTAGTATCCAGGGATGATACAATCCCACTACAACATCATCAACCAAGTCTCAGAGATAAAAAGTCTACGGGTCACTTTAGCACTAATGCCAATGAATGATACAATACCACTGCAACATCATCATCACTGCTCCCCCTTTCAAGGAAGTTCATCCACTGCAACATCATCATCATTTCTCCCCCTTTCAAGGAATGCCCTTTCAAACTACATCAAGAGTTTCATGGAAGTATTCAAACTTTACTCGAGATAGAGGTTTAGTCAACACATCAACAAATTTCTCATCAATGCTCACATACTGGATCTTCATAGGTCCCTTGTGTACCGTATCCTATATGTAAAAATACCGGGTTTCTATGTGCTTTGACTTGTCATGGAACACTGGGTTCTCTGTCATATTTATGCAACTCTCGTTGTCACATAGAATCACCGTGGTATCCAACTCCAGTTCAAATAGAATTGACATCAAATTTCGAAGCCATATGGATGCACAACTAGCAGAAAACGTTGCTATATACTCTACTTCAGCTGTGCTAAGAGAAACAATGGAATTCTTCCTGCTAAACCTTGAGATCATGATGGATCCTAGACAAAAATATCCACCTGAGGTGATCTTTCTGTCTGAGGCACTTCCAACCCAATATGCATCTCTATAACTATTAACCCAAAAAATCCCTCACTCACCTCTACATGTCCTACACCACCCAAGGATACCCATGCATGACCCTCATTTCACCCCATTGGACCCCCACACCCTCAAAAAGGCTTAAAACCCCAAAAAAGAGCCTAAATAGTTCTCCTAGGGGCTAAAATATCCAAAAGGGGCTAAAACCCCTCAAATAAGATAAAAACCCCAAAAGGAGCTAAAGATAGGGAGGAAGGGGCTAAAATCCCAAAAAAGGGGTTAAAGCCCCAACCAGGGGCTTAAAACCCTAAAAAGCACCAAAAAAGATATAAATAGAGGGGTGGGGGTCACTCTCAAAACACCTCTCCCTTGCATACTGTTATGCTACCCGAGTGGATGCCTTGAGACCCTTTGTCTCTCAAGCCACCCACACTCCCTCTCCTCCATCTTCCATTAAGCCATAGCTCCCTCATCTAAGAGAGGTGCTTCTCCAAGCTAGGGCATGGTGGCCCATTCCAACAAGAGAAGGTATAGCTTGTTGCTTTGTGTTGTTTATTTGATTTCATATAATCCATTATTTGTTTGCAGGTTCATTGTTTAACATGTTTTTGCAGGTATTTTGATTCTAACAGCTGTATGCAGGTTGTTGGAGCTAAGCCCTAACAGTGTTTGTAGAGGGGTTTCCATCCATTTATTTTATTTCTGTTCTGTTTCATTTTCTGTCCATTTTTCTTGCATTTCACCACTAGGAACCTACCCTTTCATTCTATAGACGGAAGGGAGCCATTTCTACCTTGTAGCAAGGGAGAAATCCCTGCTACAGAACTGGCGACCATACCAGGTCGATCCCACAGGATCCCTGGGTCTATTTTTCAAAATTTCAAGTTTTAGTTTAGACTTTTTCCCTAGGTTAATTTTTCTATTAAATCTAGTTTAAAATCTTGTTTATTTACAGTTTCTGTTACTGTCGAGCCTCCACAAGACAAATCTGAGTCCATTTGGCCACAATACAGGTTACCGTAGGTTGGATCTGACTCGGGGTCAAAAAGATTTCACATTCTGGAGCAGGTCGCACTTATCGGGCCCAAACAAGGGAGTAGGTCACTCATTTGTGCCTCACAGGTGGGACCAAGTCACCCTTTTACCCTTGAAGGATGTGACCCCCTTCCAAAAGATAGCTTGCTTCTGTTTGCAAAATATGAGCGACCCCCTCGCCTGTTTCTGGAAAAATTTGGTGACCCCCTCGCCACATTACCAAAACGTGCGATCTGTCACTAAGAATTGGGTTTTTAATAATTAAGGACTGTCAGTGCGGCTCAACCTCCTTTGTCCATCCAAATTGTTTTAAATATGTTTCTATTTATGTTAATGTCAATTTCATTTACAAAACAAAGTGTAAATTAAATACTGAATGTGTTAATGAATATAGTTTGACTAATACTCACTTAAAATCAACAATCTTGCTTAACCCTTCCTCCTCTACCCAGTCATCACCGTTCATGGTATTCTGGGATAAGACGAAGGGCATAGCTCGTATAGTAATAGGAACTTCACCCAATATTGTTCGAAACCACTAAAAACAGGTGATTTGGAAGGTAGAGGGGGTAGAGAAGGAGGGCTTCTCACGACGCTTAGCGTCCTCCCTATTGACCATCCTTTCATTCGGAAGGTGACCTGTGGATCTACGGATGGGCTTAGTCCCATTGTTTTGAGAGCCCAACACCTTCTCTTGGTTGAAGAAGAATATAGGTGTAAGGTAGTCACCTAGTCAGGCTATCACAATTCAGGATAAAAAATGGTATATGTCTAAAACATTTCTGATTTCGATTTACTGCTTTCATCCAAAATGATATGAAATCTGCAAAATATTCATAAACCATTTGCAGCCACCAAATAACAGAAAAACAAAAAGAAATACACACCATACCATGTAAATCAACCCAACTCAGTTCATGATGTTGAGAGAGCCACTAAAATTTACAAATTTACAGTAAGTTAAAAATCTGCAGCCTTTGAGGAAATAAGTCCGTGACTGCCTCAACTGTGGGAAGTACTTGGGCTTAGCCCAGAAACTCATTATGAAGAGTACCATGGGAACCCCAAAGTAGCTGGCTGCTGAGAGGAATTGCCAAGCGAAACAGGCAACGACCCCCACCGATTGAGTAGAACCCCCATGAGGAAAAAGCCAAGCGGTGTCTTCTGGTAGTCTTGGTGGCCAAGTGACCACCTACATCCAATAGGAAGCCATTGAAACCGAGGTCCAAAAAATCATTTCCACTAGTTTGATACACAAAATTAAGATAATTGACCCTCATGCTCTTCCTTACGCATAAGAGGTGAACCACCACAATTCAGGTCATTGAACTGACATCGTCGAGACCATTCTCGATGATCTCCCACACCATCAGAATGCCACATAGCCTCTGATTCAGATTTAGAACCATATCAGTCTGAACTAGACCTGCACACTGCACCATCAAGCCCCATGGCTAGTGCAAACCCGGATCCATTTTCTGGCATAGCCATAGCTAGTGGACCCATGTCCACACCACAAAATATCAACAACAACCATGCAGGTGGCCCCAGCATGGTTATGAAAACTATGATAAGTCAGCTTCCACCACCCATAGTGACCAGTCAAGCTGCCCCACCTACAACACATGGGGGTAGTGGCCTTTCCACATACACTGCTCCTCCTGTCAGACATGGGGGCAGTGGCACTTCCACCTACATTGCCCCTCTTGTCATACATGGGGGCAGTGTCCATTCCACCCACACTGTCCCTCCCACCACACTTGGAGGCACTGGCCCATCTACAATGGCGCCACAAGTACCTCCAACTATGCAGGTACATTATGCACCTGCAAACCCCACCACCATGGCTGCCCCATCTCACATCAACCTGGGGTCAAACCTACCTTTCATGGCTCGTCTTAACTTGCTTGATTTGGATCGGTTAACAAATGACCCTATTCACCATCAAACTTTTTGGCCTCCCATGCCAACCAAACTTCCCTCAGACATTCCCAAGTTTGAAGGGAAGGCAGGGAAGTGCCCCCAAAACCACATCATGACGTTTCATCTATGGTGCTCATCAAACAACATTGTAGATGATTCGATCAAGATAAGACTATTCCAATGCACCCTCACAGGTGCTGCAGCCAAGTGGTACATTGAGATACCACAAGCTAAGTACCCAGATTTCAACTCCCTGGATTTCATGTTCCTGCAATATTTCCAACTCCCTGTCAGAAATGACGAAGGGGTGGAGATCTTGTTATCTTTCCACAAAAATACTACGACCCACATAACCAACCACATCCATGAGTGGTGGAAACACCATAGTCTGTGTAAGATCCAACTTGATGACAGGATCTTCCTAGATTGGTTCCTCAAAACCTTGCTCCCACCTATAGAAAAGGACGTCGCATCCTAACATCCCCAATCTGAAGAGGAGGCCATCTTGAAATCCCAATAGTTTGATCTGATTTATGCACAGTCTAGGTACCTTTACACTGTCATTCTAGACGCTCCCCATGTGGGTACCTCCTACCAAGATGCACTGGGGGAATCCCATGCTACAAATGGCATCATAGGCTTGGTCTCTCACCAACCACAGCACCATCCAACACCACCTACAGTACCACCACAACCAAGCAACACTCCTAGTGTTGCATACCAAAAAAAAGCTCCAGACTATGCAAAAATGGTATCCCAAACCATAGCCACAACTACTTATGTACAACCCACGCCACCGCAACAGGATCAGGACTTGTATTGGCCAACACAGCAATACGTGGGGCAAATTCCCACATTTGTGGCACCGCCACCCACCCAAATCTACTATGCACCACTAGTATAAGCGGTTCAAGCCCCCGCCCCTGCTCCACCTGCTCTGTTGGGACAGGTGTTTTCACAACAAAACCGTCCCAACCAGCCAGCCCCCAATAACCAACAAGGGAAAGCCAGAAATAACCAACCCCAAAACCAAGGCAACAATCAACCATAAGGAGGCAGTCAACAACCAAATCCTCCCAACAATGCCGCGGTGAACCGACCAGCCCAAAATCCTCCATGACTAAATGCACTAAGACGCAACGCCCTGTTGCATACAAACCAACCATGCACACTCTATGAGGTCTATGGGCACTACACATTTCGAGTGTCCCTTCATGGGTCGCGCTAAGCAGGCCATTAGGAATGAGGTTCAACATGCCACTAACATAATGGACCAAGCCCAACCCAACCCAGCACCACAAGGACCTCCTCCTATGGTGCTCCAAAACCCATTACCAGTCCAAGGATTGGTGGCAACTGCACCCCCTCCCCAACCCAATCCCAACGCTCTGGGGTCACCTCCCATGACCGAAACAAGTTTCTACCACTTTCTAGCTATGACAACTGAAGAGGTCAATCTACAAACCAGATGAAATCAGTACGAAACCAACACCGAACCCACTGACACATCAGTGGCATCTACATCCAAAACACTCAATGCACCTCTTCAGTTACCCCCTTTCCTATGCCCCCCATATGCCGGGTTGCCAATAACACCATGGCTAGAGCTTCTATTAGCTACAACATCATGGATGATTTGGCCCAAACACCAACCACCATGTTCGCTCTTGAGGTACTCAAAATGTGCCTAATGCAGTGGAAATCCTTATTAGCCGCACTTGGGGCCGTAGACCCCTCCAAATCTAAGTTGATCACATTCAACACGGAGAATGGAGAACCAAAAATTCCATCAACCATTGCCCTTCAAATACTGGTGTCTATCTAGAATTTGGTTGTGCAGTAGTGCGTAGTGGATGAGGGGGCATCTATGTGCGTTATGTCTAACCTAGTCTGGTAGAAACTTGGATCCCCAATTTTGCAACAATCCTTCACAACTCTGTAGGATTATGATGGCCATACCACTAAATCCCAAGGAATCCTCCCCCAGGGACCCATCACATTAGCAGGGAATACAGTTCTGATTGACATAAAGGTTGTCAATGCTCAATTGGACTATAACCTTCTCCTCGGAAGAAGTTATATGTATTCCATGAGAGCGGTAGCGTCAACTATCTTCCATCTCATGATGTTCCCCCACAAAGGGAATATTGTGATGGTTGATCAACTGACTTATCACGATCTGTAAGGGCCAATGGCACCTTCCAACGTTATCCCTACAATCAACACCATCAATCCGCAAGGGATGACCAGACACGCCAATGTTGTCCCTGCGGTCAACACCATGGTTGAAAACACACCAGCCTCCCCATTGTTGAATGTGGGCCCTGGGTTGTTTTTCGCTGTTATCTCCCAAATAAAATAAATTTATTTTTGATAAGTATGAAGAATTTAAATGATGAAATGAGGGATATGAAAATCACTAATAGTTTTGAAGACCTCGATGTTTTGATGCCAATTTCACAAAGTTGTGGTTTCAATGGCTTGGGCGAGGATCAGAACATCTCATTAGCCACTGAAACATGGAAGATCAATAGTAGGTGGAAAACCCCTTTGACAGATAGGCATATTGCTGAAACTTTTACACCATTGGAGCTTTTTTCAAACAGTAATCATGAGTGGTAAAGACTACAGATCGGTGAGATAGTTCCCTAGGGAGCTGCAACGGTGGTAAGCAAACAGACTACGGCTTCCGATCGATGACAAGAAATATTTTGATAGAGCGACATTAGAAGAAATTCGTCGACGGTCGGAAGAACTAAGAACAATGGGGCGGCAAGCTAGTTCACTAAGAGGCTGCAATGGCGGAAGAAAGATCAACTAAGGCCTCCATGAGAAGATAAAATTTTGGCGATCAGAGAAACTAAAGACTACGTAGTGGCAACGATCAGATAAAGGCTCCGATACCTTAGCTATTACTGCTCCCGATCGCCGATGAGCTAATGATGGAGAACGGTATCATATAGATTCAGAGCGTCGATGAGCTAAATGAAAAAGCCTCTGATCAGCAACAGGGCAGTAAGGCTATAAACTGCGGAAATAGTGGGACTTGGAGCGCCGAAGTTGCGACAAGCATTCAAACTTGAGGCGTTGAGGAAAT
Organism: Pseudotsuga menziesii; assembly: GCA_001517045.1. NCBI lineage: Eukaryota > Viridiplantae > Streptophyta > Pinopsida > Pinales > Pinaceae > Pseudotsuga > Pseudotsuga menziesii. Next base: position 149,009 of record LPNX011099634.1, read on the forward strand.
AGAAGACAAAGATTTCGATGAGTGACAAAGTAAAAATTGGACGAGATAAACAAGGAAAAGCACTTCAGTTGAATGCCGATACACTAGCCGTTGGTGGCAATTCCATAGCGTACCAGCAGTGGTGGTTGTCAACTACTACTTTAGTCACTAAAATACCACTTAGTGAACTAGATCTTCACAATGAATAAACAATTTGTTAGCAAGGGTTTGAAGCCCTAATCGGGAAAAAAATGTGACTTTCATTTATTTTTGATGTAAACAAATCGGATTTTCAGGATCTGTAAATGTTGTAAAAGGCTATAAAGCCCAGGATTATTTCATTAACAAAGGTTCGACTCTGGGGATTTATGAGCCTATTCCATTATCAAGAGTCTCATCTGGTTTATTCTAAGTATAAGCTCTTTTATTGTGATTTGTTCAGCCATCTCTTTCTTTACTGTGTTTATTGCTTAAATGTGCATTTAGGTAATTTTCAAATTTATTAAAGGGCCGATAGCTGTCATCCTATTGGTTATTTAGTAATATTTTGATTTATAAACACCATCCTCAACAGGATTTAGCCATTTATATGCATGTGTTATGCGTGTAATTCTGCCAGCCTGATGAGTTCTCCATCCCTGCACCTTTTTGTCAAACTATTGAACAAGTTGCAACTAAAAGTCTTGTGATTGAGTGAGCTTCATGCATGTCTTGAGAGTGAGAGGTTATATAGGTTATTTGGCTTGATCCAATTCAAAAAAAAAAAACCCAAAAAATAGTTTAAGTTATCAGGCATCCTCGAATTACAACCTAGAGGAGTTTCCTGGAGTGATAACAGTCGATACCACCATGACGGATCCTTTCCCATTAGTGTCACTACCACTGACACCAAACAAAACTATGGACTTGTGCATGCTCTCATCCAGCACCGCTGCACCCAAACAACAACCACAGCCGCAGCCCCAACCGCAACCACAACATCATCTGTAGCCGCAACATCATCCACAACCGCAACATCAACCGCAGCCGCAACATCATCCACAGCCACAGCATTATGCACAGTCGTAACCACAACCTCACCCCCACATACAACCATCAGGTAGTTATTTGGGCTCCTCTCTAGTCCATACAATTCCCTTCCTCTTTCCCCCGCCTGGTGTCATGCGTAAGCCAGTCATGGCCACCTTAAAATTACCCAACCTTACATTGGGAATTCCTGTGTGGTATCTTGATCCACCAGCTCAAACATCAATGCCCCAGGTAGTATTAACCCTCGTGCAACCCATTTCGGTCGAGTCTCATCCTCCACCCGACCCGCAAAAACCAACCACCGCACCCGCACCCGCACCACCCCACCCAAAAAGGGCTAACAACACCAACTTACTTATCATGATCCACAAGGGCTAATGGCACTCGCCAACATCATCCATATGATCAACACCATTGATACGCAAGGGTTGACCACACACGTGAATGTTATCCTTGCGTTCAACACCATGGTTGACAACATACCAGCCTCCCCATTGTTGAATGTGGGCCCTGGGTTGTTTTTCGATACCACCATGATGGCTCCTTTCCCTTTAGTGTCACCACCACTGACACCAAATGAGACTACGGACTTGTGCATGCTCTCATCTAGCACCGCTGCACCCAAACAACAACCGCAACCACATCCCCAACCGTAACCACAACACCTTCCGTAGCCGCAACATCAACAACAACCACAACATCATCCGCAGCCGCAGCATTATGGGTAGCTGCAACCACAACCTCATCCTCACATACAACCATCAGGGAATTATCTGGGCTCCTCCCCAGTCCATACAATTCCCTTCCTCTTTCCCCCACCTAGTGTCATGAGCAAGCCAGTAATGGCCACCCTAAACCTACCCAACTTTACATTGGGAATTCCTGTGTGGTATCTTGATCCACCAACTCAACCACCAATGCCCCAGGTAGTCTTAACCCCCATGCAACCCATTGCGGTCAAATCTCATCCTCCACCTGGCCCACAAAATCCAACCACTGCACCCACACCCACACCACCCCACCCAAAAGGGGCCAAGGGCAAGAATGTGAAAGCTACCACAGAGCCTCGACAAATCCCGCCTTGTGCCATCTGCAAAGAACAGGGCCATCCGACTCAGAATTGTCCTGAGATTCCTATGATCTGCGTGCATTTGGATGCCATGGATACAACCGAAAACCTCCCCGTGGTTGAACTTCCAACCGCACCAATAGTGAGAAATAAGGAATTGAGAACAAACCATGCTTGCACCCTTTGTGGATTGTATGGACACTATTCTCACCACTACCAAGACTTGTTTGAGTTTCGAATGGCTCTAGCCGACCGTCGACAACATTCCCTTGAATCTGAGATCACTCAGATTGAAGAATTTCACCCCCAACCTCCTACTTTAGACACCATGTCCATTTACATGATGCCTAGTTCTACAGACCCTCTTGTCTCCACCACCACCAATGGTCCATCAAACCTATCTCTTCCGTTGTTTCCACAACCGCAGCTCCATCCACAGCCGCAACCTTAGTCACAACCTCAACCTCAGTTACTAGGGAAACAGTGGGGTTCATTCTTGATCAACATGATCCTTTTCCTTTTCCTACCATCCAAGATCGTGATTAAGTCTGTCTCGGAAACTCGCAATCTACAGGATTTCACACTGGGAGATCCTGTGTGGTACCTTGAACCACCTACCCTACCTCTAAGGCCCCAGGATGCATTGAATCATGTCCATCCAATTGAGATGATGTTGCACCTTCCTCTAGGTCCATCAAAGACTCCTCTTGTATCCATGCCTTCCCCTCTTCCTCCAATAGAGAATGGGGGAAAGGCCACAAAAACCACAACCAATAGCATTTACATTATCTCTAGCACCATTTTTCCTTCTGTCTCATTGGCTGTGGAAGATCCACCTGATCTATCCCAGAACCACTTATGCGATGACAGAGAGATATGTAAGACCGCCTCTGGTTTTACCCCATTCCCTTTAAACCATACTGTGTAATCGATTCTTCCCATAAAAGACCAGATTCCATCACCTTGCCTTGCCAATGACCTTCATCTCGGCAAGGGAGCATACCTCTTCACTGATTCAGATGGTTGACACTTGAAGAAGCCACACAATAGGCTCCACCTAAAGAGAGTCTATGCGTGATATAACCACTAAGAGTCCCTTATAGCGTAGTTTTTTCCCTTTTTTTTTCAACATTTTTTCACCACAAGTCAGGGGCAACACCATTAGCTACTAATCCAAAGTCACCCGAAACCTATTCGAGACACCTCTCACACCACTGGGCTCAAATTTCACACTCTATCTCCTTATGAGACCATTGTCTCATGTTTAACAAACAAATTTCAGGACCGCTTCCCAAAAGTTACCTCGATTTACGAGCCACATCATGGCAATGCAAGTGTCTGTAGACCTGTACTTGCATCACTCTTGCCTACCACTACTCATGTGCATTCTTGGGCCACCACCCGTTAAGGAACATAATTTTTATTTTAGCATATAGCTGTCTACTTCATCCACCATACCTTATGCGGATCTCTGGACCATTGTCCAGAAGATGAATTATTTCTTTTGCATGCATTTGGCATATAATTACCTCCGGACTTGCACTCATATCTCATGTAGTCAAGTCCATCCACTTCAATTCACACACGACTCTCCTCACCTCTGTCTGAGAGCCACCTTGGTTTGCGTGCCTCCATTGCACCGACTCGCATGCCTCTGTCACGATCTATCCCTTGCATGTATTGGTATGTTTGAGAGCCACCTGCTACGTTGATACTGCGTAGATGACCTTTGGACCACTGTCCACTATCCCAACATGGGGCACCGCTTGTGCCACCGCAATCGGTTGACCATAATAGATTTTAGTAAAGTATAGGAAAGGGCATTTACATCATCTCGTTTACCTCCTTTTGCGGACAATGTAGATCATCAAATGAAAAGGACCACCTTGGCATATTCAAGCCAAGACCATTCCTCTCTGCAGACTTTTATTCTTTCTCGGGAAAAGGGGCCGCACTCTATGAAAAATCTCACCATGGGTTGTCATTAAGCTATTTTCCAGCTTTCTCATCAAGAAAATATTGCCAAGAAAACGTGGTTTCGTTCATGCTCGTAAAAGTATCTGAATGACCGTCCAATCAGTATAGGTTTAACCTTTTCCGGCCTGATTGGACTACCAACGGTAAAGAAGTCTATCATCCCCCAAAGGATGGGTGAGCTCTCCTATGTATACTTTTATCCTTTTTCTGGCATAGGAGACTACCAACTAAAAAGAGCCCCCACAGGAGTCTTCTTCATGCTTTCAGACTCTCTAAAATTGAAAGCACCATCGAGCATTTACTTTCTTGGTCTCGCCAAAAATCCATGAGATCGTACCACAACGGTGTCTCTAGACACCACCTCAATGAAAAGAGTTTGGTAGCATTCCCACTTTGGGTCGCCTTTGTTCAGAGTACTCTGCAATGTGTCTTCCTTGGATCCCATCAATATAAAAAGTGTCCACCTCCCCCAAGTATTTTCCATCTGCAGTGGCATTCATGTTATTACAGGTATGATCCCATTCCCACAAGTCAGTTTAATTTGTTTCCTGGTCCACCCTACCGTCATACTCTGAACAAAGGAATTTTGAGTCTACTACACTCCCCCTACCCCTGTTCAACTCTTTCCCTCCCCCCCCCCCNGTCTGCTGATTGTCTCACATATTTTGGTTATCTCCCTCACGCTTCTGATCAAGGAAACACCATTGCCTTGACCTGGGGCAGGTCTCCCTCTGTCGATGACAACACACGTATTCTAGAGGATAGACCTAGAGGTCCCTATATCTTGGTTTCATTAACCTCGGGGATTTCTCCCTTACTATAGGGTAGGAATGGCTACCTTTCGTTTATAGGATGAAAGGGTAGGTTCTTGGTGGTGAAATGCAAGAAAAACGGATAGAAATCAAAATAGAACAGAAATAAAAGAAATGGCTGGAAAACCCTATGCAAACACTATTAGGGTTTAGCTCCAACAACCTGCAAACAAATGTTAGAACCAAAATACCTGGAAAAACATGTTAGAAACAAACCTGCAAATAAACCATGGATTAGAAAACAAATAAAATACTAAAGCAAATATAGAAAAGAACACTGGTATACCTTCTCTTGATGGAATGGGCCACCATTCCCTAGCTTAGAGAAGCACCTCTCTTGGATGGGGGAGCTATGGCTCAATGGAGGATGGAGGAGAGGGAGTGTGGGTGTCTTGAGAGACAAAGGGTCTCAAGGCATCCACTTGGGTAACATAATAGTATGCAAGGGAGAAGTGTTTTAAGAGTGACCCCCACCCCTCTATTTATAGCTTTTTTGGGGCTTTTTAGGGTTTTAAGCCCCTGGTTGGGGTTTTAGCCCCTTTTTTGGGCTTTTAGCCCCTTCTGCCCTATCTTTATCTCCTTTGAGGGGTTTTAGCCCCTTTTTGGAGGCTTTAGCCCCTAGGAGAGCTATTTAGGCTCTTTTTTGGGGTTTTTAAGCCCTTTACTCATTCTTAAGCCTTTTTGAGGGTGTGGGGGTCTAATGGGGTGAAATGAGGGTCGTGCATGGGTGTGATTTCCCCCTGATGTGTGAGGGTAGGAGCTCATCGTATGGCCAACGAACATCATAGGATTTTATGTGGAGATGTGGTGCTTCCGGAGCTGGGGCATGGTGGCTTTTGGTTTTTGTATTAATATGGTTCCCATAAATGGGTGAGATACAAATAATGTGTGGCATTTATATGGACAAGGTAGGCATCCCCATGCTCGTGACAATGTCAAAAGAATAATGTGATCTATGCTCTATAATACAAGACCTGATCATATACAACTGATGATACATAGTGGTTTTCTCAATGAGAGGATGAATACAGTACTGATATGAAGAATTGCTACATTGGACCCATGGCATTCTCATGGAATGCTATATCTTCATGACTAATGGCCTACTGGATCTGGAATGGTACATAGCTGTATGGACTCACTGATGGAGAGTCAGAGTCTTTGTGGTACAAGTATGCTGCATCAATCATAAATTTATATAGAAGCGCGGCTGGGGCTTCTGAACACTGTCTCCAATGCAACCCAAAAATCACAAGGGACATAAACCTATTTAGGTCCCTCGAATAGACTCATCAATTTGTTAGAGTCAGGTGACATCTAGGGTCTTCGACCAAATACTGCACGGACTAATACCCTGTACGAATCTCAACTGTGCGATGATGTAGCTGGAGTCAAGCACGTGAGAAACAACCAACCTGAGAGGCACTAAGGACTCCTCTCAAGTGGTCCAAGGAACTCATCAATGAGGTTAATGAAACCAAGATATAGGGACCTCTAGGTCTATCCTATGGAATATGTGTGTTGTCGTCGACAAAGGGAGACCTGCCCCAGGTCAAGGAAATGGTGTTTCCTTGACCAAAAGCGCAAGGGAGATAACCAAAATATGTGCAACAATCTGCGGACTGACCCACTGAATGGGGGGTGGAAGGGAAAGAGTTGAATAGGGGCAGGGGGAGTGTAGTAGACTCAAAATTCCTTTGTTCAGAGTATGATGGCAGGGCGGACCAAGCAGCAAATGAAACTGACTCATGGGAATGGGATCATAGCTGTAATACCAAGAATGCCACTGCAAATGGGAAATACTTGGGGGAGGTAGAGACTTTTGATATTGATGGGATCCAAGGAAGACACATTGCATAGTACTCTGAACAAAGGTGACCCAAAGGGGGAATGCTGCCGAACTATTTTTTTTTGTTGGGTGGTGTCTAGAGACACCGTTGTGGTACGATCTCGTGGATTTTTGGTGAGCCCAAGAAAGTAAATGCTTGATGGTGCTTTCAATTTTAGAGAGTCTAAAAGCGCGAAGAAGACTCCAGTGGGGGATCTTTTTCATTGGTAGTCTCCTATGCTTGAAAAAGGATAAAAGTATACATAGGAGAGCTTGCCCATCCTGTAGGGTATGAGAGACTTCTTTACCATTGGTAGTCCAATCAGGCTGAAAAAGGTTAAACCTATACTGACTAGACGGTCATTCAGATAATTTTATGAGCATGAATGAAACCAAGTTTGCTTGGCAATATTTTCTTGATGAGAAGGCTAGAAAAGAGCTTAACGACAACCCATGGTGAGATTTTTCATAAACTGCGGCCCCTCTTCCTAAGAAAGCATAAAAGTATGTAGAGGGGAATGATCTTGGCTTGAATATGCCAAGGTGGTCCTTTTCATTTGATGGTCTATATAGTCCGAAAAAGGAGATAAACAAGACGATGTAAATGGACTTTCCTATACTTTAACGAGCGGTAAAGAAATTAGTTGCGCTCGACAATATTTTCCTTCTTTTAGGAGTAAAAAAAGAGCTTAAAAAAAAATCCAGTATGGTCAACCGATTGCAGTGGCACAGGCGGTGCCCCATGTCGGGATGGTGGACAGTGGTCCAAAGGTCATCTGCATAGTATGGACAGAGCAGGTTTCTCTCAAACATACCAATACATGCATGGGATAAATCACGGCAGAGGCATGCGAGTCGGTGCGGTAGAGGCACCCATATCGAGGTGGCTCTCGAACAGAGGTCAAGAGAGCTGTGTGTGAACTGTGGTGGATAGACTTGACTACATGTGATGTAAGTGCAAGTCCTGAGGCATTTATATGCCAAATACATGCAAAAGAAAATAATTCATCTTTTGGACAATGGTCCGGAGATCCGCATAAGGTGCGGTGGACGAAGTAGACATCTATATGCTACAATAAAAATGATGTTCCTTAATGGGAGGTGGCATGAAAACCCACATGAGTAGCAGTAGGAAAGAGTGATGCAAGTACAGGTCCATAGACACTTGCATCACCATGTTGTGGCTTGCAAATCAAGGTGACTTCCGGGAGGCGGTCCCGAAATTTGTTTGTTAAACATGAGACGATGGTCTCATAAGGAGATAGAAATTTGGGCCCGGAGGTGTGAGAGGTGTCTCGAACAAGTTCCGGGTGACTTTGGATTAGCAGCTAATGGTGCCACGACTGAATTGTGCTAAAATGTTGAAAAACAAGAAAAGAAAATGAAGCAACTCATTGGTGATGTTTAAGCATAAAATATCTTGAGGTAGAGCCCGTTGCGGGGATTCTCCAAGAGTTTTCCATCAGAGTCAATAAGGGTGTATGCTCATTTTCCGAGGCAATGGTGGATGACGTATGGGCCATACCACATTGACTCAAAATTTCATTTTCCTAATTTGTCATTGGGTTGGTCGTAGACTAGAACCATATCGCCTTCGCTGAAGGTGCGAGGGTGGACATGGGAGTCATAGTGGGCTTTTGATCGTGTTTTCACTGCTTTGATGGCTTGGAGGGAAGCTCAATGGTCTTCTATGGTTTGTTCAAGTTGGAGGAGTCTCTTTTCTAAAGGTGAAGTATCAGGGAGGAGTTATAATACAAGGCAGAGGGATGGGATTTGGCACTCTATAGGGAGTATTGATTCAACGCCATGTACTAGGCGGAAAGGAGTGAAACCGGTTGCAGTTTTTGTCGATGTGGGATAAGCCCATAGGGTGGAGAATATCATGTGATTCCAGTTGGTTTTATGGTTTCCCACTATCCTTTGGAGCATTGTTTTGATGATTTTGTTGACTACTTCAACTTGGCCATTGCCCTAGGGGTAGTAGGAAGATGAGTACTGGTGTTCAAATTTCAACATGGTTGACAGCTCAGCCCAAACAAGGTCTTGAAAGTGTGTTCCATGGTCCGAGACCAATTGTTTAGGAACACCAAATTGTGAAATAACATGATTGAAGACGAAGCATGTTGTCGTTTCACTTTTGTAATCAAATGTGGGCATGGCCTCGACCCACTTAGTGAAGTAATCGACTGCCATCATAATGTATTTATGACCATTGGCCAAGATGGGGTTGATTGTCATGAAGTCAATTTCCCATTTGCAGAAGGGCCCAACTATGACTATGGGGTGTAATGGTGCTGGAGGGGTGCTTGCTTTTGGGGCAAAGAGCTGACAATTGCAACAATGCTTGACTACCTCTATGCAATCAACAAATATGGAAGGCCAAAAGTAGCCAGCACGTAGAATATTCTAGGCATTTTCAAGACCTAAAAGGTGGCCACCATAGGCTCCACTATGGCAGTCATTGAGGATGGTCTTGGCCTCATCACGGGTGAGGAAATGACATAATATGGTATCAATGCCTCGATGATATAGAACATCTCCAATCAACAGGTGGCGAATGGCTTGATGTTGAACACGTCTCCTATCGTCATGGTTTAAGTATGTTGCGAACTTTTGTGTTTGTAAGTATAGAAGGATGTCCCCATACCATGGGTCTTTCGTGGATATGATGAATAGGAAATCATCAAGGATATCATCCTTGGGGGGTGATGATGCAGTTAATGGGGGTAGATCAGTCATGAGCATGGCCAGCGCAAGTGCCTTTGTACTTTTTGGGGAAAAGAACTCTGAGTTGAATTCTTGGAGGATGACTTCCCACTTAGTTGTTCGACCTTGTATAAGGCAACGACTTAAGAGGTACCACATTGGGATTGAATCAACCACTACATGAGAATGGTTTGCGATGATGTAGTGGTGCAACTTCTGAGACAAGAAAATGATAGTGAGGGCCAATTTCTCCTTGGGTGAATATCGTAGTGGGGGTCGTGTTAGCTTCTAACTGATGTAGTAAATCACGTACTCATGGTAAGCATCATCTTCTTGGACCAAGACTCCAGCGATGGCATTGTTTGAGGCTGACACATAGAGAATGAATTATTGAGTGAAGTCTGGTGCTAAGAGTAATGGTGCAGAAGCGAGGGATTGCTTGAGTGCATCAAACGATTCCTATTCTTGCTGATTCCAAAAAAAGGGGATTTTTGTGTAGAGTAGGTGAATGAATCTGTAAGCTTTTGTTGCATACTCTGGTAAAAAATGGTGAAGGAAGTTGGCCTTGCCTTGGAGGCTCTGTAGTTGGTGCCTAGTTTTTGGGGAAGAAAGATCAAGGATAGCCTAAACTTTGAGGGGATATACCGTAATCCCTTTGTGGGATACAATGAATCCGAGTAGATGGCCTACTGGGACATAGAAAATGCACTTGAGGGGATTCAGGTGAATTTTGTACTTGCAGCAACGTAAAAATAATTGCTGCAAGTCGTCTATATGTTGTGCTTGTTTTGGTGATCGAGCGGTAAGGTCATCTAGGTAGACCAAGATGATGTGAATTAGGTCGTGGAAAATATATGTCATGGTGCACTGGAAGGTGGCTCCAATGTTTTTTAGGCCAAAGGGCATGACTCGATATGCAAATGTGCCCCATGGGGTTGTGAATGTAGTCTTGTAACGATATTCTTTCCAGATCTGGATTTGGTTCTATCCGAAAAATCCGTCCATGAATGGTACCCTATTTTTTATTCATGGGAACAAGATTAGAAACCCAAGTGGTGTAGGAAATGGGGTAAATGAAGCCGCCTGTGCGTAGCTTTTCTATCTCGGCTTTGACTGCAACCACTTTGGAAGGATGGATGGGTCGTTTTTTTTGACGTATGTGGGCCACATTGGCCCATGTGTCAATGTGGTGTTCCACAATGGATGGATCCAAGCCAGGCATTTCAATGTAAGACTAGGCAAAGATGTCGCAGAATTCTTGGAAGAGAGCTTTATAGGCAGCGACTTCTTCTGGGGAGTAGGATGCCCCCAACACGATTTCTTCAACCACCTCGAGATTGGTTGAGATGTTGAATTTGATGGTTGGTGAAATGTTTTCCATTTTTCCTTCTTCGAAGGCATCTAGTGCTGAAATGGGGCTTTTGAAACAGTTGACTTTCCCATGAATGAAATCCTTGGTTTCCATGGAAAAATGGTTTGACTGTGACACAAGTTCTTCAGGGAGGAAGAATGAATGATGGTGCATGTCATCCCATGGGTATTTCGGGGTGGTTAAGGATTCAAATATTTCCTCATCATTGCAGAAGCAATGAAGAGACAGGTCTGATGGACCATCGTTGGAGGTGGAGGTGAGAGGGTTGGTAGAATTGAACATCATGTAAATGGACATGGTGTCTGAAGAAGGAGGTGGGGGGTGAACTTCTTCGATCAGGGTGATCTCAGATTCAAGGGAATGTTGGCAGAGGTCAGCTAAAGCGATTTAGAATTCAGGAAAGTCTTGAAAGTGGAAAGAATAGTGTCCATACAATCTGCAAAGGGCGCAAGCATGGTTTGTTCTCAATGCCTTGTTTCTGACTATTGGCGTGATTGGAAGTTCAACCATGGGGAGGTTTTCTGTTGTATCCATGGCATCCAAATACACATGGATCATCGTAATTTCAGGGAAGTTTTGAGTCAGATGGCCCTGTTCTTCACAGACGGCGCAAGGCGGGATTTGTCGTGGCTCTGTAGTAGCTTTCACATTCTTTCCCCTGGCCCTTTTTGGGTGGGGCGGTGTGGGTGCAGGTGCGGTGGCTGGTTTTCATGGGCCGGGTGGAGGATGAGACTCGACCAAAGTGGGTTGCATGAGGGTTAAGACTACTTGGGGAATTGATGGTTGAGCTAGTGGATCAAGATACCACACAGGAATTCCCAATGTAAGGTTGGGTAAGTTTAAGGTGGCCATTACTGGCTTGCTCATGACACCAGGCGGGGGAAAGAGGAAGGGAATTGTATGGACTGGAGAGGAGCCTAGATAACTCCCTGATGGTTGTATGTGGGGGTGAGGTTGTGGTTGTGGCTGTGCATAATGCTGTGGCTACAGATGATGTTGTGGTTGTTGTTGATGTTGCAGCTGTGGATGATGTTGCGGCTGCGGATGGTGTTGTGGTTGCGGTCGGGGCTGCAGCTGCAGTTGTTGTTTAGGTGCAGTGATTCTATATGAGATCATGCACAAGTCCGTAGTTTCATTTGGTGTTAGTGGTGGTGACAGTAAGGGGAAAGGAGCTGTCATGGTGGTATCGAAAAAAAACCCAAGGCCCACATTCAACAATGGGGAGGCTGGTGTGTTGTCAACCATGGTGTTGACCGCAAGGACAACATTGGCATGTGTGTTCATCCCTTGCGGATCGATGATGTTGATTGTAGGGATGACGTTGGCGGGTGCAATTATCCCTTGTGGATCGTGATAAGTTAGTTGATCAACTGTCATGATCTTCCCTTCGTGGGGGAACATCATGAGACAGAAGATAGTTGATGCTACCGCTCTCATGGCGTACATATAAATTCTTTCGAGGATAAGGTTATAGTCTAATTGAGCATTGACAACCTCTATGTCATTCAGAACTATCTTCTTGGATAATGTGATGGGGACATGGGGGAGGATTCCTTGGGATTTAGTGGGATGGCCATCATAATCCCGCAGAGTTGTGGAGGATGGTTGCAGAATTGGGGATCCAATTTTCTGCCAAACTAGGGTAGACATAACGCATGTGGATGCCCCCTCATCCACTATGCACCAATGCACAACCAAATTCCAGATAGACACCAGGATTTGAAAGGAAATGGTTGATGGCGTTCGCGGTTCTCCATTCTTTGTGTTGAATGTGATCAACTTGGAGTCAGAGGGGTCTACAGCCCCAAGGGTGGCTAGTAAGGCTTTCCATAGTGTTGGGTAAGTTTTGAGTACCTCAAGAGAAAACATGGATGTAGGTGTTTGGGCCAAATCATCCACAATGTTGTAGCTGATAGTAGCTCTAGCCGTGGCATTATTGGAAACTCGGCATATGGGGGGCACAGGAAAGGGGGTAGCTGAAGAGGTCCATTGATCATTTTGGAGGTAGATGTCATTGATGTGTCATCGGGTTCGGTGTTTGTTCCGTACTGATTTTGTCTGGTTTGTAGATTGGCCTCTTCAATTGTCATAGCTAGTAGGTGATGGACACTTGTTTCGGCCATGGGAGATGCCCCAGGAGCATTGGTATTGGGTTAGGGAGGGGGTGCGATTGCCATCAATCCTTGGACTGGTAATGGGTTTTGGAGCACAATAGGAGGAGGTCCTTTTGGTGCTGGGTTAGGTTGGGCTTGGTTTTTTTTGTTGGTGGCATGTTGAACCTCATTCCTAATGGCTTGCTTAGCATGACCCATGAAGAGACACTTGAATGTGTAGTTCTCGTAGACCTCACAGAGTGTGCATGGTTGGTTTGTATGCAATGAGGCGTTGCGTATCGGTGCATTTGGTCATGGAGGATTTTGGGGTGGTCGGTTTGTCATGGCATTGTTGGGAGGATTTGGTTGTTGACCACCTCCCTATGGTTGATTATTGCCTTGGTTCTGGGGTAAGTTATTTCTGTCTTACCCTTGTTGGTTATTGGGGGCTAGCTGGTTGGGGCGGTTTTGTTGTTCAAACACCTGTCCCAATAGAGCAAGTGGAGCAGGGGTGGGGGCTTGAACCACTTGCAATGGTGGTGCATAGTAGATTTGGGTGGGTGGTGGTGCAAAAAATGTGGGTATTTTCTCCGCGTAATGCTATGTTGGCCAAGCCAAGGCCTGAGCATGCTGTGGTGGCATAGGTTGTGCGTAAGAAGTCATGGCTGCAGATTAGGACACCATTCTTGCATAGTCTGGAGTTTGGTTTTGGTAGGCACCACTGGCAGTGTTTCTTGGTTGTGGTGGTATTACAGGTGGTGTTGGACAGTGCTGTGGTTGGTGAGATACTGAGCCTATGATGCCATCTGTAGCATGGGATGCCCCCAGTGCATCCCGGTAGGAGGTACCCACATAGGGAGCATCTAGAATGACAGTGTAAAGGTACCCAGACTATGCATAAATCAGATCAAACTGCTGGGCTTTCAAGATGGCTCGTATTCATATTGGGGACGTTTGGATGTGAAGTCCTTTGCTATAGGTGGGAGCAAGGTTTTGAGGAACCAATTCAGGAAGATCCTGTCATCAAGTTGGATCTTACACAGACTACAACATCTCCGCCACTCATGGATGTGGTCGATTATGTTGTTTGCAGTATTTTGGCAGCAAGATAACAAGATCTCCACCCCTTCGTCATATCTGACGAGGAGTTGGAAATATTGCAGGAACATGAAAGCCAGGGAGTTGAAATCTGGGTACTTAGCTTGTGGTAGCTCAATGTACCACTTCGTTGCAGCACCTGTGAGGGTTCGTTGGAATAGTATTAGCCTGATTGAATCATCTATGATGCTATTTGATGAGCACCATAGATGAAACATCATGATGTGGTTTTGGGGGCACTCCCTTGCCTTCCCTTCAAACTTGGGAATGTATGAGGGAAGTTTGGTTGGCATGGGAGGCCAAAACATTTGACGGCAAATAGGGTCATTTTTTAATCGAGCCAAATCAGGCAGGTTAAGATGAGCCATGAAAGGCAGGTTTGACCCTAGGTTGATGTGAGATGGAGCAGCCATGGTGTTATACCAAAATCCTGTCACCATCATGTGATAAGAAATTTGACATACCTACTTGCCCTGAATCCCAGCTTCTGGAGTGGAAACTAAATGGTTTTTCATTAATTTGTCATACAAATACCTAGCACCGTGCATGCCCCTTTATCCAGGAACAGTACCCCTACTCGCATCATGTTTCATAGGTTGTCCACAAGTGGTGCCACCGCCCATTGCCCTTGGTCCATAGGCGGTTATTACTAGAACCGCTTTGTCATAGAAGGAGAATCACGATACCCTAGGTAAAAAGGGAAAAATAGAAGTTTCTCGAGGCTTCTAGATGATAAGTCTCATGTACTACGTTATCCCTACTGTTGTGGGTTGGTTGAGCTCGAGATCCCTCATCCTAGGATCTTAGAGGCCACCTCGCCCACTAATTTCTCAACCATCTCTATCCATTAAAGCCCTATAAATATGAGCTCATAGCCATGGTTGAGAGGAGAACATTGAAGGTATTGCTATGCTGTTGGATTGATCCTTGGCCCAAGATCATTTGGAGAGAGCATAGAGAGCTAGAGTCGGAGCTTTTGGGGATGAAGAGCTGGTTTCATGGAGATGCATGTCAACACTAAGGCTTGGTTGTAAAATTATTCATATTTCTAATGCAAGTTGATTTCTATCCCACATATGATGTTGTTGTTGTGATTTCACATATATATGTTGCTAGATTCCTTAGTCACTAGCATAGATTAGTAGATCATATTCTGGTTGCTTTGATTTGTTTCGTGTTGATATTTTTTGCAGGTACACAGGTGAACTATCAAAGCCTTGTATTCCAGATATCTACAGCGTCTAGGGAGAGTCTTCAACCTCTGTCCTCTATTTGTTCTGGATCTGAACCATTCAGACTAGTGGAACACCTTACTGTCTGTAGGAGGTGAAATATTCCAGCTAACAAATTCGGCGACTTCACTGGGGATATTGGTTATTTAGTTGTTCTGATCTTCCTTAGTCTGCAACTCTTGTCCGAATCCAGGCTCCATTTTCTTCAACTCTTTTCAATCAAATCTACTTTCTGATTTGTATCATTTGGGTTTGAAATTTCTAGATCTATTCAGATCTTAGTCATTTTGGTCTTTTATGCTCTGTTTCCATACTCAATTCAATAGTATTTGCCTTGATCTAGTCTTTTTCTGACTTGATTTCTCGTTCTCCTGTTGTTCTAGGTGATTTCAGGGAATTACACATGTTCTGTTGGCGAGGAGCGGTGCCTGTTGGGCTTAGGGTAGACCCAAGTTCTATACTTTTGTCTTAGCACCAACAAAAGACCCACAGTGTTGGCCCTTTTGGCAACAACCTGCGAACAGTTTGTAGTCTCACCCGAAACAGCTATGGGGTGCCGCAGAATCAGGTTTCTGGAAGTAGAAGAGGGATATTATTGTACCTTTAGCTTCTAACAAATGATAATCATAAAATATAGAGCTTTGATATTCACATATTTAGCTTCGCGGTTATATAAACAAACAATGCCTTGATTAACCCTTTACTGGGAATTCACAGCGAATTTTAATATTTAGCAGTGATCTTACTTATCAGTTATTTACTTATCAATTCATAAAGGAACATAACAGAAACAACAAAAAAGAACCACGACACAATCTATAACGTGGTTCACCCCCAGTTTAGGGGCTACATCCATAGAACTATGTTTTATTCAACTCTTTACAAAAACCACAGTTCTGATTTGTGCACTCAGCTATAGATCCCTTCAATTCCTCAAGCTATGCACTAAACTGCAGATCTCTACACACACAGCTGCAGATCTTCTTATTCACCCAAAAAACCTCTGCGCACTCAGCTACAAAGGTCGTCCACTCACACAACAGGGACTTAACCTTTCTTACAAAACTAGCCTTAGCTTCACATAAAATCATCTTACCTCAAAATCCTAAACTGACTTCTTTACAAGAGTGCTTATTTGTAGTGCACCTATTACAAAACCATGGGCTTAAACCATGGGAACCCCGAACCCTAAACCCTGGACTTAAACCATGGGTTTATTACAAAAAGAAGGATTTGACTCAACCCCGACACCCCTAAGACTATTTTGAGTCACAACTCTACTTACAAACTTCCACAAAAACCACAGAGTTACCAAAATTAGGGACCGTTAAGGTACGCACTCCAACAAGCCCCTAAGACTCACCAGTGTCCCATCCTGGGACACTCAGCTGCTCGTCTGGTCGGAGAACTTTGCTGGAAAAGATAGTGAACTACTTGTTGAGGCCACACATGATATTGTCAGCTACTTATTCCTTCTCCACCAGATCCTGTAATGCTGTCGCTGACGCTTCGCTAGCCTTTTCCTGTGCAAATGCGTCGTATTCCTTCACAACTTTGAGCTGGCTGTCCACGGCAGTACTCAATTCCAAGGCCTCGTTGACAAGGGGCTGCATAGAATCTTCTAGCAGTGTTGCTTTTGTTTTGTACGACTCAATGTCCTGCTGGAGTTCCTTGCTTTGTTTTACCTTGAGCATTTTCTGAATAGGGGGCAGGGTCTTAATTTCCACTTTTTCTGCGTCCAACTTTGCTTGTCGCTGCTTGATGGTTTCCTGCAGCTTTTGTACTTCGGGGTTTTCCTGCAGTGTTATCGAGGTGTCGACGCTTTCCTCTAACAGTTTTGCTGTGCTGCCCACGATATCTAATATTTTTGCTGTTGAGGCCTGAATGTCTACGTGGCGCTGCTCTCTGACCTCTGGTGGGATTTTCGGGATAATGTGCAGTTGAAGCTCTGCAATATGAGCCTCATGCTCTGCTTTAAGCTTCGCTATTTCACTACGAGACTAATGTGCGTAGTCTTTTAGTTTGGATATTCTTTGCTCCGGTTCTTCCTCATTCTGGATGTCGAAGTCAGGAAGACTTCGACACGCCTCCTCCAATGCTCGTGCCAATGTGACCTGCTTATGTTCTGCGTCGTTCTTTCTCTGCTCTGCTTCCTCCAATTGTGCTATGAGGCTATCATTCTACTTCCTGGTATTTTCCAACTATATTTGTGAGTAGTGGTCTCGTGCTTGGATTTCCTTTACGATAGCTGACTGACAGAGATGTAATTCCATCATGGACATCTTAGTTCAATCTATTCCAACTATCATGCTCATCTCCGCACGATATGCTACGTCGGTTATGATGAGGGCGACACTTGACACTTGTCCCCGATGTTCTCTAACCGGCCATTGTCTTGTGTCTGGCTGCGTAGGTACTGGGGCACTACTTGCCGCAGTGCCAATCGCTGATTTTTCTACTAACTCCTTCAGCTTCGAGATTCGCTTTGCTACGCCGGTGATGGCATTAAGATGCGTGACTGCAAACTCTGACCATTTCTTGGTGAGAACTTCTGTGGATTTCGACAAAGCCTGATTAAGCTCCTCACTTGTCAAGGTGGGGTCTTCATCAATATTCTTATCCTTCGATGCTTTCATTTTATTTTGGGATTGAGGTTTGGTCACTTCTTCGACCTCTGGTGACTTGCGCTTATCTAGCCGATTAGGGTTTGAGATAGTTTTGACCGACTCCTCTTCTTCTCCTTCATCTCCGCCATCTCCACCCTGGTCGCTTTCACTCTGCTGCGACTCACTTTGCTCTTCGCTGTCCTTTGGGGGGTCTTGCTGTTGCATCTGACTAGGGCTAGCGCCCACATTGGTGACCGGAGGGATTGGAATGCTAGGCTTTGTTCCTATGTCCTTCAACCAGTCACCCGACCACTGCTGAACTACCACGAGGATGTCTTCTTTGGTCACCACATATGGAAACTTCCAGCATGCCTTCTTCTTATCTGTGCAGGCCTAGATGAATACATTGTGCATGTCGGCCCTGAAGGTGGCCACTCCATCATATTGAGAGAATAACTCATTACTGAGCCACGGGGTATTTACAATCTCATATGAGATACTCATGGCGTAAAAGGAGAACACAGTTTTCGTCATCTACAAGGATGCTTTGTCCTGCGACACCCAGAGCGATGCGTACCTCGCTGCACCTAGCATGCTTGGAGGTACATCAATAAACTGTGCCTCAGTGGGCTCTTTCCACCCGATCAGGGCAATAAGCATGATCATCCATGAATAATGAAAGGGTCTACCTTTTTCATGCGCGTCGTGGGCATCTTCAAGAAATTCCTTAGCGATGTATGCTACCCAGTTGTAAATGTAGCCTTCCACACAGTTCGCAGCAATACTTACAATCGGGACAGGTACTTCATATGGTCTACACTTTCTCATCAATTTTTAGGCTAAGAGCTCTGCAGCGAATCGAATGTTGTGATACTAAATGGCCGAGGTTTGATACCCTCGCTTCCCTTTCATCAGCCTGAAGCGTTCCTTCATGCTATGTGCTAGCTTCACATCTTCATGTTTTCCCAAAAACTCAATGCTAGGGTCAGGCCCTTCCTTCGGCAGGCCCGTAATATGGTGAATGAGTTCTCCATTGATAGCGATTTTCTGGTTTCTGATCCATAGGTACCCATCATGCACCAATTCCAATAATTTTTTGACCACCACGGTTACCTGTTTGCTGCGACCAAAGTGGGGCACATCGAGCATCTTCAACAAACCAGCTTTGTCCAAGCCAGCAGCCCACTGTTTCACTTCTAATAATGTCACTCCAGTCTTCTGATAGTAGACAGAGTGTAAGTATGTCCCAGGTGCGAACTATGGAAATTTCCCATGATCATTTATATCATGGTCGGGGTACTTGAGCCAGTCTATTTTCCCTTTCATTGTCCCGACCAGCTGCACACCCAGTGGCAGTGAAGGGGTGCGTAATGTGAACTTATTCGTCCACCGAGGGAGCTGAACTCCTGGTCAAACTGGCGAAAGATATGGTGGATGCTGCAGTACAATATTCTCATCCTCTTTAAGCGGGACCTCTACTGAGCCAAACAGATTCATCTCAGGATCCTCTAGTGTTTTCCCTGATTGCTTGTGCATGTCTTCGTTCTGCTTAGAACGAATTTTAGGCTTAATTTTTTTTCTAGTAGAGCATGTCTGCATTGGTTGGGTTGCTGCTAGGGGAGTCTCTTCGTGGGGTGCAGATGCAGGTGGGTGGCTGAAAAGGTGAGGCAGACCCTCCTGTTCAAATTCTCTCACTAAATTTTGAAGCTCGCTATCAGCTGACATGGACGCAATTGTAAAACTTAAGAAAATGTAAAATGCGAACATCGCGGGTGTGGGTGTCTTCTTATAGAATCCATTCATGACATTTGTCATAACTGTGCATTGATGATACCAAATCTGACAGATATCTTGTCCAAACGGCGGTAGATTTTCCAAGATCTCATTAATACAGGCAGTTAATACAGGGAGCGTACCAGCGCCGCCAATTTTAATTTCTTCCAACGGTCGTATTTTAAGCTTCAACACATCTTTCCTTCTTCGGCACAAGCAGTGACTCTGGCTGTGCCAAAATAAGGACATTCGACATTTCTTGATACCAGCTTCAACCCATAACAGAATTTTTTTCGCCACCTCAATGATTCCTTTAATTTTTGAGAGCCCTGTCAGAGATAGGTCCTGATATTCATGGAGAAGTTGGGTCACTTTCCTCACCATTATGTCATCCCAATAATCTCCAATGGTAGCATACTTAGGGTTTTCTTATGATCCAATGTTTACGGTCCACGTCTTCAGGGGTTGAGTCACTTTAGGTGCGTCAACTGCTGGTCCATGTACTTCACAGTGTCCTTCTAACTCAAGAATGTTAATGTTGCACGGATCGTCATCCTCGTCAATTGCGAGGTTATAATATTCTATTGCATTGGCTTCTTGTTCCTTCCAATCAGGTTGGTATTCGTGGCGAAGCTCGACCTCCGCATACCAGTTCTTTGCTATAGGTTCCAGGGTGTGCACAAACCTATGTACCCATTCTTCATGAGGTACATGCTTCGTGGGAATTCATAGCGAAGTTTAATATTTAGTAGTGATATTACTTATCAGTTATTTACTTATCAATTCATAAAAGAACACAACAGAAACAACACAAAAGAACCATGACACAAGATATAACGCGGTTCACCCCCAGTTTAGGGGCTACGTCCATAGAACTGTGCTTTATTCAACTCTTTACAAAAACCATAGTTTTGATCTGGGCACTCAGCTGCAGATCCCTTCAATTCCTCAAGCTATGCACTAAGCTGCATATCTCCGCGCACACAGTTGTAGATCTTCTTATTCACCCAAAAACCCTCTGCGCACTCAGCTGCAGAGGTCATCCACGCACACAGCTAGGACTTAACCTTTCTTACAAAACTAGCCTTAGCTTCACATCAAATCATCTTACCTCAAAAGCCTAAACTAACTTCTTTACAAGAGTGCTTATTTATAGTGCACCCCAAACCCTAAAACCTGGACTTAAACCATGGGTTTATTACAAAAAGAAGGCTTTGACTCAACCCCAACACCCCTAAGACTATTTTGAGTCGCAACTCCGCTTACAAACTTCCACAAAAACCACAGAGTTACCAAAATTAGGGACCGTTAAGGTGTGCACCCCAACAGTGCCACCGCCTGTGTCCTGTTAGCGATACGTGGTGCGACAGCCTGAATCAATGAGCAAGAAGCAGTGCTGCCTCAAAACCACCTCTCAACAGCTTCATCTGGGCAGTTCCAGGTAGTCCCTATTCCAGAATTTGTATTTTCATTTTCATGTGTAGACTTTGGTTTTTTTTAGAGTTGGAATGCATGAGTGATCCATGCTGTTTTGAGTCTTTCTTTGCTTGGGGCAATTCTTGTTTCCTTTTGCATACTGATTTTTTCAGTGCTTGGTAGGAAAGATTGGTTCTTCATTTCCTTGTCTGTTTCAAAGAGAAGTTTTAGTTTTCTCTCTCTTTTTCTTTATCCGCAAGCTTGTTGAACGATTTTCTTCTTGTTTTGTGCATGATTGTTTGAAATTCTAGATCTTACTTTCATTGAGAAGAAACATCTATTTTCAGCTTTGGGTGCATTAGATTTAGATTTGTTTGGAAATGTTAATGAAATCATCTTTCCATTGAGTTTTTATGAGTCTTTTTCAAGCATGAAAAGATAGGAAACTTTTTTATTTATGTTATGTGTTCTCTAGATCTCTTTTTTATTTGCTTTGAAGATTGTTTGGGGTGCATTGATATTTCCCTTTTTGTTTGAAAAGATAGAATTGCATTTGCATTTGGGTGCGCATTTTTGGGAAGAAAAGTAAATCTCTCTCCCTCTCTTAGGTAGAATTTCATTGAAGAGGAAAACTTGCATTATCATATAGATAAGTGTGCATCCTTTTTAATTCAAGTTTTCACTCCAAGGTTCCACCTAAATGCACAAGATAAAATTAATGGTAGTACTAGGTTAAAACTTTTAGCAATTTGAGTGATAAGTTAGAGATGTGTTCGGGTGTCGTTAAGTGTAGGAGTTGCCATTACTTGTCTGCATTACATCTCGGGACTTGCACGGTTCTCCCACGTACCGTCGGTATATTGAATGGCCTTTCACGTACCCTTAAGGTATATAGAAAGGTACTTCACATACTTGATTGTATATCGAAAGGCCCTTGTGAACGGTTATTCATTAGACAACACTACTACCGATTTGAGCTCCCCTGTACCTTGCATATATCGGGAGACCCTTTTAGGAATCCTCAAACCATCTAAGTTATCCTTTTGGCCTATCCTATGAGGCTCATGACTCTTATCCACTCCTTTCACATGTTTGCTTGTTTCTTTTAGTTTGAGTAGTACTTGCTTGTGCATGGTAGTTAGGGGGTTATTAGAGAGTTTAGATATGGAATCCTCATCTGGGACTAACACTCAAGAGGTCCCCTTCCAAGGTGTACCTTTTGTTTTCCCTTCTAGTGAAGATATTGGTCCTCCCTTTATTGCCACTCTAAATATTCTTGGATTAACTATAGGATTACCGGTTTGGCTGTTTAATTTGGTAATTCCTGTTACACCTAATGTCTCAAATGTCACCTCTCCTCCGGGAGAGGATCGACCTCAACCTAATCCTGCTCCTTCTTCGCTAGTTTTTGCTTCAGCTTGTTCTTCTTCTTCGCTTGACCAAATCTCTACGGTTAGTAGTCATGTGGATAAGAAGAAGAAGAAAGGGAAGAGTAAGAAGAAGAAGGATAAGAAAGATAAAAATCAGCAACTATCTGCTCTTGATGGTGCTCATTCTAAGAGAACACCCAGAAAACCCAAGTTCCCTTATAAGCTTTGCAAGGGGGTCCACCTTCTTAAGGAGTGTTCCGGTCTGTCCCGTGTACAAGAAGAGTGGTTTAAAAGGTCCAAACCATCTGTGTCATCAACCTCTGACCATCATGTTGATGATACTCCCTCAACCAGTGACCCATTGGTAAAAGGTCATAAGGGTAAAGTCTTGTATCCTTGTTTGATATGCAAGGCTATGCATTGTACTTTTCTTTGTCCAAGCATGGATGAAGCTTCCCGTTGGTTGGAAAATATTACTAATCATCAACAGGTGATTCCAACAAGTGATAGTAAGTTATCCCTCGATCCCCCACTGGTTGACCAAGTGGTCGATTCGGATTTATCTGTGATTGATCCCACTCTTCCTTTGGAGAGTGAAGTGGTCGAGTCGGTTTCATTTCCACCCTATCCTACTCTTTCATCAGAGAGTGTTAAGACTGAAGTAGTCTCTTTGACGAAATCTTCATCTTGTTCTTCTCTTCTAGTAGAGAATGAACCAAAACCTGTCGAAGTTTTTATGCTTCGTTCTGATTGTTTTGGACAAGAGGAAATTTTATCTATTTCAACAGAACCCTCTCTGAGTAGTGAGGTTATTTCCTTTGACTGGAGTAACCTAACAGAGTCTCGTCTTCAAAGTGTTCCTTTCCAGATAGTTGTGAATGTAATCGCAAGGTGGATACGTCGCACTATTGTTGACGAAGGGGCTTCTGTTAGTATTCTATCCTCAACTGCTTGACAGGCTTTAGGTTCTCCTCATCTTGTGCCATCCACCGATCAGATACTGGTTTTTAATCGAAGGCCTACTGCACCTTTAGGGATCCTTCCTCATTTTCCTATTACATTAGGAGGGAAAAGTGTCTGTATTGATTTTATGGTGGTCTAAGATCCTTTAGATTTTAATCTACTCCTTGGATGTGATTATGTTTATGCCATGAAGGCTATTGTGTCCACACTCTTTAGAGTTATGCATTTTCCCCATGATGGGAAGATGGTGACCATTGATTAGATTTCCTTTGTTACACCTGACCATCGCATTACTCCTAGTAATTAGACTGCCCTGAATGTGCCACATGTTCTTGTGGTTCCTTCCCCTTCTCCTACTTAGCTTCTTCCCATCATAGGTAAAATGGGGGGCATGGCTCCAGCCTCTGGAATTCATACTAGAGTTAAGTTGCTAGCTTCTTATGTAAGGGGGCAACCTACCAACCTATGGATATCATGTTGGGTAGGAGCAGGTTTTAGAGCATAGTTTACGATTTTGGTTTCAAGCTCGTTAAACAATAAAACCATTCCTTAAGCATAGTTTACGCTTTTGGTTTCAAGCTTGGATAAAAATGAAACCATGTCTAGAGCATAGTTTACGCTTTTGGTTTCAAGCTCGTTAAAAAATAAAACCACCCCTTAAGTATAGTTTACTCTTTTGGTTTCAATCTTGCATAAAAATGAAACCATGTTTAGCGCATAGTTTACACTTTTGCTTTCAAGCTTGCATAAAAATTAAACCATGTCTAGAGCATAGTTTACCTTGTGGTTTCAAGCTCGTTAAAAATAAAACCAATCCTTAAGCATAGTTTACGCTTTTGGTTTCAAGCTTGCATAAAAATGAAACCATGTTCTGAGCAAAGTTCCCATTCTGTATCAAGCTTGTTAAAAAATGAAACAGCACCTGACCATCATGTTAGGTTCTGACCATCATGTCATTTTTTTCTGAGCAAAGTTCCCATTCTATGTCAAGCTCGTTAAAAAATGAAATAGCACCTACCCATCATGTCAGGTTCTGACCATCATGTTAGTTTTCCTTGAGCAAAGTTGCCACTCTATGTCAAGCTCATTAAAAAATGAAATAACACCTGACCATCATGTCGGTTTTCCTTAAGCATAGTTTACGCTTTTGGTTTCAAGCTTGCATAAAAATGAAACCATGTCTAGAGAATAGTTTACCCTATGGTTTCAAGCTCGTTAAAAAATAAAACCACTCCCTAAGCATAGTTTACGCTTTTGGTTTCAAGCTTGCATAAAAATGAAACCATGTTTAGAGCATAGTTTACCCTGTGGTTTCAATCTCGTTAAAAAATAAAACCACTCCTTAAGCATAGTTTACGCTTTTGGTTTCAATCTTGCATAAAAATGAAACAATGTTGAGAGCATAGTTTACTTTTGGTTTCAAGCTCGTTAAAAAATAAAACCACTCCTTAAGCATAGTTTATGCTTTTGGTTTCAATCTTGCATAAAAATGAAACAAATCCCCTTCCCTTGATTCGAGTCTTCACTTTAGTGTTAGAACTTGAACCTTCTTTTCTCCTTCCCGATTTTCATTCTTCCTACCCCCCTGGTGAACATTTTCACATTAGTAACCAGGTTTTTAGGTTGGGTATGGAAGAAGAATCATCCCATGAAACGAATCTTGGGGGGCATGTCGAGCCTCTAGCAACCATGTTAGGGGTTGGCTTCACTAGCAATCATGTTGGGGGCAATATTCCAACCTCTGTATATCATGTTAATGGGATTTTTCAAGCATAGTTTACCCACTGGTTTCAAGCTTGCATAAAAATGAAACCAATCCTTGAGCATTCTTTCAACTGATCTTCGAGCTCGTTAAAAACAATAATATGGTGTTGAGCTTACTTTTTAATTTTCGTGCTCTGGTTAAAACATGAAAAATTCTAATGGAGTCCTCTTTAAACTCTTTTTAGGCTCCTTAAATATGAAAAGATTTTCGAGTACTTGTCTCCTTCATACTCGTAAAAGTATTTGAAGAGTAGTCCTTTTGATGGTAGGTTATCTCTTTTTCGGTTCGGATAGGACTATTTATGAAAAAGGACCCTTTGGAGTTTTCTTCTATATTCGTTCAGACTCTCTAAACATGAACGATACCGAGTTTTCTTTTAGTGAACTCGTTAAATAAAACATTGAGAGACCTGTTTTGGGAACGAACCCCTCCTCTCTCATGTTCGTAAAACATATGAGACTGGACTTGTCTTCTGACAAGCTATATTGAGTTTTTGTTACCCTCTTTGAACTCGTAAAATCGAAAAGAGGCACTCATCAATCATGATGGGGGAAATGGGAAGGGAATCATTTTGTAAATAATGGTAGTTGTTTGTCGTTACCTTTGAACATGGCACTTGCCTGCACAATCATGTCAATCAATTGGGTATTCAGCTGATTTCCATGACGATCCACTTTCATGAGTCATGTCAATCCTTTGAGTCTTTCAAAAGAATGCATTTTCCACTGTCGCATTGTGTATCTGTCCTATCTAGTCATGCTGCCAATTCATTTTGTCATGCCTTCTGATGTTCAAAGGGGATCTGAAGAAGTTTTACCTCTGCATTCTACATAGTCTTTGTGTTAGTATCTTTGAGTCAGTCATATGGTTACTACATTCACATCATTCCAGAAATATGTTTCGAGTTTCATGTCGTCGATGTGGGACTCATCATGGACCTCCTTCGATGAGACTATTCCCATCAACATCAACTCATCATCCAGGAAATAGTCTTAGAAACAATATTTAGTACCTTGGGATCTATATGCCTTAATGACAGATTCTCTCGCTCTTGACATATGTTCACATCATCGACCTTTGATCGATAGAATCAATTGGGTGTTTGACATCAGGACATTTATTTGCACTCAGTATATTGTACTAGGGTACCTTGGGAATCATTGACATTAATGGTGATATCCCTCGCACTTGTTAATGGTTCACATCATTGGCCAGTAATCAATTGGTTTCTACCATGTTCAACTTTAGATAATTGTAATCACATGGATAGAATTGTACTTTGTCAAAGACGACACGAAGACCCTGGGAATTTGTTTAAAAGTGCTCATTGCTTTTTCCCCAGGTTGTGATGGAGTTTTGTATATCTAGCATGGATCCACATTTGTATGGTCGTGGCTATGCTCAAATTTGCGTCTGTATGACATACATCTACGTTGTATGTCTGGTAGCTATGTCTAAGTTTGAGTCCTCTATTACATGGATCTACACTATATTCTAGTAGCCATGATTGTTTATTCCACTCATGGATTTTCCTTGTATTGGTCTGCAGCCATGAGTTTGGTTACTTATGTCTATGAGTCAACATACTGATTTACTACAGATGCCTACTTGACTGCATACTCCGATCGAGCCGACATTTTCATCTCCTAGCGACGACTTGTTCTCAAAGCTCTTGTTTATCGTATCACTCTAAGACTCATGCTTTGGGGGGCATCCTGTTATACCAAAATCCTATCACCATCATGTGATAAGACATTTGACATACCTACTTGCCCTGGATCCCAGCTTCTGGAGTGGAAACTAAATGGTTTTTCATCAATCTGTCATACAAATTCCTAGCACCACGCATGCCCCTTTATCCAGGAGTGGTACCCCTACTCGTACCGCCTTTCATAGGTTGTCCACAAGTGGTGCCACTGCCCATTGCCCTTGGTCCATAGGCAGTTATTACTAGAACCGATCTGTCATAGAAGGAGAAGCACGGTACCCTAGGTAAAAATGGAAAAAGAGAAGTTTCTCAAGGCTTCTAGATGATAAGCCTCATGTACTACCTTATTCCTACTGTTGTGGGTTGGTTGAGCTCAAGATCCCTCATCCTAGGATCTTAGAGGCCACCTCACCCACTAATTTCTCAACCATCTCTATCCATTAAAGCCCTATAAATATGAGCTCATAGCCATGGTTGAGAGGAGAACATTGAAGGTATTGTTATGCTGTTGGATTGATCCTTGGCCCAAGATCATTTGGAGAGAGCATATAGAGCTAGAGTCAGAGCTTTTTGGGATGAAGAGATGGTTTCATGGAGATGCATGTCAACACTAAGGCTTGGTTGTAAACTTCTTCATATTTCTAATGCAAGTTGATTTATGTCCCACATATGATGTTGTTGTTGTGATTTCACATATATATGTTGCTAGATTCCTTAGTCACTAGCATAGATTAGTAGATCATATTCTAGTTGCTTTGATTCGTTTCATGTTGAGCTTTTTTGCAGGTACATAGGTGAACTGTCAAAGCCTTGTATTCCAGATATCTACAGCATCTAGGGAGAGTCTTCAACCTTTGTCCTCTATTTGTTCTGGATCTGAACCATTCAGACCAGTGGAACACCTTGCTGTCCACAGGAGGTGAAATATTCCTTGCAGGTACATAGGTGGAACACCTTGCTATCCGCAGGAGGTGTTAAGAAATGTGATATAATTCCTACAAATAATTTACATGTAGTCACTAGACAAGGAACAAATACTTGTAATAATAATCCACGCATAAGTAAAATAAAAAACAAAGATGGTTATCCTAATCCCATAAATAAAAAACAATTGTACAATGATGCATCAAACATGTTCGAAGAGTTCACCCGACAAGAAAAAAATAATAACAGTCGACAAGATGTCTCACAAGAATTACTTAACTTTATAAATAATGAAAAATTTGGAGCACAATTTCTTGATATGTTATATAATATTAAGAAAAAGCCTAGCATGGAGAAACAAACTAAAAATATATGCATCCTTAATCAGAAAGATAAGAGTGATGCCGATCCACTTGTCGACCTGGAAATTGAGGGATATCACATTCGACAAGTCGTTCTCGACTTTGGATCCCAAGTAAATATTATGACATGAGATACATGGGAACAACTAGGTATAACTCAAATAAAGGAGTCAGGCATATATCTCAAATTAGCAGAT
This sequence comes from Pseudotsuga menziesii, assembly GCA_001517045.1. Taxonomy (NCBI): domain Eukaryota; kingdom Viridiplantae; phylum Streptophyta; class Pinopsida; order Pinales; family Pinaceae; genus Pseudotsuga; species Pseudotsuga menziesii. Next base: position 177,288 of record LPNX011099634.1, read on the forward strand.
CAAGGACTGATCGAACGTATCGGCGTATGGCGCAATGTCGACACAACTATTAAAGGAATTACCACAAAAGTCAATTTCAAAATCATCGACTTGAAATAAGGATCTAGTTCTTTCCCAGTCTTGGTGGGCCGAACATGGGGTATAAATATGAAAGCATCGATCTCGTTAGACAAAGAGAGGATAAAGCTTAAAGGAAATAGACAAAAAGTTATTGTCCCCATTCACCCTTCTCAAGGTGAACCTTGGACTGAACTGATAGATGAATAAGTTGATGTTCAACAACTCTACAAAATCCAAAATAACGAAGACTATATTGAGCCAAACATCTAGGGGGAACTTCACTTAGGGAACCAAAACTCAGGTGGATATAATTTAGATGCATAATTATACGATTTGAAGATAGAAAATTATGAAACTTAAGCATGAGGATGCTGGACTATCTAAGCTATATGAAAGAAACCAACTCGACAATGCTTTTCGGTGTCCATCATCCCAAATATATTTTAAAGAAAAAATAGGGAATACAATCTTTAGCGCTAATTAAAATAGAAAATAAACAGCCTCTTCGGTATAAAGAAAGAGAGTCACTAGTACTCCATATTGAACAAGTTTCTAAAAAATTAGGAGAGCAAGACTGACTACAAAGCCTGGTTGAGACGTTTATAGGCCAAGTTGCTTGATGGTGGTGTTATGGAGAGAAATTCCTATGGCTTGGGGTACCACAACAGACAGCTTGACTCCAGAAATCAATCCTTTCCAATATGAAATAGAAATTAAATATCTAACACTAAAGGATCAAACCTTGTACCTTATTCCAGACGGTTGAAGTAGATCCCCGTTGAGCTTTCCAACTTCAGATTGAATTGATAGATTACTTCCTCAACAACAAGTAAACAATACAAGCATACTATATATATTGGTGTTATATTTATTCTAGCATATATAGTCAACAATGTATAAGCATTTGAAAACATCCAATGGATAAAATATTCATTCAAACATACATTATTGGATAGGAAAAGATATTTCTATTAATATAAAATCAGATATTACAATGGATACAACCTCTGTCGGCACGTTTGTGAATTAGAGAAACTGAATCCCCCACTTGGGCCTCCACCACTTCAATCCTCCATCTCTTGATAGCAATCTCGCAAGCAAAAGGAAAGCTTGGGAAGAACACAAAAGTGCTCCAAGGGACAAAGGGATGCAGACTCAAGCATAATTTTCGGCAACAATGGACTACAGTTTCTTTGCTCTCAATTCTCTCTTATGCCTTCAATGTACCAAAGAGTTCCTTAAATAGATTGTCAAAGGGGTAATGAAAGGTCGAATTCGAGCGATCTCAAGGCATATGGAAGGCCAGGAGTCAAGTGAGTGGGATCCATGTTAAGGAAAACTCCAAAAGGATTTGGATTTTGTACACATCCCGATGTACGTGGTTTTAGTGGTAAAACCCATGTATATACACGATTAAGGGTTTAAAAGTTGCGTATATGGATTTACACATGTTTTTAGGGATGGTCTAGGAAACATCAAAGGACAAAAAATGGTCCAAGGGGTCCAAGGAGTCTGCAGAGGGACAGGGGAAAGGCCATACAAGTGTGATTCACTTGGAGTGGTAAAATCAGCTATAACAGATGCCCCCTAATGTGTGAGGTCAGAGGGGTCATACGATGGCCAAAATACATTATAAGTCCATCCCAGAAGTGGAGTGATGAAGAATCCCAAATGGAAGACCAGCCACCCAATCAGCATAGTAGAATGATAGAACTCTGCACATAACTGCAAATACATATAGCAATCCCAGATACATAAGAGTACAATGGCCATGAATATGCATGATACAAGATATCACATAAGTGGTCATCGCCATGTACAATATACATAGATCAGAATCTCCATGATGAAGATATACAAAGGATCATGATATCCATAATGGCTGAAGATATAAAACGGATCAAGATCTCCATAATAGTTGGAAATGTCTGACATATACTGGAATCAAGTCACGAGAGCTGGAATCTCATGAACACTGGCACGATTAATTAGGTAGCATATAAGAGATGCCACCAATCTGGAAGGTCTTCTACACAAACCGCTACAAGTACATGTCCTACTATGTGAATAGAGGTGTCGAGGTTGAACATAGTAGTCCATCGTCTGATTACCAGTCATTAATGTATACCGTTAACAGATGCAATATCACCCACTGATAATGAAAATGGGAATCAAGGTACTAGAGTGCAAAATAACAAGTGTGAATAAATGTGTTGAGGTCGAACACTTGAGAGGATCCATCGATCAGGGGACGTTGATGTATTCACAAAGATTGTCGATGGTGAGAAAACCTGCCACTGATGACTGCAAGTCTCAAGGCACTCAAAATGACTCTAGATTCCAATCCCAGAATAAATGATCTGAAGTCGATGGGATGAAATATGCTGGAAGGAGGGCATTAAGGAATCCCCTATCATCCAACACGAGGTACTCATCAAAGCTGTATGATGTGGAAGGACTCGATCATAAGGTGCATGAACTAGTAATTGTATTGGGAATGGCTGACATGCAAAGTCAAGATAACTGAGGAATGGCCGACTTAGGTTTCAAATTCCTTCGAACAAGAGCATAACGATGAGTGGTGACTAAATAAAGGTAGCATAGAATAGATATACAAACTGGGACATCTCTACAACACAGGAGGCATCGACAGAGGCTCCATAGAGACTGGAAGCTTAACCAATCGGTGGAGATAAACTCAGATAAATGAGTACAACTCCTAAAGTCAAACTATAAACCCAACCAATGGATGTGATATATAGTGCTCTGTTCGAAGGTGACACGACTCGACAACTGCCAAAGATAACATCTTTCCTTGTCCAACTTTTTGGTTTTTTGATTTTTTTGGACTTTTTCAAATATTTAAAAGACTTGAAAAAGAATAAAATGGCTTTATAGTTACAGACTAGGAGAGGACGAGTGTCATAGGGGAAAACAAACTAGTTCCAAGCAATGGAACATACCTATGCTCAATGCAAGGACACATGTGTAGGATATCGACACTCAGGGGGGAATCCCCTCTCGATAAAAAAGGAAATCAAGCTGCAAAGGATATATAAAATGGCTCTACATGGCTAGACATGAGACAAGCTCAGGCTATATGGCTGAAATGTAATGTCAGGGAAGCTGGCATAAAGCTCAATAAGGCAGGAAAAGCTCATGATAATGCAATTACAACTTGATACGCAGGAGTCCTGAGGGAAATAGGCTAGCAAATGATCAAGAGGAGTATGAGACTCTTGTGAAATTTCATGGCAATACTATACAACGGACTCCCGGACCTAAGAGAGGACTCACAACATGGGTACCAAATGCAAAGGGGAGCTAACTAGGACACCCATGTATAGGAAAGCTCTACCATTAACATAGTACCACTTCTAATAGTAGCATGAAGGTTCTGTGATACCATGGAATGGGTTCGTACCTAAGGTTAAGATGGAATGGTCATAAGTCAATGCATAAGTGCAAGCGGATGTGAAATCCTAACCTATATGCCAGTTCAGACATAATACCTATGATAGGAACGAATGGGTCGAAACCTCAGAGAGAGTGTACAAAAACTGGACCCTACATGAAAACCATATAAGTGCAAAACAACCCAAAATAGTCAATAAAGAATCCAAACTACAGGACATAGGGAGGACTGATCATGAAAACTACACCCAAAGGAAACAATGCGGTGAATGATAGGATATAAAAAGGAAAGTAAGGTGTAGACCCAATGTTCATGCATCCACTACCACCCCCGTGAGGGTGACCACTGGTGTAAACACTAAGCAAAAGGGATAAAAATCCTCCAAAAATGGAGTAGAGGATGGAATTTGACCATTCCCAAATCTATGAGCATGGTAAGGGGCTGTGATGCCCCCAAGTCTGACACCAGAGTTTGTACTAGGACCAAGTATAGGTAATAGGATACCAGGCATGCCAAAAATAAAAGGACCCGAACTCAAGAGAGCATAAATATACTCAAGTAACCATGATCCCAAAGGCCAACTAGCGCACAAAGAGCACACTCCTAAGAAAATATACATCCAAAATACAAGCAAACCAAGGGGAGGATATGTGAGCTCCCGAATGCAGTAGGTATGTCTCTCCAGGGAGAGGCTCGAAACTCCCATACACTACAAGCAGAGGTACGTAACCAATTATAGTGGCCCTCATCTTCAACGCATAAAGCGACTATGATGTCTGACCTCTACCTGGCCAGGACACTCACATAATAACCTCTGCAAGTACCCCCTCGATAACCTAAGTAAGGAAACTAAGGTCACCTCAATATAATCAATGCTCAGGCGGATAGTTGCAGGCGGGATCGACCATATGGGTAGGGTAGCAAAGCCCAAAACTCTCTAAAGAGCCGCCAGATACGAATACAATCCTAGAAATATCTCTGGTGCTACTCAGTTATGACTAGGGGTCATCCCAATCAATAACCGCTCACACTGCCTCATGCTTAACTCCCTTTTGAGAGGAGGATCCTAAGAAACACTAATTATACAAAGTAATTTCACACTCTCACCTAGACAGACACATACATGTTGTTGTTTAGTGGTCTTGGAGAATTAACTCACAATGAACTATTCCAAGACCCTAAAACCTAATCTTGTTGGTGCACCCTATAAAAGAAAAGAGTGTAATTCATTCTATTATGCACTGATTTTAATTGGTTGTAATTACTCAAAGGGAAATGGCCGTGCAACTAATGACATTATGACTTAGTAGTGAAATAAATATGCACACCATAACAAACAATACTAAGTGCAATCTTTGTCAAATGAAAAATAGGGTATGCCACTACATGAGATGCATAAATATATATTCCTTTCTGAATGCCAATGCAATCCTTCCTATATGAAAGCCTAAATAAAACTCTCATCCAAGCAATCCAATGTAAGTACCTCCTCAAATCCATATGCAAAAAATGCAACTACCTTGTGTTTTTCAATATAAAAGAATGATAAATGCAATAGAAGTCATCTAAAACTCTCAGTCTCTACAACAAGTAAAAAACACAAGCCCAGCAAGACACCGAGACAAAAAGAGTAATGCACTAATAGCAAAATGAAAAGCATAAATGACTAAAACTACTTTCAAAGAAAAATCAATGAAAAGGTAGTCTCTAGTTACAAAAGAAGCATCCAATAAACAACATCAGACCCAAGGAATACCCAACCACACTCACAACCCACCCAACAACTTCCCACAACATCAAACTCACCAAAATGGAGGATGTACTTGACTATTTAAAGAACAACTCTGTATATATGCGACTTTTGGCCAAAAATCCGCATATCTACGCGAATTTTGGCCAAAAAACTGTGTATACAGAGAAGGCAGTGGTAAAAAGCAGGCCAACGGTCAAACCAATAAAGGGGAGTGTCAATGGATGAACATCCTATAAAATGAAACACAGAAACAAGGAGAAACAAATAGGAAGTCAATAATATCAAGCCCATTGTGCCCGCAAACCCCCAAATAAAAACAAGGAACATCCCCAACGAAGTCGCCAAAGGTCAAAAAATGGTCCAAGGGGTCCAAGGAGTCTGCAGAGGGATAGGGGAAAGGCCATACAAGTGTGATTCACCTGGAGTGGTAAAATCAGCTATAACAGGTGGGATACCCATTAGTCGAGGTTACAAACATGGACAACAACTTCGACATACTTCGTCGAGAGATTCTGCGAAAGGAAGCTAACTAAACAAGAACAAATACCAGTCTTCACACAAGGAAAAAACCCTAAAAATCATATAAGTATATGCGAAAGGGAATGGAGAAGACTTGGTTACAAAGATGAATGAACATGGCCACACTTATTTCTATCCACACTTGACGACTTACCAAACAAATGGTATAAGATGGAATAAGCTCGAGGTGAAAAATTCATATGGCAGGAAATTAAGGAAAATTTCATTAAAGACTTTAGATTCATACTAGAAGATGCCAAACATTAGAGGAAATTTCAACTCAAAATGGGCCTCCTAAGGAAAATTAATAAAATAATAGTTAAAATAATAAAATAATATTTATTAATTTTGGAGGAAGAAAAGAAAAAACTTCCTTTCTGTTCGTATTTTAGACATATCTTGCTGTGTTTTTACTCAAATTTCAATCGGGAGAGCTCATTAGATGTGGAATTAAATTCCCCATCCAACAAGTACCCACTTGGGATACTTTTGATGAGCACTGCTACCCCAAAAACAAGAAATACCTAAAAAAATGTGATGATGATGTCATCATCACATTTTTTCAGGTATTTCTTTTTTTTTGGGGTAGCGGTGCTCATCAAAAGTATGCCAAGTGGGTGCTCGTTGGATGGGGAATTTAATTCCACATCCAATGAGCTCTCCCAATCAAAATTTGAGTAAAAACACAGTGAGATATGTTGAAAATGCGAACAAAAAAAGTAGTTTTTATTATGATACTTATCCTCAAATTTATATTAAAAAATTGTTTAAGAGGTGCTCCCTTTTTGAATTTTAAATCATTTTGATTGGCTAATACATGATGACATGGAATTTGTATTATTTTTGGAAGGCCCATTTTAAATTGAAATTTCCTCTAATTGTTAGCAGGAATATTTCACCTTCTGCAGACAGAAGTTGTTCCTCTAGTCTGAATGGTTCAAATCCAGAACAAATGAATGACAAAGGATGAAGACCCTCCCTGGTTATCATAGATACCTGGAATTCCTGCTTCGATAGTAAACCTGTGTACCTGCAATCAAATTAAACACACAAACACATCAAAGCTACCAGAACATAATCTATTAATCCATGTCAGTGACTAAGGAATCCAACAACATTTACATGTGAAATCAAACAACAACAGTAAAGTGGGACATAAATCAGCTTTGCATTAAGATTAAAATGGAGAAGTTTACAACCAATTAATCCTTAGTGTTGACATGCATCTCCATGAAACCAAAAATTTCATCCCCATAAGCTCCAACTTTGCTCTCTATGCTCTCCAATGGCTTGGGCCAAGTGGTCAATCCAACAACATAACAATACTTCAATGGTTCTCCCCCTCAACCATGGACATGAGCTTGTATTTATAAGGCTCAGTCGATAGGAATGTTTGATATATTTATGGACGAGGTGGCCTCTAAGATCATAGGATGAGGGATCTTGAGCTCAACTGATCCACAATGATAGGGATAAGGGAGGACATGAGGCTCATGATCTAGAAGCCTCAAGAATCTTCTCTTTTTTCCATTTTACCAAGGGTACCGCTTTTCTCCTTCTATGACAAAGCAGTTCAGGTAAGAAATGCTTATGGACTAAGGGTTATAAGTGGTGGAACCTGTTAACACCCAAAAAGGGTTCACTACCTCATATACCCCATTACATTGCTCATTTGTCAATTTTCCTACCATATTTCCATCAAAAACCCATAAAACCATCTAAAAAGCCTCCAAAAGGCCATAAAACCCTCTTTTTCTCCAAAAATCTCCAAAAAGGAAGAAAAAATATAAAATAATGAGGAAAAGGAGAAAAAAAACCCTAAACAGCTGAAACCCTAACCCTAAACCGACACTCCACCACTATAAATAAGTGATGGAGACCCCTTATTTCACATCCACAATCACAAGTATCCTGCCTCTGCCAAAATTGCTCTTGAAACCCTAGCTCACCCTTGAGCTACTTTCACCGTGAGAGCCCCTTTTGGCCCATTTCCACCATTGGAGAAAGAGAAGGAGCAACTGGAGCTTGGAGAAACCTCTCGGATCAGCGCAACAGGCTTCACCAACCTCCACATTGGAGGTCAGATCAATAAAAAATCATTCTTTACTTTTTGTTGTTTTGCTTCATGAACTGCTACTAAGGAATCCATTCTCCTTAGTAGGTGCTCATTCGCACAAGCTAGGGGTAAAACCCTAGCAACAGTTTTGGCGACTCCGCTGGTTTTTATTTTATTTTATTTCCCATTTTGTCCTTTCGGCTGTCACTTTAGGCCGCCGTAAACCGCAATTTTTTCCTCCGCAGTCACGTCCCGACCGCGTCTTTCAGGCCCTTTCCTGCGACCTGAACGCGCCTGTTGGCCGTTTTACCCGTGTCCCGACCGCGCCTTTCCATCTCTTATCTGCAACCCGAAAGCGCCTATTGGCCGTTTTACCCGTGTCCCGACCGTGCCTTTCCATCCCTTAGCTGCGACCCAACTGTGTCTGTCGTCCCTTTTCCTGCGGCTCGACCGCGACTTTTTTCCTGTTTGTTGCGTTCCGACTGCAGCTTTAGGCCAGAAATATGCGACCTGTGCACGCCTGTTTCCTTCAAACCCGCGGTCCGACCGCGCGATTTCTCCCCAGACCCGCGATCTGACTTTTGCACTTGTTCCTGCTTTTGAACCCAGCCCCTTTGCTGCCATATTTTCTGCACCTGCACAGCCATCTATTCTACCTGCAGCCCTACAGCCTTTTCTGCAACAACATTTTTGCCCCCCTTTACAGAATTTAAAAAAAAAATTCAGCATTGTTTATTAAGAAAATTTTGCATGGTAAAATTTTTTCATTCAGTATTATTGTTATTTAGGAAGTTGCCCCTGTGGTGTGTGGCACTTCTCTTCTGGGTTCATAACCTCA